>OX451740.1:953860620-954181965 GCA_948472305.1 Vicia faba
ATATAAATTATTACGAGTTGATTGATTAAACAATGATATTTAACAAATTTCCTAATGAAATATAAAGGCAATTAAAGAGAAATAGAGAGAGATACAAGAATTTGTTACAACAATTCACTACACCATTCTCGCTAGTGGCTACATCTGCCCCCAATTTCAATTTAAATTGAAAAGTCAATTCTTACTTTGCATAAAGTTATTACAAGAGAAGTGTTCCAAGATCAACTCCACAAACACTAACCATTTGTTGTTTGATTTAACCCCTTCTCTTCCTTTAATCTTAAGCAAGACCAAGACCCAATAGTTACCAATTGATTTATCAAATCTTGCTACTCTTTTGGGTTACCCCAACTCCAAAGCTCATTGCATACGACCAATTTTACCTATTTACCACAAGCACTTCCAATTTGATTCACCGTTCTATCGCTACTCCTTTGGGTAACCCTAACTCCAAAGCTTTCACTTGGCCGCAAATTTCTTTTGAAAGTCTTCAACAAAATCCCAAATCTACCAAAAATCTTGGAGGAAAAACCCTAGGTTTTTTCGGATGAAACCCCCCACAATTCCTAACTAAATATTCTCGGTTACACAAAAACCTAATTGGATGTTATCAAATCTCTCCTAGATGACACCCTGATAAAAGATTATTATGTGTGATTTATCAGTGTGTATGGATAGGTGGAGGCCGAAGGTGAAGAGCAATGGTGGTAAATGTTTATAGTTTCATCAAGTTGACCCAAACAAACAGTATGTGCCGATTTGAAATACGGATGTGCCAACACATAAGGATAAAAATAAAAGTATGTGTTATCCTGAAAAGGCTTACGTGTCGACCTATGCGAAATAAAGGCAACATCCTTTAATACTGAAGCATATGTGTCAACCTGAATATCATAGTTGTCGACACATTAAACTGAAACTTACAGTATATGTCGGCCTGCAGACTGCATGTGTTGGCCTGCTCCAAATAGAAGTTACATGCTTCATTATTGAGTTACATGTGTCGGCCTGAAAATTATATGTGTCGACACGTGCAGATGACTTTTATGCATATAACCAATTTTTATGTTTTTGGCCAATTTCGAGGTGACTTTGATGATTCCTAAGACCTCTAATGCAAGAGGAACCATATGACATAGAGATACCGTCTAAAATACAGAAATTCTAAGTTTTCCTAGTTTTTACATCATGCAAAACATCTAATGGTGAAGTTGCACTCACATACTCCCCCTTTTTATAATGGAAAAATGTGCAATAAGGCATTTCATGTCGTTATCGAAGGCTCCCCCTGACTTTGGGCTTCCCAACTTCATCTCGCATACGCTTCTTTCCTTTTGACAACATCAAAAATAAAGATAGCAAATTTTGAGAAGTATCATAATCCAATGCAAATACTAATATATCACTTACATGCGTTTTTGCAAAGAAGAGCAACAATTACATATCTCCGTATATATATATATATATATATATATATATATATATATATATATATATATATATATATATATATATATATATATATATATATATATATATATATATATATATATATATATATATATATAAATAATGATGCAATTATAAATAACTGTTGTACCCCAAAATTTTCCCTCCCATTTTTACTCAAAAACATGCTCCTAGAGGTCCCCAATTGCTCAAAGTTAACCAAGAATTGATCAGACAAATTCTCCTCCTAAGCAATGAACATATAACTAGGGTTTAACTTTTCATCAAGATGTGTGAGCTCCAAAGGTCTCTAATGTTTTCAATTGTCCTAATATGCCTTCAAGATTTCACATGCCAAGTTTCATGCCTTGCACTACAAGTTTGCTCAGTCAATGGCTCAAATGTTTGAAAATCAACTGTACTAGGTCAAAAGTCAACTGTGGCCCAAATATAGTCAAACTTCATGATTTTTGGTCAACATCAACAATTTGAAGTGATATCCATCATTTTATTAATGTTTTATCATGATTCCTCAAGAAATGCTCCTAATCTATCAAAAGTCAAGAATTGCTAAATTAGGGTTTCTATAGGAAAAGTCAACTGAACTTTGACCAAGCATAACTTTCACATACTTCATCCATTTCCACCAAACAAAAGCTCATTTTGAAGAGAATCTAATTCCCTACAACTTAACTTCTGTCCTAAAGTTCAAGAGATGCACCATTTGAAAGATACAAGCTCATACATTACATGTAATTTTCAGAAAGTCAACATAAGACACTTTTTGTCAAGGAAACGTACATCAAGATAATGTATCCAAATGCAAAAATGATTAAAATAGAGAGTGTAGAGGACATCATTAGCTTTCCAAAAAGTTCAAGATCACATTCAAAAGATGAAAATTGAGCAAGTTATGAGGTTCACAAGTTGGGAAACTTTTAAGAAATGCGTGAAATGCAAAGTGAGCAAACTTGAAGTTTTGAACTAGTGGGCCTAACTTTTGATGTTCAAACATGTTCATAAGGTGTTAGAGGACATATAAATCCATTCACATATTTTTTTATGATTTTTATTTCTTTTATTTGAATTTTTATTCATTTAAATGCAAATAAAATCAAATAAAATATGAAACAATGGTATAAAGGCTTGGAATTTTTGTTTCAATCATCTAAAGGCCCAAGACAACTCATGACAACTCATTACAACCTTTTAAATTTCGTGGGGACTCAAGAAAGGAAGAAACATTACAAATTTAGCAAGTTTCAAAGTTATTTTCTTGTTTAAACCATGACATGATTACCTTGATTCCATTCCTTATTTGTCAGCCCAAATACAAGCCAGCAACATGTCCAGATTTGTGCAAGGCATCCAAAAGACAAGAATCATGCAAAGAAGGCAAGTTTTTAATATGTTGGAATATTTATTTTATGGGCATGATTACCTTGTCCCTTTCCATACTTATTGGCTCCTATTCCATTCTCTATATAAAGGCAAACAAAGGCAGAAGAATAACCAGAAAAACCATTGCATAACAAAGCTCTACAAAATTCTCAGAAATTTCTCAAAGTTGCAAAATTCTTAACAACACTTCCAGATTCTCTCAAGAAAAAAAAGGATCCGTTCATCTCCCCCAGGCTCCCAAGAGTTAAACTAGGCTCATAACAAGCCCTTCCACGTCTAGAACTCTCACATCCAATTGTACCGGTTTTGGTAAAATTTCTTGAATCTTAAACTGTCTATTCATGTCATATAAATTATTTTTATGCATTGATATGTGTTTGTGAAACCATTTAGAACATGTTAGGATGATCTCATGTGAAGATGAACACCCTATGTGCAAGATACCATGGTTAGGGCTATAAGCTTTTTGAGCTTCGGATTCTGTGATACGAGGACTTTCAATCCAAACCCACGATAGGCCTCATGGGAGAGATACACATGATTCTGAAGACTTTTCTCCAGCACCTGGGCTCTCTTGCTAATGGGCCTGTGATTTTTCTTAGCGCATCCCCCCATTTTCTTTACAACATGGCCCATTCTTTTGTTTTTTTTTGCTTTAATTATTTAATTTCTTTTCGTTTCAATTAATTCTTTTTTATCAAAAAAAATCATAAAATCATAAAATCACAAAAAAAAAAATAGATTTAGTTCTTTTCTTTTAATTAATTTAATTTTCACAAATAAATTTAATTTAACTTAATCATGTTTTAGTATTTATTTCATAGTTAATTTGTAATTAATTTAGACTTAGGTCTTAAATATTAAAATCAAATCACAAAAATACCAAAAATATTTTTCTTAATACTTAGGCTTTTTAGGACATTTGATTTTCTTTCTAAACAATCTCTTCTTTTTTTTTTCTATTTTTCTTTTGTTATTTAAATTCTAGAAAGAATGTATAGGTCGCACATTTGATTTTGTAATAGTTAGTTTATCTTTTTGCATTTTTTTTCTAAATATTGTAACTACTCATGGAATGTAATAGCGTAGGATTTACTTTCCGCACTTTATATTTTCTGTACAATATTATTGTTAGTAAATAGGATTGTTTGGAAAGACTAATAAAAAAATTCTAGCAAACCTAATAACAAGAGATAAATGAACTGAATTGAATCATTGCACAAATGCACCTCTAAGGTACGCCCACTTTGATTGCCTTTCAGAAAAAACAGTCATGTCCCTCGAAACGGGGACGCTTTAGCAAAGACCCATAAATCAAAAAGATCATAGTCCCTTGATGACCCTACAGTTTCCTTTCGGTAAATGATCTAGTCCCTAAACAAAATTGCTAAAGCGTCTCCACATGTTTCCTTTATGATTGTACGTCCCGTCGAATGTCCCTCAAACATCCGACGACAAGGCTACCTACTCATTAATAGTAGGATATTGTTGTACCCTAAAATTGTCCCTCTCATTTATCAAGACTTTTCTCACAAGATTTGTTTGACTCAAGACTGGATTAGGGTTTGGTCAGCTCAAGACATCTCATCATGCATTGAGGATCCAAAATTAGGTTTTGAGTTTGCACAAGGATTTTTGGACTATCAATGCTCCATGTGACTTTCAAACATCATTATGGATCCCTAAGATCACTCATGACAAATTTCAAGCCTTGAACCACATTTTTGGTCAGTCAATTGGACAGTGGACCTAAAAATCAGCTGTATTGGGGAAAAATTCAACCATGGACAATTTACAGTAAAAATTCATCATCCTTGATCCACATCAACATTTTAAGCTTATATTTATCATTTGGTCAAGTTTGGATCACAATTCCTCAAGAAATTTGATCAAATCACCAAAAGGGCAAAATGGTCAAAAATTAGGGTTTTGACTGAGGAAGGGCAATTTCTGGTTTTACCTAGCAAATGACCAAATGATTTAAATCATGATTTCAAGGATTCAATTGCATCATCTTGACCTAATTTCATGGTTCAAAACATTTCAATTTCATTGGATTGATAGATGAAATTTGCAGTCAACTGATCAAAAGTCAATTGTATACTGAAAAGTCAAACTTTGACTTTTTGGTCAAAATTAAGTGCCAAGGATCACAATTCATCAAAACATGTCAAAATGTGAAGCTTTTTCATCAATAAATCCAAGTTTGGAGATTAGGGTTTAAATTTGAAAATTTTCTTAACTTCGAAATTTTCTAAGTATAGAAAATTTTCTTATTTTTTCTCAACTTTAGGCCATTTTTTCACCATGATGCATAATGATTTAAAGAAAGTTCCCAAAATGAAAGTTATAGACCTCCATTAAATATACAACTTTTCTTCACACACTTTTCCCTAAATATGCTTGGATATCAAGATATAAATTTATGAATACATGGTCATGAACTAAATAACTTAGTGAAATTTTGCCCTAATTTAGGCAGGTTTTGGACCCAACTTCATGGCAATTTTTCACCTAGTTCCAAGAGGTATATAAAAATTCATTTCAAAGATGAGTTATAAAGCACATTTCAAGCTTTCAAAAATTTCCAAGAACTCCTCAAGATCATTTTTGAGTAGGGAGAATCGAAGAGATGAAGTTTGCATTTTCTCACTTTTTGTCCAAACCATTTCATGAAGAACAAAGCTCCAATCAGTACCTATGCTGCCTAATCCATGCTTTACAGGTCCCAAACATGTTCCTTACTCCTTAATTTAATGCTTACTCAGTTGATAAAGCTTTGATCCAAGCCCTAGACCCATTACCCAAGTTGCAATTCCATAAATGGCATAAAGTGACCATTGCCATTTTGAAAAAGCTCAACTTTTGCCACTTTCCAATTCTTGAGCATTGAACCTGTCTCCATTGCACATATAAATCTTACAAGCCTAAAGAAAGTTGTACAAGTATATACCAACCCTAAGAAATCAAGTACAAGCATGGCAAGCCTTGTCCCTTCACTTTGCTTCAAAATCCAGAAAGGTTGCAAAAAAGCTAGAACTGACACAGCTGTTGGAGGGTTGACATGAAACTGATTCTATACTAATATACAAACATAATACAACATAACACACTATTAGTTAAGGCCTGAAACACTCCCAAGCTCAAAAACACCAGAAAACTGTCAAGACTTGCAGTTTTGGCATAAGCATACCAATCTTCCATTTGGCCCGTGCGTTTCAAGTCTTGATCATTAAAACATCTTACATACTTGATATCTAACCAATCCAGACCTTCATCCATGTACTATAACCCCTTCTCCATCATCTGCCATTTTTATTTTCAAAGCTTGTAGGTTGACTTGGCCAAGGAGTTTCAGACACTTTCAGAGCAAGGCAAGGGTGAGAATACATTCAGGGAAGTTCAAGGAAGCTCAAGCAAGCATCAGGCCTCCATCAAACTCACTCTAGTTCCATCCATGATTTCAAATGAAGGAGGTAAAATCTCAACATCTATCTCCTTGTACAGGAAACCATTGGCCACGATTTGTGAATAAATAGTGTAGCCCTCATTGCAACGAAACTGTACATATCTTTATCTTACATTTATTTGGCCTGAGTTGAGAGAATTTAGAACTTGAAGTTTCTAAAAAATTTAGGTTTAAATTTAGGGCTTTTAAAATTATCTTTGATCTTTGATTGTTAGATTACATAACTTATATGGTTAGAATCGTGAGATCAAATACTACAACTTTCATGTTATGAGTTTTCATTTTCATGGAAGAATGAGAGAGTTACAGGACATCTGGCCAAGCTTGAGGAAGAAGATGAAGTACAGGGAAAGGACTTGTTTCATGTTATATTATTTTTGCTTCACTTAAAATAATGGATGTATAGCCACCCCAGTGGCAAAGTAGCGCGCTGGGGAGACCCATGTCCTGGGTTCGAACCTGGGTCTACTTTTGTTTTCCATATTTTTCCATTTTTCAGCTTTGTGATCTTTTTGCAGGTTGGGCCTCCATATTTGGGCCATGATTTATTTTGCTAACATGCTGTCTCTAGTCTGCTTGCTATACCCCCTTTTCCCAACTTTTTTATATTTTTACTTTATTTATTTTATTTTCATTTTTATATATATTAAATATTTCTTTAATGCATAAAAAACCCAAAAATTATAAATTTCATAATATTGAATTTTTATTTTATTTTCAATTTATTTTTCACATAAAAATATATTTTATTTTTAATATATATCATATATTTTCTTAATAAACTTGTAAAATATAATTAAAATATATTTACTTTATTTTATTTATTTCCTTTTCATCCCATACTTATACATATTTATTTTTGCATATATAAAAACTTTATATTTTTTATATTCAATATTATTTATTATTTTAATATAAAAAATACATAAAAAATGATATATAAGAACTTTATTTTCTTTTGAAATAGTAATTAGGGTTAAGCCTCCCTTTTAAAAATTAATTTCTTTTCCTTATATTTTTAGGTTTAGATTAAAATTTCTTTTACATAAAAACAAAACAAAAAAATCTTTTCTTACATGTACATTATATTGCATCTTTAAATATTATATTTTATTTATTCTAATTCGTACAAATTCGATTTGGTTGTAATAATTTATTTAGGTTTACATTTTTGCAAATCCCCATTCAAATTTGTATTCCCCCCCCATAAAATTGTTGTAATAGCTTAGTAATATTTACATTACGCAATTTACCGCTTTACATGCCATGATTAGTAATTAGGGTTTGTATGATAAGATCGAAACAAAGCAAAATAGAAAACTCTAAATACAAAATAAAACCAAAGCATGAAAATGATACACTTGCACACAAGCATCCTTAGGGTTTCTCCACTTGGTTGCCTAAAACAAAAATGGCCATATTACGCATGCGAAGTATCTTGGCAAAACAAAAAAATATAAAGATCATAGTCCCTCGATGACGCTATTCAAAAAGTTGCCTTACAAAATGATCTTGGTCCCTCAAAATGCTAAGATACTTTGCAAACATTGCTAATCATGGTTATACGATGACCCACGCTCGTCCCGTTTACATCCAAAGATAGGGTTGGTTACCAAATCAATGGTAAGACAACAATGTCAAAGGAATAGAAAATGCACAAGAAAGACATTTGAGTAGGTAGATTACTTCTAGTTACTTGCTCAATTTCAAACAACTATGCTTGCTACTTTCAAAACAAACACACACATTTCAAAAGCATCTTACAAATATTGAAAACATTTTCAAAAGATAAACATCTTTGTATACATTCTTACGAACGAGAATCATTGCAAAGATTGCCTAAACGAATGGCCTCTTTTCCAAAAAGAAAAATACTTTCAAAACCACACCAAGCACATTTTCAAACAACAAAAGCAAGTGATCTGGTAACTAAGAGCCCATGGAAAACCATGGATGAAAAGGGTACTAATACCTTCCCTTTTCATAATCTACCCCCCGAACTCAAGAAAAAATCTCAAAGGTCTTTCCTGTGCTTTTTCACCTTTCCTTTGGGATAAAAGAAAAGTCGGTGGCGACTCTTGCTAACCGCAATATTTGCGATAAAATGCAAAACCCTCAAGTCAGTTCTCCCACTGTATCACAGAACTGGCGACTCTGCTGGGGATTATTATAGAAGTGGGGTTACCTTAAGGTTTAGATCACATTTATTTTCTTACATTTGTTTGACTTGTTTGTTTTACATTAAGGTTCTTTGTTTGGGTTTGAAACCTCCACCCGGATTTGGGAAACATTATAGGTAAATAGCAATACGTTGTGGAAACTGTGCGGGGTATACCAACATGGTCTAAGCAATAGCTATGTTAGTGTGAAATATTTGTGGGTACCGGTAGCCTTTGAGTTAATCAAAGAGAATACGGGGCCGCTGAGTGATGTCATGAAGCACTAATGAACTTCTAGAACCCTTTACTTGACCAACTCGGCCTTTAGGATGTAGTGAGATGACCAGCTTTGGTGCAGTTTAAAGTTGGTAGATACTCGATACTACACTCATTGAGGGTTGGTTTCTTTGGATATTTCGGTCGCCATTAAAGAGGCTTAAGCTGAAACAATGACCAAGGAAACAATCCAGTGATATTGAGCTCCTTAGAACCCGGTTACTATTATTAGGACAGGTTGAGCCAACTAAACTTCAAGAGGGTACTTACCTATAAAACCCCATGCAAGACTAGACTAAGAACTTGTTTGATTTGCTTGTATATGCATACTTGTACATAACATCATGGACATCATGAACATCATATGCATCCACTAACCATTTCAAGGATTTTTTGAGGTTCATTTTTGTTCTTGTTTTATAGGATATGGATTCACTCCGTAGGAAAACTATCCAAATCAACCTTGTAAGAATTCCTCCACAACTCAAGGAGCTAGCTTCAAGGATCCCTGAGAACTCTCCATTCACCGAGAGGCATGGTCGTCTACTCAACTTGGTCATCTCCAACACAGAGGAGGATATGATGAAAGTGCTCTTCCAGTTCTTTGATCCTTTGCATCATTGCTTCACATTTCCTGACTATCATATTGTGCCCACTTTCGAAGAATTCTCTCAACTCTTGAGGATTCCCATTCTCAATCAACTACCTTTCAACAATACGGAAAGATATCCAAAGCCAGAAGAGATTGCTCAAGCTCTGCACTTGCACTCATCTGATGTCACAACTCATTGGGAAACTAGAAGTGGTGTCAAAGGCTTCTTAGCAAAGTTTCTGTTTTAGAAGGCCCAAAGCTGTTGGAATTCCTTAGATTTGCAAGCATTTGAGGATATTGTGGCTCTTTTTATATATGGGATGTCTTGTTTCCCAATCCTGACCAACTCATAGATGTGAGTGCCGTCAAAATCTTCATGTCACGCAATCTGGTGCCTACATTACTAGGGGATATCCTGCACTCTTTTCACACTCGTACAATGAGGAAAAGAGGTGTCCTTATGTGTTGCACTCCCCTCCTGTCAAGATGGTTTATTTCTCATCTTCCCCAATCAGTCTTAAAGAATGAGCAAGGATTAAGGTGGTCACAAAGTTAATGACGCTCAAACATTCAGATATTCATTGGTGCTCTCGATCCAAAGAGAATGTTATCATTGTTGACCGTTGTGGGGAATTCCCTAATGTATCTCTACTTGGCATTAGGGGAGGCATCACCTACAACCCGTGTTTAGCTCTAAGACAGTTTGGTTATGCCCGAAGGGATGGCCCACATGAGATGCTGATTCAAGGCTTGGTATTCGACTACGACAATGACGATCAAGGCCTTCGCCAGAGATTCATCCGAGCTTGGAGGATGCTAAACAAGGTGGATAGAAAGACTTTGAGACACAAGAATTCCATCCCTCTTGAGCCTTACCTCAAGTGGGTACGAACCCGCGCTCAAAGTCTTATGATGCCTTATCCTTCCATTCTTCCGGTGATCATTGAGCCTGTTAAGGAAGGAGAAGTTCCATACACTATCCTACATCCTGACATGCCCACATCTCTTGAAGACCTACAAAGGGATTGGATATAGCTTAAAGGAGAGCGAGATACTTTTGAAGCCCAATTCTACGCGAGCGAGAAGAAGGTTTTGGAACTCACTAGGCTACTTCATGAGGAGCAGACTCTAAATGCCTACATAGCACCAAAGAGGATGCGCACTACTTTTTTATCTTAGAGTGTTGTATTATTTTTCCCAAGGGGAATTGATGTACTCAAACTCTAACGTGTGTTTATTTTTGTTTAAAACCAATTTGAATTTTTTAAATCCTTGAAAGCATTGCATGTATACATATCATTCATCATAACATAAACAGGTCTTTTGCAACGAGTTTCCTCATCTCTCTACTGTTTATTTTAGTAAGATGGATCTCGAACAGACGGTCAAAGATCTTCAAGCTCAAAACATGCAGTTTCAACAGTTACTCATGACCCTAGCCAAGGGGCAAGATGAGTTGAAGACTCTGTTAGCTGAAGAAATAAAGAAGAAAACAAATAAAGCCATTGGGGTTTTGAACATGGGGAGAAGGTTTCGGGGACAAACTAGAAGAACCTTGAATTTTGCAACCACTTCCGAGGAAGGAGAAGGAAAAGGAAAAGAAACAACAGTTCCGTCAGAATCTGAAGAGGAGGAAGAAGAGGAAGACTACTCTGAGGAACAGTACCCTCCGGCTGATGATAAGTACAGACATCTTGAAGAGTGTTTAAGCGCTATGGAAATACAAAGGGTACCAGGTCTAGACTTTGAATAATTGGGGCTAGTATCGGGAATTGTGTTCCCACCAAAGTTTAAAGTGTCGTTGTTTGCAAAATATGATGGGGTTTCATGTCCTAAAATTCACCTCCGATCATACGTGAGAAAGATTCAACCGCACTCTGCCGATAAAGACCTGTGGGTGAATTTTTTCCAAGATAGTTTATCCGGAACACAATTCGATTGGTTTTACCAATTAGAAAGGGCCGACGTCCACAACTGGGAAGACCTTGCCGCGACTTTCTATAAACAATACCAGTATAATGCAGATTTGGCGCCTACCCGTACTCAACTTCGGAGTATGGCTATGGCTTCAAATGAGGGTTTCAAAGATTACACGCAGAAATGGAGAGATCTAGCTGGGAGAGTGCAACCCCCTCTGTCTGAAAGGGAGTTGGTGGATATGTTCTTAGGCACTCTATCGGGCCCTTTCTTCAACCATTTGATTGGGAGCTCATCTGCTGGGTTTACTGAGTTAATACTAACCGGAGAGAGGGTGGAAGCTGGCATAAAAAGTGGAAAGATTCAGAAGGATTCGTATGCCTCTACAGCTGTGAGAAAGCCTTTCACCAGAAAGAAGGAGGTATCTGCTGTTTATCCAAGGAACCAAGGGAGAGTTGAGCGCCGACCAATGGTAGGGGCAGTTATGATCACAAAACCTACATCTGATCAACCAAGAAGTAACCAACCAAGGATGGAAAGGTCAGTCCGGCAATTCACCAGAATTAATATGACTCTAGCCCAGGTTTTACCATATCTTCTGTAATCTAATCTGGCAACTTTAAAAGAATCTCCAAAAAATCCCAACACTGCGTCCCCTCATTATCACCTAAATGCCAGATGCGCATATCATTCCAAAAGTCCGGGTCACGACACTAACAACTGTTGGGCCTTGAAAAACAAAATTCAAGACCTTATAGATGCAAAAGAAATTGAGTTTGATGCGCCCGAGAAACCAAACGTCATTTCTGCTCCTATGCCTAGGCATGGTCACAACGCCAATGCTATCGAAGAAGATTTATTTGTTGCTACAGTGGATGAACTCTCGACTCCACTCCCAATCATTAAGATAAACTTGTTGAAAGCTGGTATATTCCCAGGTTGTAATGAAGACTGCCATCTTTGCTTATCCTCACCAACTGTTTGCCCTCTGTTGAAGACAAGCATTCAACACTTTATAGACAACCAAGAGATTCTGTTTGAAAATGCTCTTGTTTCACCTGTTCCTGTTGAAGACGTTTCAATCATAACCATCTCCTCCAATCCTTCCAGGGTCCCCAAAAGACCCGTTAGGATTACATCGGTTCCAAAGACTACTCCTCTTATAATCATAATGCCCAGGCCGGTCCCATATGAATCTGATAAAATAGTACCATGGAATTACGGTGGAGACATCTACTACCATGGTATTAAACAAGATGGGCTAACCGCCAAAGAAGTGAGCTCCTAAGAAGATGATTCCGACATTAGCAATATTGCCGGAACCAGTAAGATTACCCGTAGCAGTAGAATCTTCTCTCTAGAAATTGCCCCTCCAAAGGAAGTTTTTGGACCCGTGGTTGTTCCGAAGGTTACCTCTGTACCAATAATCATATCTGCAAGTACTCCTACTGGCAAATACGACACAACCCCTGCTGTTATCCCTACCAACATTTCCACTGCTGAAATTCGAGGAAAAAGTATTCAAGAAGAGCCTGTCCGGACGAAGGCTCAGTCGCTGACTATCCCCGAAACCTCCAAGAAGGAAATGGAGGAGATCTTGAGGATAATAAAGAAAAGTGACTATGATGTGGTTGAACAGTTGGGGCAAACTCCCTCCAAGATCTCCATGCTAGCATTACTGCTACGTTCTGAGGCACATGCGAAAACTCTGGTGAAGTTCCTGAAGATAACCCATGTGCCTTAAGAGACGTCTGCTGACCAATTCAAAGATTGTGTGGCCAGTTTGATAGCTGATATCGGCCTAGGCTTCTCTGATGCTGATTTGACACCAAGAGGGAGAAAGCACAACGAGGCATTACATGTCTCTATGGAGTGTAGAGGGACGACTTTGGACCATGTCTTGGTGGAAACGGGGTCATCTTTGAAAGTTTTACCGAAGAAGGCTCTCGACATATTGGATTGCGAAGGACTGACATTGAAACCGAGTAACATAGTTGTGAGAGAATTTGATGGCTCAAAGAGGATGGTCCACGGGGAGACGGACATCCCCATAAAGGTGGGAACTCAGACTTTCAACTCAACCTTCTATGTAATGGATATCCGCCCCTCTTACTCCTGTCTGTTAGGACGAACCTGGATCCATAATGCTGGGGTTGTCACCTCTACACTACACCAAATGCTGAAGTACCCAGTCCATGGAAAGATTATCACTGTCCACGGGGAGGAAGAGTATATGATTAGCCATATAAATTCTTTCCGGTATGTGGAGTTGGATGGCGAGTTCATTGAAACTCCTTTTCAACATTTCGAAGAAGTATCTCAAGAGGTAGCAGTAAACAAGGAGGTATCCCTGATCCCCAAGATCACAAGACCTCCACTTCGGATGTCATCTCTAAAGGACGCCAAGGCAGTAGTAGAGGAGGGTGGATGCACCATCTGGGGGCAGCTTCCAGATATTCTATATAAATCTGACAAGTTTGGCTTAGGGTTTACTTCAAATGCTCAGAAAGTTGTGCGTCGTGCCCGTGCTGGAGGGCCACCTCTGAAGATTAGCAACCAAGAGGTCAACGCAGTGGAAGATGGTGAAGAAGACAGCATCTTGGAAGATTGGATATTTCCTACTATCAACGGAGGACTTCACAATTGGGAAGCCAGAGACTTTGTCCCAATAACTTTCATCTCTCAGTAATTTATCTTTTACATTTCTGTTGGACTTGTAATATTCACAAACAATTCGCACATTAAAAACCTTGTGTCTTACCCGAGGCACAACGGTCCATTTGTAAGGGTTTTTATTTCATTTTCATATGACATTCAATGAATCATGGACGTTTTTTTCACATACAAACCTTTTGTGCTCATTGTCTTTCTTTTACATTTTATTTTTTAAAGAAGGCTATACCCTTAAGCACACCCACACTCACAAATGCAGGTACCCCTCCATTCCAGATCCCATGGGTAACGATACTGCTATGGCCTTTAGTGACTTTGAGGATCTAATCTACCAAGTCGAAGACGAAGGTGAGGAAGATTGTGAAGTACCAGGAGAATTGGCCAGACTACTACAACAAGAGGAAATAACTATTCAACCTCATGAGGAACCATTGGATACAATCAATTTAGGTACCGAGGAAGATAAAAAGGAAATCAAGGTAGGTGCCAACCTAGAGCCGAGTGTCAAGGAGCGTCTAATTCAACTATTGCATGATTATGTTGAGATATTTTCCTGGTCATACGAAGACATGCCAGGACTAGATACAGAGATCGTGGTACATCATCTGCCCACAAGAGAAGATTGTACACCTATAAAACAAAAAGTCTGTCGCATGAGACCTGACATGTCAGAGAAGATCAAAGAGAAAGTCATGAAACAATTCGATGCTGGATTCTTGGCTGTCACTTCCTATCCTCAATGGGTTGCCAACATTGTTCCCGTGCCTAAAAAGGACGGCAAAGTACGAATGTGCGTGGATTATAGAGATTTGAATAGGGCCAGCCCTAAAGATGATTTTCCACTTCCCCACATTGATATCCTAGTCGACAATACAGCCCAGCACAAAGTATTTTCCTTCATGGACGGATTCTCTGGTTATAACCAAATCAAAATGGCACCTGAGGACATGGAGAAAACTACATTTGTCACACAGTGGGGCACATTCTGCTACAAAGTGATGCCGTTCGGACTGAAGAATGTTGGGGCAACCTATCAACGCGCCATGGTAGCCTTATTTCATGATATGAAACATCATGAGATAAAGGTCTATGTAGATGACATGATAGCCCGATCACAAACTGAAGAGGAGCACCTTGATCATTTGCAAAAGTTGTTTGGAAGATTGAAGGAGTACAAACTAAGGTTGAATCCAAACAAGTGTACATTCGGAGTCCGGTCCAGTAAACTCTTAGGTTTCGTTGTCAGCAACAAAGGCATCGAGGTTGATCCTTCCAAGGTTAAAGCAATACAAGAAATGCCTGCTCCTCGTACTGAGAAGGAAGTCAGAGGATTCTTGGGACGCCTGAACTATATTGCCAGATTCATTTCTCACCTAACAGCTACTTGTGAGCCAATCTTCAAGCTATTGAAGAAAGATCAAGTAGTCAAATGGAATAATGAATGCCAAACTGCTTTCAACAAAATCAAAGAGTACTTACAAGAGCTTCCTGTTCTGATGCCACCAGTCGAGGGAAGACCACTGATCATGTATCTGACCATTTTAGAGAACTCAATGGGGGTGTGTATTGGGGAAGCATGATGAGTCTGGCCGAAAAGAGCACGCTATTTACTACCTGAGCAAAAAGTTTACCGACTGTGAAACCAGATACTCACTGCTCGAGAAAACTTGTTGCGCTCTGGCATGGGCTGCTCGCCGGCTAAGACGGTATATGTTGACTCATACTACTTTGTTGATATATAAGATGGATCCAATAAAATACATCTTCAAAAAACCCGCTTTGTCTGGAAGGGTAGCTAGATGGAAGATGATCCTAACAGAATATGACATATAGTACACTACCCAGAAAGCTATAAAGGGCAGTATACTAGCTGATCATCTTGCTCATCAAGCTGTAGAAGATTATCAGTCCATGAAATTTGAATTCCCAGATGAAGACATCATGACATTAGACAACTGTGAAGAAATCAGACCATATGACGGACCTGAACAAGGATCCTGATGGACCGTGTTCTTTAATGGGGAATTCAATGCACTTGGTAATGGTATTGGCACTGTACTCATATCTCTGGAAGGGTGTCACACTCCCTTTACTCCCAGACTTTGCTTCAACTGTACGAACAACATGGCGGAATACGAAGCATGCATCTTTGGTCTCAAGGCTGCCATATACTTGGGAATCAAATCTTTAGATGTGTT
Organism: Vicia faba; assembly: GCA_948472305.1. Taxonomy (NCBI): domain Eukaryota; kingdom Viridiplantae; phylum Streptophyta; class Magnoliopsida; order Fabales; family Fabaceae; genus Vicia; species Vicia faba. The sequence goes on from OX451740.1 coordinate 953,876,755, forward strand.
TGGAGATTCAGCTTTGGTCATTAGTCAGATCAAAGGAGAGTGGGACACTAAGCACCCAAACCTTATCCCTTACAAAGAACATGTTTTGACATTTCTACCACATTTTGAGGAGATTACCTTCGAGCACTTCCTGCGAGAAGAAAATCAGCTAGCAGATGCTCTAGCCACAATGTCATCTATGTTTAAACTTAATTGGGATAACGAGGCTCCCTAGATTACCATCGAATGAATGGATGAACCAGCGCACTGTCACGAGATTAACACCGAAGAGGTAGGGGATCAACCTTGGTTTCATGAAGTCAAGAGGTATCTTGAGGCTCAGGAATATCCAAAAGGAGCTTCAATCAATGATAAAAAGTTCTTAAGGAGATTCTCTGCTAAGTTCTTCCTGAGTAATGGCATCCTGTACAAACGCAATCATGACTCCATTCTACTCCGGTGTGTGGATAAGATTGAGGCTGAAAAGATCATGGCTGAATTACATGAAGGTACCTTTGGCACTCACTCCAGTGGGAATGCGATGGCAAAGAAAATCCTACGGGCAGGCTATTATTGGTCTACCATGGAAGCAGACTGCTATCAACACTCTCGAACCTGTCATAAGTGTCAAATCTATGCGGACAAGGTGCACGTACCTCCGGTTCCTCTAAATGTCTTGACGGCTCCTTGGCCCTTTTCTATATGGGGAATCAATATGATTGGAGAGATCAAGCCTACAGCCTACAATGGACACCGCTTCATTCTAGTGGCCATTGACTATTTTACAAAATGGGTCGAAGCAGCTTCCTTCGCATTCGTTACTAATAATGTTGTTACCCGCTTCATCAAGCAGAATCTCATTTGCCGGTACGGCATCCCAGAAAGGATCATCACTGATAATGGTACAAACCTTAACAATACTATGATCACCGCCTTGTGCGAGCAGTTCAAGATTCAGCATCACAATTCATCCCCCTATCGGCCAAAGATGAATGGTGCCGTTGAAGCTGCAAATAAAAACATTAAAAAGATCATACAAAAAATGACAGTCACTTACAAGGACTGGCATGAGATGCTACCATTTTCTCTCCACGGGTATCGTACCACGGCTCGCACATCAACTGGGGAAACACCCTATTCTTTAGTTTATGGCATGGAGGTTGTCTTTCCTATTGAGGTTCAGATCCCCTCTTTGAGAATTATGAAGGACGCAAGTTTGGATGAGGATGATTGGATCCAGACTCGACTTGATCAACTAAACTTAATTAATGAAAAGAGACTTACTGCTGTTTGCCATGGTCAGATGTATCAGAAATAGATGATCAAAGCTTTCAACAAGAAAGTCAGACGCCAAGTATATCAAGTTGGAGATCTAGTGATCAAACGCATTATCTTACCACAAAGTGATCCCAGGGGAAAATGGACTCCTACCTATGAAGGACCATTTGTAATCAAGAAAATATTCTCCGGTGGGGCAATGATCTTGACCACTATGGACAGCGACGACCTGCCATACCCTGTGAACGCGCACATAGTCAAAAGATACTATGCATAAGAGACCCGCTAGGTTGACACCCCTAGGCAAAAAAAAGGGCATCCCGGCGAACCAAAAAAAGGGGTTCGGGAAAAAATTAGGGATAAAATATAAAAAAAAATCTGTACACCGGGCAAGTTGAAAACCCGAAAGGGCGACTTGGGCAAAAAAGGGTTTCCCGGTAGACTGAAAACCCGAAAGGGAGGTCCAGGCAAAACTTAGGGAATTAAAGCGTATGACTATGTCCCGTCAGATCACTTTGAGGACAATCTCTTCCACTGACAAACTCAGAGTTTCTGATCAATTCAATCATCTTCGGACGAAGCAACAAATAGACAAGATATTCGGAGATACGAAGGCTATAGCAGAATGGGAACCCCATAGGATTATCACACATAGTTATCTTTCTTTGTATAAAGTTTTTCTTACTTTTTATGGTAGCATTCTCTTACTAGAATGATTGTCTCCTTTGTACAAAATGCTTATTCAAAATCAATACAAAGATATCTCTTTGAAAGTATAGAAAACTATTTGTCTTTTTCTTTACACTTGTGTTTTATTTGCAAAAATTCCCAATGACTCATTAATGAACATATGCATTTAAACATAATTACTGTTTACAAATAAACAAAATGAGAAAGACAATTACTGATAGATTGAAAGAGCTAGAAAACGTCTCTAGGCTATTCCATAAGCAGTCCCCAAAATACGTCATTTAGATCCCCAGCGGAACTAAAACTTCAATTTATTAATCCCCAGTAGAGGTCGTCAAATTTCTTAGGATTCCTCAAAGCAATATGGGGCATTACTCTCACAACAGGATTTTGTCAGTACTTCAACTTTAAGACATGGAGAATCCATATATCCTCAGCAACAGTCAAGGATTTATTTTCCTCAATCATACAGCAATATAGCAATACAACAAATCAACTTACATGCGCATACATTACATCCATATATCATAAACATTGATAAAACAAATACATTACATCATACATTTCATGCAGCATAACTTTGTGTTTCAACTAACATTTTACCCTTTTCAGGATAAGGTTAAATAGCTACCATTAACAATGTGCAATCAGATACAGTTCAGATACGCTCCAGATACGGATTCCATTCTGATACCCATTCATATTTCAAGCTCAAACACAGTTCAGATACGCTCTAGATACGGATGCCATTCTGATACTCATTCAGATTTCAAGCTCAGATACATGTTATATACGCTCCAGATACGGATGCTATTCTGATACTCATTCAGATTTCAAGCTCAGATACAGTACGGATATGCTTCAGATACGGATGCCATTCTGATACTCATTCAGATTTCAAGCTCAGATACCATACAGATATGCTCCAGATACAGATTCCATTCTGATACTCATTCAGATTTCAAGCTCAGATACAGTACGCATACGCTCCAGATACGGATGCCATTCTGATACTCATTCAGATTTCATTCAGATACAGTTCAGATACGCTCCAGACACGGATGTCGTTCTGATACTCATTCAGATACAACTCATATACGTTCCAAACACGGACACCATTCTGATGCTCATTCTTTCAGCTTACAATTTACAATTTAACAAAGATTCTTTGATGGAATCTAACAAGCCCATCTCCAACAAGGTTCTATCATTTCTCCAAATGGCATCTTTAAGCCCACTCCCTCAACTACACATCACCGAGTGCAAATTTATGGGCACTCTAGTGTCCAATCATCTTTCACCTTCAAGTCACGAAGGGCAAAGCTCGCCAATCTAACTCCTCAGGTTTAAGAAGATTGGACAGAGGCAGCTGTTGTACTCCAAAATTTTCCCTCTCATTTATCAATACTTTTCTTACAAGATTTCTTTAACTCAAGACTGGATTAGGGTTTGGTCAGCTCAAGACATCTCATCATGTACTGAGGATCCAAAATTAGGGTTTGAGTTTGCATAAGTATTTTTGGACTATCAATGCTCCATGTGACTTTCAAACATCATTATGGATCCCTAAGATCACTCATGACAAATTTCAAGCCTTGAACCACATTTTTGGTCAGTCAATTGGACAGTGGACGTAAAAATCAGCTGTATTGGGGAAAAAGTCAACCATGGACAATTTACAGTCAAACTTCATCATTCTCGATCCACATCAACATTTTAAGCTTATATGTATCATTTGGTCAAGTTTGGATCATAATTCCTCAAGAAATTTGATCAAATCACCAAAAGGGCAAAATGGTCAAAAATTAGGGTTTTGACTGAGGAAGGGAAATTTCTGGTTTTTCCTAGCAAATGACCAATTGAGTTAAAGCATTATTTAAAGGATTCAATTGCATCATCTTGACCTAATGGCATGGTTCAAAACATTGCAATTTCACTAGATTGACAGATGAAATTTGCAGTCAACTAATCAAAAGTCAACTGTACACTGAAAAGTCAAACTTTGACTTTTTGGTCAAAATCAAGTGCCAAGGATCACAATTCATCAAAAAATGTCAAAATGTGAAGCTTGTTCATCAATAAATCCAAGTTTGAAGATTAGGGTTTAAATTTGAAAATTTTCTTAACTTATAAATTTTCTAAGTATAGAAAATTTTCTTATTTCTTCTCAACTTTAGGCCATTTTTTCACCATGATGCATAATGATTCAAAGAAAGTTCCCAACATGAAAGTTATAGACCTCCATGAAATCTACAACTTTTCTTCACACACTTTTCCATAAAGATTCCTGGATCTCAAGATATAAATTTATGAATACATGGTCATGAACTAAATAACTTAGTGAAATTTTGCCCTAATTTAGGCAGGTTTTGGACCCAATTTCATGGAACATTTTCACCTAGTTCCAAGAGGTATCTCAAAATGCATTTCAAAGATTAGTTATAGAGCACATTGCAAGCTTTCCAAAATGTCCAAGAACTCCTCAAGATCATTTTTGAGTATGGAGAGTCGAAGAGATGAAGTTGGCATTTTCTCACTTTTTGTCCAAACCATTTCATGAAGAACAAAGTTCCAATCAGTACCTATGCTGCCTAATCCATGCTTTACAGGTCCCAAACTTCTTCCTTAATCCTTAATTTAATGCTTACTCAGTTGATAAAGCTTTGATCCAAGCCCTAGAGCCATTACCCAAGTTGTAATTCCATAAATGGCATAAAGTGACCATTACCATTTTGAAAAAGCTCAACTTTTGCCACTTTCCAATTCTCGAGCATTGCACCTGTCTCCATTGCACATAAAAATCTTACAGGCCTAAAGCAAGTTGTACAAGTGTATACCAGCCCTAAGAAAGCAAGTACAAGCATGGCAAGCCTTGTCCCTTCACTTTGCTTCAAAATCCAGAAAGGTTGCAAAAAGGCTAGAACTGACACAGCTGTTGGAGGGTTGACATGAAACTGATTCTATACTAATATACAAACATAATACAACACAACACACTATTAGTTAAGGCCTGAAACACTCCCAAGCTCAAAAACACCAGAAAACTGTCAAGACTTGCAGTTTTGGCATAAGCATACCAATCTTCCATTTGGCCCATGCGTTTCAAGTCTTGATCATTAAAACATCTTACATACTTGATATCTAACCAATCCAGACCTTCATCCATGTACTGTAGCCCCTTCTCCATCATCTGACATTTTTATTTTCAAAGCTTGTAGGTTGACTTGGCCAAGGAGTTTCAGACACTTTCAGAGCAAGGCAAGGGTGGGAATACATTCAGGGAAGTTCAAGGAAGCTCAAGCAAGCATCAGGCCTCCATCAAACTCACTCCAGTTCCATCCATGATTTCAACTGAAGGAGGTAAAATCTCAACTTCTATCTCCTTGTACAGGAAACCATTGGCCACGATTTGTGAATAAATAATGTAGCCCTCATTGCAACGAAACTATACATATCTTTATCTTACATTTATTTGGCCTAGTTGAGAGAATTTAGAACTTGAAGTTTCTGAAAAATTTAGGTTTAAATTTAGGGCTTTTAAAATTCTCTATGATCTTTGATTGTTAGATTACAGAACTTATATGGTTAGAATCGTGAGATCAAATACTACAACTTTCATGTTATGAGTTTTCATTTTCATGGAAGAATGAGAGAGTTACAGGACATCTGGCCAAGCTTGAGGAAGAAGATGAAGTACAGGGAAAGGACTTGTTTCATGTTATATTATTTTTGCTTCACTTAAAATAATGGATGTATAGCCACCCCAGTGGCAAAGTAGCGCGCTGGGGAGACCCATGTCCTGGGTTCGAACCTGAGTCTACTTTTGTTTTCCATATTTTTCCATTTTTCAGCTTTGTGATCTTTTTGCAGGTTGGGCCTCCATATTTGGGCCATGATTTATTTTGCTAACATGCTGTCTCTAGTCTGCTTGCTATACCCCCTTTTCCCAACTTTTTTATATTTTTACTTTATTTATTTTATTTTCATTTTTATATATATTAAATATTTCTTTAATGCATAAAAAACCCAAAAAATATATATTTCATAATATTGAATTTTTATTTTATTTTCAATTTATTTTTCACATAAAAATATATTTTATTTTTAATATATATCATATATTTTCTTAATAAACTTGTAAAAAACTAATTAAAACATATTTACTTTATTTTATTTATTTCCTTTTCATCCCATACTTATACATATTTATTTTTGCATATATAAAAACTTTATATTTTTTATATTCAATATTATTTATTATTTTAATATAAAAAATACATAAAAAATGATACATAAGAACTTTATTTTCTTTTGAAATAGTAATTAGGGTTAAGCCTCCCTTTTAAAAATTAATTTTTTTTCCTTATATTTTTAGGTTTAGATTAAAATTTCTTTTACATAAAAACAAAACAAAAAAATCTTTTCTTACATGTACATTATATTGCATCTTTAAATATTGTATTTTATTTATTCTAATTCGTACAAATTCGATTTGGTTGTAATAATTTATTTAGGTTTACATTTTTGCAAATCCCCATTAAAATTTGTATTCCCCCCTCCCATAAAATTTGTGCAATAGCTTAGTAATATTTACATTACGCAATTTACCGCTTTACATGCCATGATTAGTAATTAGGGTTTGTATGATAAGATCGAAACAAAGCAAAATAGAAAACTCTAAATACAAGATAAAACCAAAGCATGAAAATGATACACTTGCGCATAAGCATCCTTAGGGTTTCTCCACTTGGTTGCCTAAAACAAAAATGGTCATATTACGCATGCGAAGTATCTTGGCAAAACAAACAAATATAAAGATCATAGTCCCGCAATGACGCTATTCAAAAAGTTGCCTTACAAAATGATCTTGGTCCCTCAAAATGCTAAGATACTTTGCAAACATTACTAATCATGGTTATACGATGACCCACGCTCGCCCCGTTTACATCAAAAGATAGGGTTGCTTACCAAATCAATGGTAAGACAACAATGTCAAAGGAATATAAAATGCACAAGAAAGACATTTGAGTAGGTAGATTACTTCTAGTTACTTGCTCCATTTCAAACAACTATCCTTGCTACTTTCAAAACAAACACTCACATTTCAAAAGCATCTTACAAATATTGAAAACATTTTCAAAAGACAAACATCTTTGTATACATTCTTACGAACGAGAATCATTGCAAAGATTGCCTAAACGAATGGCCTCTTTTCCAAAAAGAAAAATACTTTCTAAACCACACCAAGCACATTTTCAAACAACAAAAGCAAGTGATCTAAGCAAGTAACTAAGAGCCCATGGAAAACCATGGATGAAAAGGGTGCTAATACCTTCCCTTTTCATAATCTACCCCCCGAACTCAAGAAAAAATATCAAAGGTCTTTCCTGTGCTTTTTCACCTTTCCTTTTGGATAAAAGAAAAGTCGGTGGCGACTCTTGCTAACCGCAACATTTGCAATAAAACGCAAAACCCTCAAGTCAGTTCTCCCACCGTATCACAGATATCACTGTGTAAAGGATAGGAGGAAAATAACAAACCTTTTCGAGTATAAAAGTAGATAGCTGTTAGAAGTTTGCTCAAACATTTTGCACTTACACAAAAACTACTTTTCTAAAGACATTTCAAAACTGTATACTTTCTCCACTATCCCGAGAAACATTACAAAGTTCTCCGTACTAAGGCGTTTTCAAAACATTTTCAAACACAAAGCACAAGGTATTTTAAAAATGAGAAAACCTCTAAGAGCCCGTGGAAAACCACAGATGGAAAGGGTGCTAATACCTTCCCTTTCCATAATCTCCCCCCTTACTCAGAAAACTCTCGAAAAAGGTATTTTTCTGTTCTTTTCACCCTTTCCTTTGTTGGATAAAAGAAAAGTCGATGGCTACTCTTGCTTACCACAACATTTGCAAACATAAACAAAAAACCAATATAACAGTCGGTTCTGCCACTGTATCACAATAACCAACATAAAACATTATCTAACATGTAATGCAGTGCATAAATAATAATGAACACAATGAATGAACAATGATGAATTCAATGCAAGAGAAAAATCTTCAAGTTGCTTCTTTAGCGTCACGATTACATAACATAACATGATGGAACTCCCGATGCCGCACACACATGTGACTAGCATGGCGACAAAAATGTCACCACTCAATCCAAAATGAAAATATTGTCATAACATGTGACACAAATATAACAAGAACCGTATATGCACATAACATGCATACATTCAACTCATGAGTGAATGCAAGAAATAATAATACCAACACATGCTTCTGTAAACAAGAACAAACTTATGCGAATGCGAAATAATTAATACATGAAGTCATTATAAATATATACAATTAAAAGACACAATGGTTGTCACTAATTGTTTTGGAAATGAACATTCATGGTTTTCATTAGTTGAGAGCATAGCAAGCATTTTTAACCAACCGATAACACACATTAAGAAAAGTATTATTTTCAAGTAGAAACTTGAAACAACACTACCTCACTCTTGATGGAACGGATGTTGCACTCACATGATGTAAATTACTCGAGCAAAGTGTTAGAGATAAAGTATATAGTGCAAGAAACATAATAAAGATTAAGCAACATTGGAGATATCAATGATCCCCAATTCCCCACTGTCATACCCCAAATTTGTCCTACCTTTTTTAAGGCTCATCTGGCTTATGCATACCATTTATTAGGTCATCTATCATTACATACATCATTGATAGTCGTGGGATCAAGGTATTTCCTTTCCGGAAGCCGCCCAAAACAGATTGTTCCGTTAAATAGTGCGACGAGGAAAAACTCTGGTTTTCAAGGTTTAAATGTGTTCCGCGTGATTCACAAGCCATCAACTCATTGATCAATCAAGCTATCATCATGACAAGATTTCATGTATCTCAGCATACTCTGAATTGCAAAGAAATTGGGTGTTTCAGTGGATTTGAGACGGTGTATATCAGAAACAGTTGTTTTACTGGTTTGAGCTCAAAAATTCACAACTTGCAAGCTGAATATTGTTTTGAGTTGATTCCTCAGGCATTGGATTCATCTCGATAATTTATCCATTTCATATGTTCAAGCCGGAGCCAGTTATGTGCATAAAATCTCCAAATAATTTGATTTCCCCAAAGCGGTACTTGAATTTAATGACTGGTTATTTGTTTCTCAAGCGTTAGGAAATTTGTATCTTTCATTTGATTTGGAATTTTCAGTTGATTCTTCGAGCATTGAGACCATGTTGACTTCCTTTTCATTTCTAATATTTGGGTTGAAGGTTAATTTTGTGCAGAGAACTTCCGAATATTTTATTTCTTTGAAGACGGTTACTGAATTTAATTGTTGGTCTGTCATCTCGCAAGCAATCAAAAGTTCACAACTTCTGATTGGAATATTGTTTTGGAACTGTTCTTGAGGCTTCAAAATCGTCTCGTTATCTCTTTCAACTTTTGTGTTCGTCTTGAAAGCCGATTCTTTGAGGAAAATCTCTGAACGCGCAGACAATTTGAGAGGAAACAATGGAAAAATGGTAAAAATACTACGCTGATCGTTATTTTCTCGGACGTTCAAAAATTCATAACTTTCACCTGGAGCGATGTTTCTGAGTCGTTCTTTTTGGGGAAATTATTCTTGATTTTATCTTTGTTTTGTATTTTCAGACCGAGAGTTGATTCCTCGAGGAAAGTCCCCGGAATTATGGTTTACTGAAGATTTTATGGTGCAGAGTCGTAATTTCGAATTACCGATTCCCGATATTGTAAAAATCATAACTCCTTCGATTTTTATTGTATTGAGACTGTTCTTTCGTCATAATTTCACAAATGATTCCAAATATATTTTCTCTTCAGACTCCACATTCAAACAATATTCTGAAGGCTTCCGTTTTAGGCCCGTTTCTCATATGACACAAGTGAAAAACTGCAAGTTGAGAAATTTTATCTGACACCGCATCAGCACATCTTCAAAAATTGATAACTTTATCTTTGTTTATCCGATTGAGCTCATTCTTTTGGAATCGCGTCAAAAATTTCGTAATCTTCAATTTTCGTGTTGAGCTCGAGTCGAGATTTTGCACCTATGATGACGTGACATTTTGTGATCGTGTTATACTGATGTTGTCAAGTTGAGGCTCAATCCAATTACACATCTAAGACCCAGTCCACTCACACTATATATATTCTCAAAGTCATATTTTTTCCTCATAACTCACCAATTCTCACAAACACAAAAATTATCTCTCTCAATTTGCTCCAAGATCAAAGCAAGAGTTTCAATCATTTTTCTCAAGAACAACAATAACTTCATCACATCTTCATCAAGCATCAAGAACAAAAAATCACAAAAACTCAAGTCTCTCCTCTCTCTCCCTCACCGCGCCTCTCTCTCTCTCTCTCTCTCTCTCTCTCTCTCTCTCTCTCTCTCTCTCTCTCTCTCTCTCTCTCTCTCTCTCTCTCTCTCTCTCTCTCTCTCTCTCTCTCTCCCTCTCCCCTCCAAGCTTCTGATCATCATCTTTCCCAAACTCCTCTACAATTTGCGGAAAGCTCTCTTGATTAATTGCTAAAACGGTGTTGTTATCCCGTGCACTAAAACACACCAAAAATTCCATTTTGAGTTGGAATTAATGCATGATACGTATTTTTTTGAACTTGTTGGCACGTTTAGATGCAACCATGTTATTTTCGTTCGATTCCGTGACAATTTTTTCTGGATGCCTAATTTTGTAAGTAATGTGTTTTAAGTAATTTTAGTGCAGATTTTTCTTGCTCTTGTTTCCATCTATTGTGTACTTGCTTTTGGTATTTCGTTTGGAACCTTTGTGATGGATTTGGCTCGATTCCGATTTTGTTTCAAGTGTATTTTGTAATATGCGTGTTTGGCTTCCAGGTTTTACTTTACGGTGTTGCAACATATATTTGCATTGCATTTCTTTACACCTTGACCATGCTTGGACTTGTGATGCGATCATGCTATGTTATTCTCGTTTCCATATTATTTTTGACATGTTTGTTGACTTGTGCAAGGTACATTGTATTACTTTCAATCATGTAACATATTGGTGGTTAGGTGATTGAAAAACATTTGGCTTATGCTCGTTTCCGATGCGACATTTTGTTTTTCATTTCATGAGAAATGTTTATTATTCGTTATTTGTCTGGATATTACTCTTCTTGTGTAGCATAATCTTGTGCAGGAACTTTGTTATGTGATACATCTGAGGCTTGCATTATGTTATCTCTTTTTTCTCATCGTTGGATACCGTTTCTGACTCTTATGTTTTCTTGGTTAATCTTGCTCAATGTATTTCGATTTTCTCCTTGCTTTCTTCTGCATATTGAAGAACTTGCATTTGATTGGTAGCTTACAATATTCTTTACCTCTTACATATTTACCGCATTTTTTACTCCTTTCCTTTTCATGATAAGTAAGACTAGAGATGTATGATGGGGACTTCCATTGCTGATCATGTCAGGAACTCCTCTAGTTTATTTAAAGACCTGTTTAAGGAAATTTTGCATTTGTGTGATACTTGTATGTGGTTTGTTTAAAGACATACCTTTATAGTAGGCATTCTGTAGTGTGTTTACATTGGTGACAAAGACCTCAAAAAGAGGCGCCCATTCCCCTTCCCCATGAATAAGTCCATAAAAGGAGGCGAGCAGAGAGGGTTCACAATAAATCCGCGTGTTTCGTCCATGTCATCCTTATCTTGTGACAAACCATGATGCTTAAGAGTTGTGCCTACTATTGTTATCGAGTCGTCAAGTGGAAAATGGTTTCACAATGAAACCCCCCACACTTTGTCAGGAGCTCGCATTTATCGATGTTGATGCTCCGTGCTTGCTCATATCACCATCTATCTCCTTCCTCGATTTGTGATATCTTGGTTACGTGTTTAGTCGCTTTAGATATCACTTTTCCCCCTTACTCTTCTTGCATGGTAATACGATACCATGGTATAGACGCTTTATTCCCATAGATAACTTGTTTGCCTCGGTTGATATGAGCCCTTGGCTAAAGCTAGCTTGTTTTCCTTGGTTGATATGACCCCTTCGTGATATCGTGGTTAGTCCTCTTGGCTTGAGTTAGTTTTCACTACTCATGGCATGTGTGTGCTCTTTTGAGCTTGTTTGATTGCTCATTTACTTTCACTTTTTGTATATGTCGTGTTCCCTTAGGATTCACTTGTTTCTTTTTAGATGCGAGCTAGACCTTAGGCTGCAAACTATACATGCCAACATAGGTAAATACTCCCCTTTATCCTCAACTATAGGATTAATCTTGTATGATAACTTTAGGGATAGATAGGCTAGTCTCCCTTAGAATTTTTCTTTCTCTTTTTCATGTGCATTAAGACTAAACCTTTTCTTTTTCCTTTCAAACTTCAGAATACTCTAATAATAGAAAAACCCTTTTTCAAGGTAAAAAACATCAACCAATCCAAACTTTTTTCGCCTTCGGTCCTTTCATAGAGACTTTCAAAAGGATGTGCTAGTTCTACTTTAGGCAGTACGACGCATAAGTCCCCAAAGGTCGGGTTGCACCATGTCTCTTTTCCAAAGAGTTGTGAGCAAAGCATTATCCTCTTTTGGGCATTTTTCTTTTGAAGATACCTTGTCAGGTACGAACATGTTAGTTCCTTTCTACTACAGACGCGTGAGTCTCCCAAGGTCGAACTGCAGGTAGAATTTGAAACTTAACATTGTTCAATTAAAAAACACAAAAAAAAACCAAAACATGTGAGCCTAACTATGGCGCTCTGAATTTCACATTACATGATGGAGTACGTAGGCACTAGGTCGCGGGGCCTAGGCAAGCAGAACTTTGTAAATATTCGTTCTCTTCCTCGTATTTTCTTTCTCATGCATTCCCTTTTACCAGTAAGCTTTAGACATAGATTTTTACACAACCTTAGATGAGAACAAACAAAAGTGGATCCTGTAGAGTACCACAAATGTGTGGGGTGCTAATATCTTCCCCTCGCGTAACCGACTTCCTTACCCTTTCTCTTGGTCGCAAGACCATCTTATCATTTCCTTTGGGGTTCTCTCGATATCTTCCCTTCCATCAGGATAAATAGAGTTTGGTGGTAACTCTATGTATTTTTTCGCGATGCGACACCCATATATGCTGACAAAAGGTTCGTTTGCAAGAGGTTTAGTGAAAATGTTGGCAAGTTGAATTTTACTATCAACATGCTCGAACACAACATCACCTTTTTCAACTTGATTGCGAAGGAAATGGCGATGTATCTCAATATGTGTAGTGTGAGAATGTACCACCGGATTCTTGGTTAGATTATATGTTGATGACATTGTGTTTGGAGGAATGTCAAACCAGATATATGTTGATGACATTGTGTTTTGAGGAATGTCAAACCAGATGGTTCAACATTTTGTCAAACAAATATAATCTGAATTTGAGATGAGTCTTGTTGGTGAACTAACTTATTTTCTTTGTCTTTAAGTTAAACAAATGGATGACTCTATCTTCAGATCTCAAGGCAAGTATGCCAAGAATATGATAAAGAAGTTTGGACTGGAAAATGCCAATCACAAAAGAACCCTTGCACCAACTCACCTGAAATTATGAAAAAGGTGTCGATGTGGATCAAAAGCTATACATGAGTATGATTGGTAGCATATTGTATCTTACAGCCAGCAGACCTGACATTACCTTTGCTATAGGAGTTTGTGTAAGATATCCGGTTGAACCTAAAATGAGCCAAATTACTAAAGTAAAAAGGATCTTGAAATACATCAATGGAAATAGTGATTATGGTATATTGTACTCTCATAGTACAAATTCCATGCTTTTAAGACATTGTGATGCAGATTGGGAAGGTAGTGTTGATGGTAGAAAGAGCACTTCTTGATGATGTTTTTTCTTAGGAAACAATATTATATCTTGGTTTAGTAAGAAGCAAAATGGTGTTTCATTGTCTACTGCTGAGGCATAGTATACTGCAGCAAGAAGCAGTTGCTCTCAATTGATTTGGATGAAACACATGTGAAAGGAATATAATTTCGAGCAGGATATCATGATATTATATTGTGACAATCTGATTGCTATCAGCATATCCAAGAATCCCATCCAACATAGCAGGACAAAGCATATTGGCATTCGTCATAATTTTATTAGAGATATTGTAGAATACAAAGTTGTATCTCTTGAACATGTGGCCACTGAGAAATAACTAGTAGACATATTTACACAGGCTTTGGATGAAAACTAGTTTGAAAAATTAAGGAGTGCTTTGGGTATCTGCATTTTTGAAGAATTATAGCAATTACAGGGATGGAGCAAAGTTGTGGCTAAGGAAGGAAGTTGTTGTGATAAAGAGTGTTGATGGTTGTGGGAATTGTTCTAAGGGGATGGTGAAGGAGTACACTATTAAGGAATGTAACAGTATAATGAGCACGGAGTACAAGAGGATTTTTGATAGAGGTAAATGTGTGAAGATGATATAAAGATGAGTTGATTGGTGTTTTTTTTGCTCCAAATGAATGCATGGGTGTTTTTGTCAATTTTTGACTAAAAAGGGGGAGTAGTTTGGTAGCTTTGTTTTTAGTTTGTTGTTACTGTTTGTTGGAGAACTACAACTGCATTTGTACTACTTGAGGGGGAGTAGTTTTGGTGTTTGTGTGTGCAACTGTGTAGAGGGAGCATTAGCATTATGTTCTGCCTTATTTTATTTTTGGTTGATGATACGAGATTAAGGGGGAGTTGTGTGCTTAATGTCACACCTACTGTTTAGACATCTGGTCTGGAATATCTGTTGGGAGAAGAATTTTTATTTCTCTGGAGAAGAATGTTTGTTTCTCTATTTTTTTCTAAAGTTGTGTGAGATGTCATATCTGATGTCCTGACATCATGAATGAGACATTCTGTATGAGAGAATTTTTTCTCGCTGATTATGATTGTGAGAGTTTATCTCTCTATTTTTTTGTGAAGGAGTGTTTCTTTTTCTACTGTGTATGCCTCTGAGTGAACTAGTGTGGTTCATATTTTATTTATTTTTTGCATTATTATGAAGATGTGTCTTTGAAATAATGGTGCTTGTTTTATTCTCTGTTGTTTGTTAGTTATCTTTGGATGTCCTATGCAAAGACTATTTTAGCCAACAAACCAAAATATTGTTTGTTAGGTTTTGGTTTACTGGTTGCATTTTGATAAAATAATATGTTCATCAAGATGTTGGACAAAATGTTATGAGATGTTGTTACGATATTGCAGTCTGTACTATTTTAGCTTTTAGAAGATTTATTTATGATATTTTTAGAAGATTTGGCTTTGGTTTCGTGTGGATCAAGTTGTGCCTCTGAATATTGGATTATTTGAAGATTGGTTTCAAACATGAAGATATCAGAAGATTTGATTCACAAGATTGGATGTCAAAACTTTATGCCTTACATCAAAAGATTTGATTTTATTTGATTTTATCTGATTTAATTTGCAGGATGTTTGAACCAGATTTATTATCCAATCCCGAGCATTCTCTTGCCTATAAAAAGAAGCCTCTAAACCTAAGCAATGGGTGACACATGTGAAATGAAATATTAGGGTTTAGTTTGTTCATTGTTCATTGTTAATTATGAGCCTCTCATGTATCACTTTGATACTGAGATGGATTGAGTTTTGAGTTGTAATTTGTGAACCACTCATAAGCTATGAAGCAATAGCGTGTTCTATTTAATTGGAAGTGTATCTTATATTTTGATTATCTTTCTTGATGTTATCACAGGTGTGTGATTAAGTGGAAGTGAGAGGGGCCTCATATCTAGGAGTTCCTAAGTAGAAATTGCATGGATAATGATTAGGTGAGAAGTTTGTAAAACAAGGCTTGTTTAGAACTTCAAACTAATACTATTATAGTGGATTTTGTTCCTATATTATATGTAGGTGAGGTTTCATCGAACTAGATTAATAATTGACCGGTGTTATTTTCTTCCTGCATTATTCCTTATTTTGTTAACCGCCTGGTCTGTGATATCTTAATATTGTATTGGACATGTGTTTTGTAAAGTTCTTGAATTTCAGATATAATGATGCTTCTCTCAAAGACTCACTTGTGCAAGAAGTCTTGTCCAACGTATCTTTGGCGTTCCTCTAAAAATGAGCTAATAAACTTAGAGAAACTACAACATTGTGTCTTGACAAGCAAATAGTTGTTACTCTGTCAAAACAAATGCACAAAATTAACTTATGATTTCTTAAATATTGTATATTTTAGAAATCCCTAAGTCTTAAAGTATTTATGTATTGTATTTTGTTTATTTCTCTGGTTGTATATTAAGTATAATTCTCAAACAATCTTTTATCTATTAAATAGATTGTAAGAAGTTTCTTGCTTGTGTGCTTGAGCATCTGAAGTCTCTTACTTGTGTACTTGATCATCAAAGTCTATTACTTGTGTACTTGAGAATTGAAGTCTCTTACTTGTGTGTTTGAGCAACTGTGTCTCTTGTTTGTGTGAGCATTTGTAATCAGCTTTAATTATAGTGAAAAACCATTAGAAGTGCAAGGGTACTGGACTACTCCTAATTTGTGGGATGAACCATGATAGTTACTTGTGTTCTCTCTTTATGTAATTCCCCATTTTTCTAAATTCAAAAATGGAAAAAAATAGTCTATTTGATTAGATTTAAACTAAGGGGCAGTTTAGTCATTTTTTCATAGTTGAGGGATACAATGGACATTTCACAAATCAAATCAAACATAAGGGGTTGTTTGGTTTATGTCTCATTATCTAATTGTATCAAAATTAGATTTGGAGTAGAATAGAGAAAGAGAACCGTGGAAAGAGAGGAAGAGAAGAAGGAACCATTCTTGGCCAATCTTCATTTCCAACCTTGCATGTCCCAAAGATAAGCTTTCATCTCTTGAATTCAGCCATTCTTATTCTGCTACAGCTCCTTCTCATTATAAAACTCAGGTGAGTCTCATAGATAAATACTTGAAAAACTTTGGGGTTTATGCGGGGATAAGGGTTTGAGATATAAGTGCTTATAAACTCTTGATAATGCATAATTTTGACACTATTGATGCAATATTAGGGTTGGTTCTCTCTTCTACTTCCTCTTATCTTTAAGTTTTCTCTTGAGGGATCACCAAACACCTTGAATTGTGTATCTTGTACATGTACATCTTATGTTGATTAACTCTTAACTAACATCAAAATATGTATATAAGTTTCATTGGATGTTTATACTGTAGGTGATGACAAACTCCATCCATCTCACCATCTAACCTAGGATTTTGAGGGATAGTCCTCAATCAAATGGTTGTTCAATAAAGTTCAAGAGTTTGAGCTTCAAGGCTATGTTGATGACATCAAAACTCTTTGGTTTAAAGAACTCTCTCAATTTCATTTAGGTCAAGCTTTCTTCAAAGAGAATGGAATTCATCAAGAAGATTCACAGGTTCATGTGTTTATTTCCATGCCTTCTTCAACAATTTTCATTGAGAATTAAGCTCCATATTTGAGTGTGCTTCAAGATGACATCATTTAGAGGTCTAATGGGATCTATCATGCTTTATTTTGCAAATAAATTTCAAAATATTCAAGGTTGATTCAACAAGTTTGACCTAATTGAGCAAGTACTTGATTCATTGATCACAAGTGCATAACTCTCTCCATTTTCAACATTTTGAGTTGGTTATTTTTGCTATGGATTGTTATCATCATCTACAACAACTTCTTTTTACATGTCAAGATCCATTTCTTCATTGGAAGTTATCAAAAGTTGAAAGGGGTTACAAGTCATTTTGGCACTCTCTGAGTAAGGGTTGTTGACTTCCAAAGACCATATCTTGCTCATTTTTTGAGATTTTAGGTTGATTCCAAATCCATGATTCTATTTGAAGAGTCCTTAATAACTTATCTTCAAGTATCTAAGACTAATTTTGAATGGAAGATCACTAATGGTTGAAGAAGATTACGAGTCCTTTGAAAAGGCTGTCAAACTCTCTTGTGTGACTTCAAAGGATCATAACTTGGTCATTTTATATCTCCTTGATCTCATTCTTTTTTCACAATAAACTTGAGTATTTCTACTACAAATTTGTTTCAAGGTGTAAGACTTGAAAAGATATGGAAAGCCTTTAAAGAATTGAAAAGATTATAGGTCATTTATGGATTTCTCTAA
This sequence comes from Vicia faba, assembly GCA_948472305.1. Lineage (NCBI taxonomy): Eukaryota > Viridiplantae > Streptophyta > Magnoliopsida > Fabales > Fabaceae > Vicia > Vicia faba. The sequence continues at coordinate 953,894,856 of OX451740.1, forward strand.
ATTTTTTCATCATCCTCCAAAGGCCATAACTCTTTAAATTTTTATGATTTTTAAATAATCTTAATTTCACAATTCAATTTGAAGAGTCTACTTTATTTCCTCTTCAAGGATCAAGAACAAATTTTGAGTGGAAAGTCTTGTAAGTTTGCAAGACATTATAGGTCATTTTGAAGCTCAACACTAAGAAATATTTCTAAGTACAAAAGTCAGATTATTTTTTATGATTTCAAATGGACATAACTTCTAGCTCAATCATCCAAATGATATCTTTCTTGGAACATTGTGAAAAGGGTGATATGATCTTTCAAATGCAACAATAATTATCCCATAAAGCTTTCTGAGTTGAGTCCACCATGGATTAAAAGTGGATACCTTGGAACTGAAGTTTCTCATGGAAGTCAAAATGTATTTCCATAATGTGCTTTCTAATCACAAAATTTGTGCGTGTTTTTGATTTAAACATGATTAACGAACTTGCTCAGACTTGTTTAAACCTAAAAACACAATAATTGGATGAGTTTTAGGTGGATTAGACACATTTTCCTCACTTTTGGGCTCCATGTGATTTCCCTTCAAACCTCACTATTTCTTCCAATTCTCATCACCATTCACTCTCCTATAAATAGAAGACCACTCTCCATTCATTTTCCAAGCTTTAGAGAGCCACAATCACTATGCCAAAGTTCACTCGAAGCTTGGAAATTTGAAAATTCATTTCAAAATTTCAAGCCTTCTCACCTCAAATTCTTTTCTGATTCGTCATTCTCCATAATTATACAAACTCTCCGTCACCTAAATCAAGCAAATCAAGCCATATTTTGAGCTACAAAGGTACAGTTTATAGCCATTTTTTTAGCTTCGTTTAGGTAGAATTCTTAACCAAATCGATCCAAAAAGGTTACTAACATGCAGTCCTTCTTCCTCTAAGCCTCATACTTTTTTTAGTTTTTATTTTCATTGACATTTGAGCATTTATTTATAAAATTAGCTTTGAAATTTTGCTCTAGTAATCTTCAAATCGAGTATGATGTGTTTTATATAAATTTTTCACAAGGGTAGGGTTAGGATCGTCTAGAAGAGACGAATCCAGTGATACCACTATGAGTTTATAATTTTCCATTTGAAGAAACTCATAGAATTCTCACACGTAGGTGGCTGGAGGTTGAAGACGACCTACGTGTCGTTCTTCAACCAATGATCCTTAGTGTGTCAGATTCGTTGGATATGCTTACTAACACGTTTTGACATTGATAAAATGGTCCAGATCTTTTTGGTTTATTATTTTATTTTCTGATTTTTATTTTATTTGTTTTAAACTTCAAAAAGTCATAAAGAAATTCATTTCTGACTTGAAAATTATGAAAAAATTACTAAAAATATTTTTGAATATTCTCTTTCTGATTCTTTTTTTTCTATAATTTTTTTTTATAATTTTTTTTATGATTTTACTCTTTATTTGATTTGTTTTAATTGTTTAAAAATACTTTTTGACTTTTTAAATTCTGAGAAAATTATGGAAGGATCCAACGATAGTTTGACAAATATTGGTGACCTCATTTGTTATTCATTATTGGTTTTACTATTTTTTGTGATTTTTGTTCATTTTGATTAATTTTTATATAATTTTAAAATAGTTTATGACTTTTAAAAATTCTAAAAAAATTTGTCAACACTTGTTGACTCATGTTTGATCTCTGGTAATTTTTTGAGATTTTATTTGATGTTTTGATACACTTTATTTTTTTCCATCATTGTTTTAATTAACTATTTAATTGTTTTATCCAAATTAATTTTAAATTATAGTTTACTATTTTGTTATTGATTCTGATTTGGAGACATTGGAGTGGTACTCTGGGACAAATTCATCAACCTCATTGGATCTTGGGTGTTGATAGGTTAAAAACCAAATCCACCAAAATGGATGAATGATGTTAATGATATTTGAAACCCTAAACTCATCTGAGGCATTGATTACACTGTGATTTCCCCTTTTCCTCTCCATGTCATCCCTTTTATTCTTTCCTATTGATTGGTTCTTAGTGGCCCAAACTTGATGTTTGCAAGCCCAAGTATGGTTAAGTGTTGAGCTATGACCAATAACCTTGATGACTCATTGTATAAAGACTTTGATTCAATCAATTCTCCATTGAGTCTTCATTAACTTTTACCAATGCTCAAGGCTCAAACCATCATGGATCATATCACTTGGAATCCTCCCTTTTTCATCTTTTATTTGACTGATTCTTAGTGGTCTAAACCTTGTATTTGTAAGCCCAAATATGATTAAATATTGAGCTATGGCCAATAACCTTGAAATTTCATTATTAAAAGCCTTTGATTCTATCAATCCTCTAATGAGTCTTCATCAACTTTGACCTAGGCTCAATGTTCAAATCATCATGGATCACTCTTCTAAAACATTAAACCCTCAACTTTTAATCACTAACTTCTAACCATTGACTATTAACCATTGAATTTACTTTATGCTTTTACTTTATGCATTTATTTTATGTCTTTACTTTATGTCATTTACCTTTAGAATTTATATCTTATGCTTTTTTCCTCTTGCACACTTGAGCATTTACTTGCTGCCATTTTTTTATCTTTGCTCACTTGAGCTTTATTTTCTTTTGTAAATATATTTAATAATCAACATGAACATTAAAAGCTTTAAAGTTACTTGGACTATCTGGTTACTATCTCTAACCTTGTGGAGTTGTGGATTCTTCAGATGTAGGATTGGAAACCTTGAGAACTTGAAACTCTGTGGTCTTTACTATGATATTCTTGTGAAGTTATTTTGAAGTCCTTGGGGTTTACTCCAAGGCATTAGTTTGAATTTGTTTCTGTGGGCAGGTTATTCTGATTTCCATGCTTTGTCTGTGATTGGAAATTCCTCTGTATGCAGTTGTTACTATGGCCAATTTTTTCTTAAAGAATGTGCTTGGTTCTTAATTCATCTGAAGCTTGGTGTTCATCTGAAGCTTGGTGTTCATCTGAGGTTTAGTATTATTCTTGCTTGCTTTTAATCCAAAGGATGAGAGTTTTACATTGAATTCTTTATGTCATGTGTTGGCTTCTTATTGGTTAGACCGTTCTTACCTTAGCTTTTACTTTGTGTACATAGGATAGTCCCTCCATCTTCTCCCATCTTCAATAATTTCAAAATATTCTCCTTCCTTTTTAAAAATATTCTTGTTTTTCAACTTGAACCGCTTTCATAATAAACTTGGACTTTGGTCCATGCATTTTCAAAACCTTTTGTCTTAATCAAACTCTTAATAGATTTGATCATACTTTGACATGTTTTTCAAGACTAGAAGTCATTAAGCTCGCTCAAAATATTTTTGCCACTTTGGATTTTGATTTTAAAACTCCTTTTCTTAAAAGATTAGACTCTTTTTGATTCTTATAGTGATGAGAGCTACTATACTTCTATAATATGTAGTGAAGTGATCCATTTACCACATGGGTGTTGAGAAATGTCTTGTAGATTTTAAAATCCAAGTGGTGTTCTCCACTTTGAGATGATGCAGATGCTCCTTTCTCATAATTATGGGTAGTAAGTATGTTTTCCACTAGGATAAGACAAGATATCTCTTCTCTTAAAATTAACCAACACACATGTGTTTTAAAATTTTTGAGGTGAACTATGAGTACCATGATCGCCTATTGCACGAAAGGTGGTACGCAGGCACTAAAGGTTCGCAACCGTGGCGAGTGAAAAAATTGTAAAAAATACTTCTTTTCTCATCTCCACCATCTATTTTTTGTAAATATTTCTTTTATAGCCAAAATACACAGATGTTCAAAGAGGTTCATGCAGAGTACCGTAGATGTTTAGGGTGCTAATACCTTCCCTCTTCATAACCAACCCCCGTATCTAGATTCTCTCCCTCTTACTTTTTTGGGTTTATTCACTCTTTTCCCATTTTCTTTGGAAACAAAAAAGAGCAGTGGCGATTTTTATTTTGATCTGTATGAGTTAAGTCAATCAAATGGCTTAGTCTCAATATTTCTGCCACTACAGAAAACTAGCGACTTCACTGGGGAATAGATCTCTAAGTGGGTTGAGCATATCTTTGTTTATTTGTGTATGTGCTATTATTTGTTTTGTGTGTGTGTGTGTGTGTATATTTATATATATATATATATATATATATATATATATATATATATATATATATATATATATATATATATATATATATATATATATATATATATATATATATATATATATATATATATATATATATATATATATATATATATATATATGTTTGTCGGGATTTTTCTGGTTTTCAGGGTGCTTGGTGATCTCTTATAAGTCCTATACCTGAACTTGGGAAAACTTAAGATATGAATGGCAGTATCGTCATGTTAACTTTGAGGGAGTAACCCTTAAAAAGGAGACATGAAATCCCTCACTCAGTGGAGGCCTCTTTGACTGTAGTATTTATTTATCAAGCAATTGGGAAGACATTGTTGCTTTCAACCTAGGATCCAGTGAATCTGAGAGATGTAGAACCCTTAACTCATCTTGGCCATTAGATGTAGTGAGGAGACTATAACGGAGCAATCCAGAAGTAGTTGTTACGCGATACTGCACTCAGATGAGTTTCTCTTGAGAATATTGCTAATTATTGAGCTAATCAGGATGTTGGTAATATTCGAAGGAGGAATATAAACTCTGAGATTCTTTAGAACCTTGTTTGTCAGGTGATAAACCATTAGTCCTTACCTTATGGGCAGTACCTTTGGCTTCATGCTCGTGATGTCGAACCTATGAACCCTCACGTTTATGATCTTGTGTGTGATTGTTGCATTATCATGCATTAATGCACACATGAGCGTTCTTTAAACAATTTTCTAAGGAACTTAAGGTTGACTTTTGCAAATATATCAGGTGCTCTTTTGACCATGGATTTTGGAAGAAGAAAGACTCGAAAGTACAGTCTCAAGGATCCTAAGATAAAGGAGCTGAAAAGTCTAATTTCTGAGATTGAGAGTCTTATAGATTTCCGGAATAAGTATAGAGCTATTGTCCTTTTTATGAAGCTCAAGATGAAGGAGCGTATTCTCACAATGTTGGTTCAGTTCTATGATTCGTTATACTGATGTTTCACTTTTCCTGATTATCAACTAATGTCTACATTGGAAGAGTATTCTTATTTACTTGGTCTACCAATCATCGATCATGTTCCTTTCTCCAGTTTAGAAAAGGAGCCCGAGTCTCATGAGATTTCCACCATAACTCACCTGAGGAAGTCTGAGATTGAGGCTAACATGACTAATAAAGGAGGAATCAGAGGTTTACGTGCTCAATTTCTATTAGAGAAAGCTCGTTACTTTTCCAGGATGAAGAGTACAGTTTCCTTTGAAGCCATCTTTACTTTGATTGCCTACGGTTTGTTCTTATTTCATAATATCGACAAGTTTGGGGATGTTAATTCCATTTGGATCTTTCTGATTGGGAATCCAGTCCCTACGCTGCTAGGAGATACTTATTGTTCCATCTATCTTCATAATTTCTACCAAGAAGGGATGACCATCAGTTGCACACCATTTTTATACTAGTAGTTTATTTCTCGCTTGCCTCAAGCTACTGCTTTTTGGGATATTAAGAAGGAACCACGTTGGGCACCAAAGATCATGGCTCTCACTCATTCTGACATTTATTGGCATCATTAAGCTTATTATGATGTGAAGATTATTGATAGTTGTGGTGTTTTTCCCAATGTTCCTCTTCTTGGTACAATGAGAGGAATTAACTATAATCATGTTCTTGCACACCGCCAGCTTGGATATCCGATGAGAGACAAGTCAAGTAACATTCATCTTAGTGGTTTCTTTCTCCAAGAAGGAAAAGATCACAGAGCAGCTAAATAAGATATTGAAAAATCTTGGTTCCATATTCATAGGAAGGTTAGAAAAGATTTAGGACCAAGAGGAGTTGTTTCTTTATAGCCTCATCTCCGATGGGTACAAGCGAGGGAAATTCAGTTGAAGATGCCTTATTCTAGTGAAGAACCTTTAGATGACATGTTTATGACGACTACTCCTCCCCTTTTAGATGATGTGGAAGAACTTAAACTTTCCTTGGTCAGAATGCAGCAAGATAGAGAAGCATGAAAGAATAGGTATCATACTTTGGAAGTGTCATACTACACAGAATTGAAAGAGAAGGATGATTTGATTGAGATTCTTGAGAGACATGTTGTTGAGATGATGGATAAGCAAGAGGATTTATTTTAATTTAGAACTAAGTCAAGTCCTGTTGAGCACTTATCTCCCACTTCTAGTGGATGGAAGTAAGTCTCCAGCAAGTATGCAGAAGAGAACCAGCAGATGAAGCCTCAGATTGCAAGACTCAAGGGAAAGTGTTAGTGTGTGAAGAGATCTTCATCAGCTTTGGCTCTTTAGGATTTTTAGATTCTATATATTCTCTTGTACTTAGGATTATTCAAACTTGTACTAAAAGTTGTAATCCCTTCCAAAGTTATTTATATAACAAGTTTATTCAGTTTGCTAAAAAAATGTGTTTCTTCTTTGATATTTGCAATTGTTCTTTAAGTTCCTTGGAAAAGATAAAATACTCAAAATAAATCATGTGCATTGCATATCACGCATCATTTCACACATATTTTTTCAATCTTGTTTTCTTCCAGGTGTCTTATTTGCTTCTTTTCTTTGTTCAAAAAGTTGTCTCACCAGTACAACACTCGGGCCAATTCTAGAAGGAAGATGGAAAACCTTGAACAAGAGAATCTAGAGCTTCGCGAAGAATTTCCTTCTTTGAAGATTGGTATGGCCAACCTTACTAATTTGGTGGAATCGTTGGTGGATGTTCAAAATCAGCCACCTCCTCCTCCTCCTCGTGTGACTCAACCACAACAGACGACTGCCATTTCTAAAATGATGTCAGTTACCGTCTCTGCTACTCCAACTGTTACTGCTGCCTAACACCTTATGCCTCGTGGTTAATCATGGGGAATTCCTGAAAGTTACATGCCTGAAGGATACAACCCTGCTGCTCAAGTTACTCCACTTGTTCAACCTATTGTTGTTACTGCAACTCCTGTGGTGAATGTTATTCCTGTTATTAATAATGAGGTTTATAATGATTCTCATCCACCAAGTGAAAGTTTGAGCTTCTATGACATAATGGATGACTTTCAGGATCAATTCAATGAAATGCAGAAAGAAGTGAAGGCCCTCAGAGGGAAAGAGTTATTCGGACAGCATGTCAGTGACCTCTGCTTAGTTCCTAATGTGAAAGTACCAGCAAAGTTTAAAGTACCATAATTTGAGAAGTACAAGGGAAACTCTTGCCCCCATGACCGCCTTGTGATGTATATCAGAAGGATGTCCACTCATTTTGATGATCAACGCTTTCTTATTCATTTCTTCCAGGATAGTTTGACTGGCGTTGCCTTGAAATGGTATATGGGATTGGATAGTAGCAACATACATACATTCAATGACTTGGGTGAAGCTTTTGTGAAATAATACAAGTACAACATGTTTATGGCACCTGACTGTGACCAACTGAGAGCAATGGCTAAAAAGGATAAGGAATCATTTAAAGAGTATGCATAATGTTGGCGTGAGGTTGCTGCCTAAGTGGTACCCCCAATGGGAGAGCAAGAAATGACTAAGGTTTTCCTGAAAACCCTTGGTTCATTTTATTATGAGAGGATGGTGGCAAGTGCACCAAGTGATTTCACTGAGATGGTAAGTATGGGTGTCCGTCTAGAGGAAGCCGTCAGGGAAGGACGATTGTCAAAAGATGAAGGTTCTAGTGGTAAAAAGAAGCCATCATATGGGTATTCTAGAAAGAAAGAAGGATAAACGAATTTTGTTATTCAAGAGAGAAGAAGTATACCTCCAAGAAGACGTCATCAGCATCAACAATAGGTTGCTTCAGTAACTCTAGTTGTCAATATAGCTCCGTCTGAAGTTGCGTATCAAAAGACACCTCATCAAGGTAATCAAGGGCCGGGTTAGAAAAGGGAAGATTTTGATCCTATTCTGATGAATTATGCATAGTTTTTGTCGACTTTGATCCAGAAGAACCTGGTGCAAACTAGGCCCCCTCCTGTTTACCTCCAACATTGCCATGGTATTATAAAGCTGATCAGACTTGTGCTTTTCACCAAGGAGCTCCTGGGAACAATATTGAAAATTGTTATACATTGAAGGTTGTAGTGAAGAAGATGGTAAGGTTTGGTCTATTATCTTTTAAAGATATTGGTCCCAATGTACAAGCTAATCCACTACCCAAGCATGAAGGTAGAGGTACTGCAAATATGGTTTCTGGTTGTCCGAGAGAGTTCAGAATTTTGATATAAACTTGGTAAGAGGTGATTTGATAAAAATGCATGATGATCTCTATAAATTCAATTATTATACACATGACCATGCAGCTTGTTGTGTTTGCAAGGAAGATATTCATGGATATGATAAAGTAAGAGTTTATCTCCAAGAGATGATGAATGAATGTCTTATCCACATGATCAGACCAAGGGTTGAATATGAAGAAGAAGTGAACATGATTTATGGATGTCCCGATGAATTCTGGATTTTTGATGTAAACTATATGAATGATGATCTAGTACAACTACATGCCACATTTTGTCATATGGATGGTCAAGAGGTACATCATTATGGTTCCTGTCAGATCTGTTTTAGGGATTCTCGTGGTTGTGCTATTGCGAGAAGAGGTATTCAATTATTGTTAGATAAAGGTACTATCAGAGTCATAAAAAACAAAGATGATTATAATGGAGTTAATATGATTGAAGACTACTCTGTTGAGGCCATGTCTGATGATGAGTATGTTTCTACTGATGAATTTTTCTTCTAATAAAGGTATGTTTTCTAATAATGATTATGTGATTCCTGAATATGATGAAGAGGTAGGAGTGAATATCATTATACCAGATTTTGATATTCCCGCTCCTATAGAGATTGTGTATCACATCAGACCTGTTGTAGTTCCTGTGGTTATCTGTTTGCCTGGTGTTGTTCTTTACCAGTCAGATAAAGTTATACCTTATACATACAATGCAACTATCCTAGAAGACGGTGTGGAAATTCCAATTCATCCTTTGTCCCATGTTGAGAATATTGATGAGGCCAGTCGAGTGACCCGTAGCGGTCGTGTATTTTCTCATACCTTCCAAGGAGGTGTTGATCCTAGAAAAAAGATTATTGAGACTTATGTTGAGCCTAAGAAGGTGATAGGAGAATCCAGTGGTGCTACCCTGGAGAAGGGTGTTAATAATCTCTTGAAGATCATTAAGATGAGTGATTACAAGATTGTGGACCAATTGTTGCAAACGCCGTCTAAGATCTCCATTATAGCTTTGTTTATGAACTCCTCTGCTCATCGGGAATCTCTGATGAGAGTGTTGGATTAGGCTTTTGTTGAAAGAGATGTATCTCTTGATAAATTTAACGGTGTTGTGGGAAATATTAAATCTTGTAACAATCTGAGCTCTTGTGATGAGGAATTACCCGATGAAGGAAGAAACCATAATCTGGATCTGCATATATCTATGAATTGTAAGAATGACTCCTTGTCTAATGTGATGATAGACAATGGATTTACTTTGAATGTCATACCGATAAGCACCCTCATGAAGCTCAAGTACCATGGAACTCCTATGCGCCCAAGTGGCATTATAGTAAAAGCTTTTGATGGTTCGAGAAAATCTGTTATTGGAGAGGTGGGCTTACCCATTCACACAGGTCCACACATGTTTCAAAATATTTTTCAAGTTACGGATTATGTCACATCCTACATCTGTTTATTGGGACGACCTTGGATCCATGAAGCAGGAGTCGTTACATCAACTCTGCATCAGAAGCTAAAATTTGTCCGTGAAGGAAAGGTAGTTATTGTGAACGGTGAGCAAGCTCTGTTGATATCTCATTTGTATTGATTTAGCATTGTAGAAGGAGATGAAGCCGATGTTGGGACCCAGTTCCAAGCTTTGTCAATTGATAATATAAGGAAGAATGAAGATTTCGTCACCTCATTTAAAGATGTGCAACAGGTAGTGCAGAAAGGCCCTAACAAACAGTGGGGGCAGGTTATTGATCAACCAGTGAACAAGAATAGGACGGGTATGGGTTTCTCCCTAAAGAATGAAGTTATGAAGCCGAAGTCTGCCTTAATCAAATATCAAGACATCTTTCACAGTGCAAGATACCTCCATCCAACTACTCTAGAGGCCAACACTATCCTTGAGGATGACCAAAAATAAAGATTCCAAACTTTGTGATGCATGGAGTCAAGGTCCAGAATTGGATCATTGTTGATGTTCCTACTTGCATGCATAGTTCGAATTAATTTGTTTTTGCTTGTCTTTTAGAAAATCCTTTCACTCAGCCCAAGGTGAAAGCGATATTGTATGGGAGCGTCTTTTGTTTTGGATTTTTAAATCATTAATAAAAGTTGTTTTTGATTTCCAATCGTGTTTTCTTCTTCTTTTTTTTTCTTAGAAATTGGTAATAAAAAAACCTTTCAAAATAAATAATAACTGTAAATGAATCTTCATTATCACTTGTTACATTTGTCAGTTTCTAAAATCAATCATAAGTGTATGTGAATATTAATTAAAAAACATGTTAAGCACAATGACCATGCACCCTCTCCCAATTTTGAAAGTCTTGTGTATGTGGATGAAGAAGAAGAATTTGATGAAATCCCTGAAGAGGTTTCTCGGTTGCTTGAGCGTTAGGGAAATACCATTCAGTCGTACAAAGAGTCGTTGGAGACTATTAACTTGGGTTCAGAAGAAGATTTGAAAGAAGTCAAGACTGGGACATTGCTTCATCCTAATGTGAAGAGCAGGTTGGTTGAGATTTTGAAAGAGTGTGTGGATGTTTTTTCTTGGTCTTATCAAGATATGCCTGAGTTGGATATCGATATTATGGAGCATCATCTACCGTTGAAGCCCGAATGTCCATCAATCAAACAGAAGTTGCAAAGAACTTATCCCGACATGGAAAAAAAAGATTAAAGAGGAGGTCTTGAAACAGATTGATGCCAATTTTCTCATGACTTCAGTATATCCTCAGTGGATTTCCAATATTGTTCCAGTACCTAAGAAAGACGGAAAAGTAAGCATGTGCGTTGATTATAGATATCTGAATAAAGCAAGTCCAAAAGATGATTTACATTTACCACATATTGATATGTTGGTAGATAGCATATCAAAATTCAAAGTATTCTCATTCATGGACGGATTTTTTGGATATAATCAAATTAAGATGGCTCTTGAGGACATGGAAAAACAACATTTATCACACCCTAGGAAACATTCTGTTATAGAGGGATGCCCTTCAGGTTGAAGAATACTGGTGCGACGTACCAAAGGGATATGACAATCCTATTCCATGATCTAATGCATAAGGAAATTGAGGTATATGTTGATGATATGATCGTCAAATATTAGACTGAGGAAGAGCATATGGAAGGTTTGTTGAAGTTGTTTCAACGTTTGAGGAAGTATCATCTCCGCTTGAATCTGAATAAATGTACTTTTGGTTTTCGTTCTGGAAAGTTGCTAGGTTTCATTGTCAGTCAAAAAGGAATTGAAGTGGACTCTGATAAATTTGGGGAAATTCAGGAAATTCCTGCACCAAGAACTGAAAAGTAAGTAAGAGGCTTCCTTGGGCGTTTGTATTATATTTCCAGGTTTATTTCCCAAATGACCGCAACATGTGAGCCAATATTCAAGCTTCTAAAGAAAGATCAGGGTTGTGTATGGTATGGAAGAAGTGCTCCCCGTCAAGGTTGAAATTCCCTCTTTACGTGTAATAATGGAAACCAAGTTGTCAGAGGCTGGATGGGTTCAAGACAGGTTTGACCAGTTGAATTTAATTGAAGAAAAGAGAATGACGGCCTTGTGTCATGGTTAGTTATACCAAAAAAGAATGAAGAAAGCCTTTGATAAGAAGGTCAAGCCTCTTGAATTCAAAGAATGTGACCTCCTGCTCAGAAAGGTCATGTCTCTCAATGTTGATTCTAGGGGAAAGTGGACTTCTAACTGCGAAGGCTCATACGTTGTCAAGAAAACCTTCTTTGGTCGTGCATTGATTCTTGAAACTATGGATGGTGATGATTTCCCACGTTTCATGAATTCTAATGCAGTTAAGAAATACTTCACCTAGAGAAATAAAAGAACTTCTCGCTAAGTTGAAAACCTGAAAGGGCGGCTTAGGCAAAAATGAGTGTCTCGGTAGGATGAAAACTCAAAAGGACGATCTAGGCAAAATTTAGAGACATAAACAGAATAAAAAAAATTCCGGGTAGGTTGAAAACCCGCAAGGGAAATCTAGGCAAAAGTTAGGGATTTCTTGGCAAGTAATTGCTTCAGACAAGACTTGATCGTTGAAACAACAATCTTCTTAGATTCTTATAGCACTTCAACTGAAACTTATGCACAGGAGTTCAAAGTTGTTAGGGAGAATAGTGGTCATTGTGTTTCAATGTACCTTTTCCATATATTTACCATTTTCCAAAACTTTATAATCATCTATGGAGTCACGCCATTTGCAGACTACCATTCTATTTGATCCTTTGTCTAATTCTTTGCAAATCTTATTTTATTCTGCTTACAAAAATTTCATTTATTATTGATATTAATTTTCAAAACAAAAAGACATAAAGAAATAAAACATGTTTTTGAAAAGAGTATGCAAAAAAAGAACTTTTTAATTCGATTTTGTGAATCAAGGGAGCAAAAGTGGTGACTCCAAAGATGGACGAGTTCTGAAGTTTTGAAAGTTTTCTCTAGGAGGTATTCTCTGTTTGATTTTCTGACAGGCATATAATTTCCCTTCGGATAGTTGGGGCTCCTCCATTTTATTTATGAGGCGTTGGGTTTGTAATCTCATATTTCTCATTTGAGTCTTGATTCAGATTCCTCCAACTGTGTATGGTCCCTCATCCCTAGTCGAGTTGTGATCAAGTAGAGATTATAAATGTTGGATAATGTTACTCAATTGTTGGGTCCTTGCTTCATTCATGATGATACTTGTGTAATTGCAAGCTTCTCAAGTCATGTGTAAAGCATTGGTTTTGATGAAGACAACATGGATATCAACATTCAAAGGATGTGCAAAAAGTTTATCAATATCATATAAAACCTTGTTACAAGTCTTGAAGATTAGAAGAAGAATTATTAAAGGAACAACAAATGTAAAAAGGTATAAATAATTCTTAAACTTGAATATAGATGTTCACAAATATGCATTCATAATCATATACATATCCCACATTTTTAACAATAAGAAAAACTATGTTTGAGATCTTTTTCAAAAGGATGTTTTGAAAATAAACTTTCAGGAACCGATTCCTACCTAACAGGGAACCGGGTTCCAAACTTGTTCAAAAATCACTTCCCTGGAATTTGTACCAGGAACCGGGTTGTACCTATAGGGGAACCGGTTCCTGCGTGTTATTTTTGAATTCTGGGTTATAACGTTCACTAAGAATCAGGTTCTGCCTGGGTCGGAACCGGTTCCCAGCGAACCAGTACAGATTTTCTTTTGTTTTTTGAACATAATTCAAATGGTATTCTTTCATGATTGCATTGCATCTTTTCATATCAAATGGCATGAATGAAGAGGTATTTGTGACATTGTAAATTGTGCAGATTTTCAATTTCAAATAACCTTCTTCAATTAACAATTTTCATCATTCAAATTTGCATATTCTTACAAACTTTCAAGTGTTCTTACAAATCATAAATTTTGTGAAACTTGCCATATACATTTTCATTAAGAAATCATTACAAGTTTCATACATTCATTGTGAACATTTATAATCATTGCTTGAGAATTGTTTCTTTCTTGAAGAAGAAGATCAATCAAAGATTGATAGTGCTCTCCATCTCTTTCAAATAAATCATTGTATTACAAAAAGAAAGTATTCCCTTACTATCCAGGATTGTTGGAAGTAAGTGTTGTGATTTGAAGAGGATTGTTCTTCATTCACATTAGTGTTTGTTTGACCTTAAAGGTGTTCCCTTACTATCCAGGATTGTTGGAAGTAAGTGTTGTAATTTGAAGAGGATTGTTCTTCATTCACATTAGTGTTTGTTTGACCTTAAAGGTGTTAAGAACCTTTGGTCACCCTATAGGTTAGATAGTAAGCATAGGCTGTACAATCATTCTAAACTATAGTGAAATCTCTTTCGTGTTGGAAAGGGGACTGGAGTACTCTCGGATTGTGAGGGGAACCAGGATATATCGCCGTGTTCTTTACTTTTCCGCTTTTATCGTTTTCATCACCATAATCAAGAAAAGATAAGATATAATCAAAAACCTTCAAACACTTAACCACAAATTACTACAAGTATTCTCATAAAACCGAATAAAGTTTTATATACCTAATTCACCCCCCCCCCCCCCCTCTTAGGCACTCTTAGACTTACAATTGGCATCAGAGCAAGTTATAGGTAACTTGTTCCTAAAGATCCAGAATGGCTTCCGCAAATCAAAATCCGGTTTTCAAAGATGGCGGTAGTAACAACAAGCCTCCATTGTTTTGTGGTGAATACTTTGACTTTTGGAAAATTCGCATGAAGGCTCATCTTGAAGCACAAGGAGAAGAAATATGGAATGTTGTTGAGAATGGTCCATTTACTCTGGTGTGTGTTGTCAATGGTGTTGGGTCATCAAAGCCTAAAGCATCATAGGATGACGATGACAAGAAAAAAGTTCTCTTTGACAAAAAGGCAATCAGTATTCTCCAAAGTGCTCTTAGTATGGATGAATTTTTCCGAGTATCGGCATGTACAACGGCAAAGGAAATTTGGGATACTCTTGTAGAAACTCATGAAGGAACCGCTGAAGTTAAAAGATCAAGATTAAATACTTTGAGTCAAGAATACGAACTATTCAGAATGCAGCCCCGAGAATCAATCCTCGACTTGCAGAAAAGATTTGTACACTTGACAAATCATTTGAAAGCACTAGGTAAGACTTTAACTAATGATGAACTTAATCTTAAAGTGCTTAGATCTTTATCCAGGGAATGGCAACCAAAAGTGACAGCAATATCCGAGAAGAAGAATCTATCCACAATGACTTCTGCCACTTTGTTCGGAAAACTTCAAGAATATGAGACAGAACTTGCAAGACTCGAAAAGCATGAAATCTAAGTAAAAGACTCAAAAGACATGGCTTTGAATACAAGGATAAAAAATCATGATAGCAATCAAGAGGATGAATCCACTAGTAGTGAAGATGATGATCTTATCAAGAAGATTGAAAAGGTTCTACGAAAAGAAAGAAAAAGAGAAGCACCAACAAGGAAGGTTATATGCTTCGAATGTGGATAAAAGGGACATGTTAAAAGTAAATGTCCTACACTTGAAAAGAAAAAGAAATATTTCAAGAGAAATAAAGATAAAAAGTCAAAGAAAGCATATATAGCATGGGAAAGTTCATCTTCCGATTCCAAAAACAATCAACATGCAAATCTAGCATTGATGGTCTCACACCATTCCGATGATGAAGACAATGAGGTTAGTAATGAATTTTCTCTTTCTGATAGTGATGCACAAGGTGCTATAGATGAACTATTGAATGAATGCAAAATTCTGTATAAAACCATTTCATCACAAAAGAAACAAATTTCATCCTTAGAAGAAAAATATGTTTCAATGGAAAAAGATTTCAAAGAAGAAAAACAAAAGTCAAGTGATGAACAAAAACATAATTTTGTATACAAAAATCGTGATTCACTCTCTTTCCAAATTACCCATTTAAAAAGAGTCATTGAAAGATATGAAAAAGGGCAAATTGGATTGGAAGGTGCTCTTAGCCAACAAAGATACTCCAATGATAAAAGTGGACTTGGATATTCAAATTTCTCAAAACCAAGTTATAACAAAACTATCTTTGTTAAGGCAAGTGATCAATCTTCCAAAGAGAAAGTGAACAAACCTAAAATAGTTCGTCACTATCCGAAAAAGAAAACATTTCCTAAGAAGAAATCTTATCCTTCTAGATATAGAAGTAACTTTGAACCTACTTGTTTTTATTGTGGTATTAAAGGCCATACACCTAATGCTTGCTATGTTAGAAACTTTAGTATGGCAAGTGGGCATTACGTGTGGGTTAAGAAAGGAACTAACTATGATGGACCCAAAGCACATTGGGTACCAAATCAAACTTAATTTGTTTTGTAGGTATGCTTGAAGACCACATACAATATTTTGTATCTTGATAGTGGTTGTTCAAAGCATATGATGGGAGACATACACTAACTTTCAAATCTAGTTCAAGTCCAAGGATTATTTCACATATGGGAAATACCTTAAAGGAAGAATTCTTGGCATTGGAAAAGTTGATACACTAACTTTCATATCCATTAAAGATGTACTTTATGTTGAAAAACAAAATACAACTTCTAAGTACAAGTCAACTTTGTGATAAAGGCTTCAAGATCAAATTTACAAAAGATGAATGCTTGATTATTGATGAAGTCACCAATGAGGTAAAACTCAAAGGTAAAAGAATTTGTTTCACTCTTTTTCCCCAACCTTTTTGATGTTAACAAAGGGGGAGAAGAATATACATATGTGTTGTTTTGTTTCAAAGAAATTGCAGGCCAAAATAACTATCATAAAACTCACTCCAAAATTCAAAGAATCATGGACTTAGGGGGAGCATACAATTTAGGGGGAGCCTTGCATTTTCTTAACATTTTTGCTACACAAAACAACATAAACATTTCAAGAATTGTTTTCAAGACTTGGTTGTCATCATCAAAAAGGGGGAGAATGTAATTGCAAGCTTCTCAAGTCATGTGTAAAGCATTGGTTTTGATGAAGACAACATGGATATCAACATTCAAAGGATGTGCAAAAAGTTTATCAATATCATATAAAACCTTGTTACAAGTCTTGAAGATTAGAAGAAGAATTATTAAAGGAACAACAAATGTAAAAAGGTATAAATAATTCTTAAACTTGAATATAGATGTTCACAAATATTCATTCATAATCATATACATATCCCACATTTTTAACAATAAGAAAAACTATGTTTGAGATCTTTTTCAAAAGGATGTTTTGAAAATAAACTTTCAGGAACCGGTTCCTACCTAACAGGGAACCGGGTTCCAAACTTGTTCAAAAATCACTTCCCTGGAATTTGTACCAGGAACCGGGTTGTACCTATAGGGGAACCGGTTCCTGCGTGTTATTTTTGAATTCTGGGTTATAACGTTCACTAAGAACCGGGTTCTACCTGGGTCGGAACCGGTTCCCAATGAACCAATACATATTTTCTTTTGTTTTTTGAACATAATTCAAATGGTATTCTTTCATGATTGCATTGCATCTTTTCATATCAAATGGCATGAATGAAGAGGTATTTGTGACATTATAAATTGTGCAGATTTTCAATTTCAAATAACCTTCTTCAATTAACATTTTTCATCATTCAAATTTGCATATTCTTACAAACTTTCAAGTGTTCTTACAAATCATAAATTTTGTGAAACTTGCCATATACATTTTCATTAAGAAATAATTACAAGTTTCATACATTCATTGTGAACATTTATAATCATTTCTTGAGAATTGTTTCTTTCTTGAAGAAGAAGATCAATCAAAGATTGATAGTGCTCTCCATCTCTTTCAAATAAATCATTGTATTACAAAAAGAAAGTATTCCCTTACTATCCAGGATTGTTGGAAGTAAGTGTTGTGATTTGAAGAGGATTGTTCTTCATTCACATTAGTGTTTGTTTGACCTTAAAGGTGTTCCCTTACTATCCAGGATTGTTGGAAGTAAGTGTTGTGATTTGAAGAGGATTGTTCTTCATTCACATTAGTGTTTGTTTGACCTTAAAGGTGTTAAGAACCTTTGGTCACCCTATAGGTTAGATAGTAAGCATAGGCTGTACAATCATTCTAAACTATAGTGAAATCTCTTTCATGTTGGAAAGGGGACTGGAGTACTCTCGGATTGTGAGGGGAACCAGGATATATCGCCGTGTTCTTTACTTTTCCGCTTTTATCATTTTCATCACCATAATCAAGAAAAGATAAGATATAATCAAAAACCTTCAAACACTTAACCACAAATTACTACAAGTATTCTCATAAAACCGAATAAATTTTTATATACCTAATTTACCCCCCTCTTAGGCACTCTTAGACTTACAACTTGATATTATTCTCTCCATGTGTGGCTCTGTTACTGTTGTGTGCTCCCCAAGTAGCCATACAATGGCAGTATATCTTCTAAGAATTGTTAAGACAACTGTCAACTTATTAGGTTTCTCTCGCCAAGTGTTGAGTTTGATTTAAAATCCCCATAAGTTGATTTCTTGCTGTGTTGTTAACTTCTTAAATTCCCGAAGATGAATCAAGGATGATGTTTCCCTTTAATATGATTTTCCCCATAAAGTTCCTTTGATCTTCCCTGAGAGGTTTATACAACCGTTATTCCTTTGTATTATAGAATGTATTTGAGCTCCAATCGGAGCGCATGGCTTCCTTTTCTCTAGTGAAGTCAGTTTGGCATCCCTAGTTGAAGTCTAGACAATGTGGAATTGTCTTCCCTAGTGAGGTTGGTATGATATTCCTCGGTGAAGGTTAGAGGAATTTGTTATACCCCTGCAACTTTATTTGTTGCTATCAGGTGGTGCTTTAATTGTTTCCAAGCCATGTTTCCTTCCCAGAGAAGTTCGGCCTTGAAGTAGGACTTTGTTTCCTCAATTGGTTACTGTGATGCCGTGGGAGAACTGACTTGGTTGTTTCGTGTTTTATCTCAAATATTGCGGTTAGCAAGAGTCTCCACCGACTTTTCTTTTATCCAAAAGGAAAGGTGAAAAAGCACAGGAAAGACCTTTGAGATTGTTTCTTGAGTTTGGGGGGTAGATTATGAAAAGGGAAGGTATTAGCACCCTTTTCATCCATATTGAATATTATAACCATATTGAATATTACAAATGGAGATTGCAAGAAAAATAAACCTAATTATCTATTACAACCATATTGAATATTATACAAAATTGAAAATAAAATGCAAGAATATAAATAGAGAAAGAAATGATTTTTTGTTGTTTTTATGAAAGGGGTTTTTATCTTAACCTAATTAAAAAATGATTAATTAAAATTAAATAAAATTAACTTAAACTAATTAAGAAAAAAATTAATTTAAAAAGGATTTTTAGGGTTTTTTATGAAAAAATAGTTTTAATTAAATGAAAATAAAATGAAGATTACTTAATTAAAATAACCTAAATTCTAAATTAATTTTAACTAAGAAAATAAAATAATATATTAATTTAACCTAAGTCTAAAACTTATATACTTAAGAAAAAGAAATGAAATTTATTTATTTTAAGAAAATGTTTTTTATCTTTTTATTTTATAGAGAAAATAAATATATACAAGTATGACTAATAAATAAAAATAAAATTTGGATTTTTTATGATTTATGAAAATAATAATAGTAATAATAATAATAATAATAATATTAATAATAATAATAATAATAATAATAATAATGAAGAAAAATAAAATAAAAATAAAAATATAAAGAAAAGTCAGGGGGGGATTAGTAAGGCAAGAGGTATTATGAGAGGAAAAAAAATGATTAGGCCTATATGAAAGCCCAGGCGCTGCCAAAAAAACACAAAAGGTCAGAAAATAGTGGGAAAAAAAGCAAAAGGTCACGCTGAGGCTTGAACCCAGGACCTAAGGATGACAGGCGCATGCTTTAGCCACTGGGGTGATGATACATCCGTTAAATTATGTGAAAGGATAAATACATAACACAAAACACGCCCTGATTACACTTCATCTTTAACTTCCAGCCAAAGGACCTGTATCTTCTTCATCTCTCAACAAAAATGAAAAGTTCAAACATGAAAGTTGTGGCATTTCTTCCCACAAATCCAACCATATAAATAACTTAAGCTAACAATCAAATATGAATGAGAATTTTTCTGGCCCTAATTCAAAACCTAAAAATTTCAGAAAACTTCAACTCTAAAACTCTCTAAGCTCAGACCAAATAAATGCAAACTATGGATATGTACAGCTTCGTGGCAATGGTATCTATATTTTATCTTCACAAATCAAAATCAAATGATCCTTGTATGAAGAGATAGAAGTTTGAAAACTTACCTCTTGCAGCTGGAGTCGTGTATGGAGTTTGAGCAACCTTTATGATGGCCTGATTATTTCTGTAGCTTGCTTGAACCTCCTTGAATGTGTTCCAACTCCTACTTTGCTTTGAGGATGGATGAAACTACCAACTCAAGTCAAGTTGCAAGATTCAGTTTTAAAAATGGTGGATGATGATGGAGGAGTTACAGTTAGGAAATGAGGACCTGGATCACTTTGATATGGTGTATGGGAGGTGCTTTGATGATTAGTTTTCAAAACGTACGAGTGGAAATGAAGATGGTGAGTTTTTGCTCAAAACTTTCAAGTTTGGGCAGTTATGTGCAACAAGGTGCTTGGGAGGTTTTTGAGGGTGCTAGCATTTGTGTGTTATGTTGCAATATACTTGTGCATAAGCAAGGAAAAGGTTAGAGTACTTGAGGAGGCCAGAAGCACAAGATGTAGAGTTATGGCTAGGTTACTTGATTTTGAAGAAAAGTGAAAACATAGTTTCAAGGCATAATACAAGCATGACCTGAGTTTATGGGAGGCTCTAGACATGTTGCTTTTTCCTTTGACAAGTCTTGTGATCAGAAGGAACAAGTGCAAAGCTCTATGCATTGACTTTGTGATTAAATCTTCTTTACAAGAATGGAATGATTACTTTCTTCCAAAAATGGAAATGCAACTTGGATAATGATTCAAATGCATGGACAATGGCTCCATATGTTGTGTAAACATTTAATTATGGAGTGACAAACAAGTTTGAGGCATGCAAAGTGAAGATTATGCAGCATAGGCTTGGATTTGAATTGTTGTTCATCATGAAATGGCTTGTAATTTAAGTTTGAAAACCCTAACTTCCTCTCTTCGATTCTCCCTGCTCAAGAATGATTTCAAGGAGTTCTTGGACATTTTGGAACGCTTGTAATTTTCTCTACAACCCCTCTTTGAATCACTTTTTAAAATTCCCCTTGGAACTATATGAAAAAGTGCCATGAAGTTAGGTCAAAATCCTGACCAAAACTAGGGCAAAATTTCACTGTGTTCAATTACAAGACCATGACTTCATGAATTAATAACTTGAGATCCAACCATTTTTAGAAGAAGTTGTGTAAAGAAATGTTGTAGATATCATGGATATCTACAACTTTCATGTTTAAAGTTTCTTTTGAATCATCTTGCATCATGGTTAAAAATTGGCTCAAATTTATGAAAAAACATGAAGATTTAAACACTTAGAAAAACTTCTAAGTTAGAAAACTTTGACTTTTCAAAATGAAATCTTGACTTTTTTGATTTATTTATGAATAAGTTTCATATTTTGACATGTTTTGATGAATTGTGATCTTTGACATTGTATTTTGACCAAAAAGTCAAAGTTTGACTTTTCAGTGTACATTTGACTTTTGATCAGTTGATTGAGAATTCACTATCAATCCCATTAATCTTGAGCAATGTTTTGGTTCATGCCATTAGGTCAAAAATATGCAATTGAACTCTTGAAACCATGCTTCAAACCAATTGACCATTTGCTATGTCAAAAATCAGAAATTGCCCTTTCTCAGTCAAAACCCTAATTTTGACCATTTTGCCCTTTTGATGATTTGATCAAATTTCCTGAGGAATTATGGTCCAAACTTGATCAAATGATACATATGAGTTTATAATATTGATGTGGATCAAAAATTATGAAGTTTAATTGTAAATTGGCCATAGTTGACTTTTTCCCCAATACAGCTGATTTTTAGGTCAACTGCTCAATTGACTGAGCAAAAGTGTGATCCAAGGCTTGAAACTTGACATGAGTAATATTAGGGGTCCATAATGATCCATGAAAGCCATACGAAGCATTGAAATTTCAATTATCCTTGTGCAATCTCAAACCCTAATTTTGGTCATTAGTGCTTAAGGAGGTGTCTTAAGCTGATCAAACCTAATGCAGTATTGAAATGAAGGAGATATTGGGAGAGATTACTTGATAAATGAGAGGGAAAATTTTGGGGTATAATAGCTGCCCCTGTTCAATCTTCTTGAACCTGAAGAGTTAGATTGGCGGATCCACCATTCGTGACTTGAAGGTGAAAGATGATTGAACATTAGAGTGCCCAGAAATTTGCACTCGAAGATGGATGGTGAATGGCTTATAGATGCCATTTGGAGGAATGTTGGGAAACACTGGAAGAAGTATCAGCACAAATCTCTTGTTGATTTATACTAAAACTTGATGTTTTACCTGTGAGAAAAAGAGTTAGTAAAATACAGATGCCTGCATGATGTTCACCAGATGTGGTATTATGTTAAATGCACATGGTATGTACATGCTATGATGTAAGAATGTGAGATTTATGTTTTTGTCCGGGAAAATAAATCCCTGACTGCTGCTGAAGAAATTCTGGGAGATTGAATCCCTGATTGTCGTTGGGGATGAAGAGTACGCATATCTTCAAACTTTGTTGAAAGGATGCTTTCACTGGAGAATATCTCTTGAATGTCAGATGTTATCTGGTCGGATCCAGGCTTCACAATTTGCTGAGGATGAAGTAGCCAACTGCTATCTAGTCGGATCCAGGCTTCATGACAACTTACTGGGGGAAGAGACGAATTAACTGTTATCTGGTCGGATTCCTGGCTTTGCAGAAAATTTTCTTGAAATTGAATAGTTATCTGATCGGATCCAGGCTTCACAACAACTTGTTGGGGATACGGAAGTTAACTGTTATCTGGTCGGATCCAGGATTCACAGTAACTTGAAGTGGTAACTACTATCTGGTCGGGTCCAGGTTTCATGGTTTTTGGAAAGTTATACTATTATCTGGTCGAGTCCATACTTCATAGTGTCTCTCTGGGGACCATAATTAGTGGTTATTTGGTCGGGCTCCAGGTTTCACAATAAAATGTTTGAAAAACTATTATCTGGTCGTGTCCAGGCTTTGCAGATTTCTGAGGTTGATGAGGTTAATTGCTATCTGGTCGGGTCTAGGTTTCACCATAAACTGTTTGGGGATTTAGTTGTTATCTGGTCGGTTTCCAGGTTTCATAACGAATCTCTGAGGGTGACTGCTATCTGGTCAGATCAAGGCTTCACAAAAACTTTCTTGAAAAGATGAAATTGAGAACTGATATCTGGTCGGATCCAGGTTTCACAGTAATTTGTTGGGGCAGAGGCAAAATCTACCGGGGAAAAGAATTTAAACCTTGGTCAGGTTGAGTCCAGGTTCTTCTATATCTTTTAAGAGTTAGACTATTATCTAGTCGGGTCTAGGTTTCATAGTATCTTGAAATTGAGATCAACTGTTATCTGGTCGGGTCTAGGTTTCAGATACTCAAACTGTTATCTGGTCGGGTCCAGGTTTCAGTAATTCACTAGGGATAGTGGCAAACTCTATTGGAGAAGAGGAGCTTTTCTAATGATCTTGTAGGAATTAAACTGATATTTGGTCGGGCCCAGGCTTTAGAAATTGAAGAAGTCAAACTATTATCTGGTCGGGTCCAGGCTTCAGTAATAACTTGAAAATTGTGGTAATTTCTGGTCGGGTCTAGGCTTCATAGTATCTTTTTGGAAATAGTAAAGGCTTTGCTGACAGCTTTATTGGGGATCAGGGGTTATGGCCCTATAATTTGCAATAATCTGAAAGGAAAATTCAAACTAGAGAGAGTGGACTCAGTCGGGTAGGACATACTCAACTTGGGGAGGATACACTCAACTGGGGAGGATAAAATCCGTTTGGGGATAATAGCCTTGGTTGGGGAAGATATACTCAGCTGGGGAAGACAGGCTTAGCTGGGGAACTTCATGGTGTCTTGATTGTTGTATGTTGGGGAAATTTGAACTCGGCTGGGGAGTTATGTGTTGTACCCCAAAATTTGCCCTCGCATTTTTCCGCAAGAAATCACAGCTTCAGGCGTTTCCTGATTTTTCAGATTGGCTCAAGAATCGGTTAAACAGACTTTTCTCGTCAGTCAGACACAATTAGGGTTTTATTGATTTTTCAGGGCTCTGGAATGTTTCACGCAGTTGGTTTAGGGTTTTGGTTGACTTTGGCTCAACTTTGATCAGGCGAACATTCTTTGGCATTTAATCAGGAATTAGGGTTTTCGTGCGCGGTTCTTCAGAAAGATTTAATTCTATGGTGCTTTGCAAGTTGTTCCGGGATTTGGTTTGAATACGCATTGTTTGATTTAATCAGTAAAAGAAGGCATTTGGTTTGAATTCACATTTGTTTGTTTGAACCAGCCAAAGGATACATTCAGTTTGGATTTACAGCGTTTGGTAAGAAATCAGTAAGAAGGGAATGCGTCTGATCAGTTATTGCGTTTGACTGTGCTTTGCTTTGGATGATGGAAGCGCCAAGTTCATTATTTTGATCAACGTGGAATCAATGTTTAGTTGATTATTTATTATTCTAAAGATTAAATATCTGGAATTTAATTTTCAGTTATTTTAATTTAAAGAACTATAAATAATAAGTAAATAATTTAAAAAGGAGGAAATAGAATTAATTGGATAATAAAAACTTTTATTTATTTTTAAATTATTCGTACAATTATTGTTTACAATTTATTTACAACAATGATTTTACATTAATTTAAATTTAAATAAAAAAATGAAACTATCCTATTTTTTCTAAGTCTCCAATTCTTCATTCTTCATTTAATACCCCTCTCCATTCAATTATTCACCTGCAAAAGAAAAGAAGAAAAGTCAAATAGCAGATAAGTAAATAAAAGAGACAGATATAAAATTCATCATTAAGGGCCACTGATTGGGATCAGTTAACCCTCTCTGCAAATCACGGGATTTCTCCCGGTTCACAGAGATGGACGGATATTTATTTGCTAAAATTGAATGCACAAAAGTCAAAATTGCACAATTCAAAAATTGTCCAAAATGCATAGTTCAAATCTCAAACAGCACTGCATAAGTTCAAATCTCAAAACTACAAAGTCCAAACTGAAAAATTCAAACTTGCTGTCAAAATGTCACAAGGCTACCCAAGCTATCAA
The DNA here is from genome assembly GCA_948472305.1 of Vicia faba. NCBI lineage: Eukaryota > Viridiplantae > Streptophyta > Magnoliopsida > Fabales > Fabaceae > Vicia > Vicia faba. The sequence goes on from OX451740.1 coordinate 953,920,013, forward strand.
AGAAGAAGATTTGAAAAGATACAAAGCACAAAATCTGGAAGAAGGGACAAATATGCAGAGGAAGCATGATATGCAAGCAAACTATCCCATTTTCATCATTTCCCAAGTGGCCCTTTCAGAAAGTACAAAAGCATAAACAATATTTAATGCAAACTGTACTAAGAGAGAAGAAAAAGAGAAAAAGAAAGCAGGCTTAGGCTTTAGGCAGGAAGATAATATAAAACAAAAACTGAACACAGTGGATAAAAGGAGGAGGTAAACCAATACACCACAAAAAGAAAGGCCAAGCCTGTTGAACCTGTCCAAGATATAGAACAAACTATCCAAAAGCCTCACAACCTGTGAAACCTCATAAACCTTAACCTGTCAAGCATTAACCTGAAAACCTTTCAAAAACTCTTACCATTCAATCCAAACACAAAAAAGAGCATGAACTGTAAAAGCATAAAGAGCCAAAAAAATCTGTCCTGCCTTAACCATTTTTAACATAGAAACCTTTGTCAAAGACAGTGCTAAGCATAACCTGCCTATCATCAAACTCAGACAACCAAAGCATAAACAAGCTAAAACCTGTCCAGCTTCAAGCCTAATCCAAATACATCCAAACATTCAACTCAACATATGCCCAAACACTCATCCTGAAACCTTAGCCTAACAATAAACCAGATAACCTGCATATGCCAATACCTGCCTGAACAACCCAAGTCTAAAACCTGCTAGGCCTCACCATTCCAAAAGAAAACTCTGTCAAGTATCAAACTTGCCTAGCTCAAAGCCTAAACAAAATTATCCAACATATAAGCCTTAGAAAAAGCTTCTTCACAGGCATGAAACACCAAATATCCAAGCATACTCAGGCCATTCAATGTCAAACATAAGCTCTTAAGCTTTTCAAAGCCTAAAGGCTCCAAAAAAGCATCAAACCTTCAGGGCCCTCAGAACCCTAGGCTCATCATGGGGCAAGGAAGAAGTAAATAGGCAACTCAATAAGGCAACAGAATCGAGAGAGAAAGAAGTGAAGAATGGGCAACACAAGAGCTTCAGAAAAGGCTTCTTCATTGGCAAATCAAAAATCAACATTCAGAAGCATACTAAACTCAAGGCAGCATTAACAAACCAAAAAGGCATTCAAAGGCATCACATTTCAACAGGCAAATCAAAAAGGCAACAAAGGCAAGCCAACGAGGAGAAGAGATAAAGAAGTATACAAAGGTTTTCAGGCCATAATCATCATAAAACCAAAAGAAATATACAAAGGTACCAGGAAGCAAGATTCATTCACGTTCCCTTCATCGTCAGAAGCCCTCCTCGACGCCTCCGTTTCATCCTCCTCCTTCTCCAAGACCGAAGGTAGTAGTTTCCTTTCTTCCCTTTCATAATCCTCAAACAACAAGGCAAATAACAAACATTCCAAATCAGAAGCTATACATGCAAAAAGAATCATAAAAAGCGTAAAATCCTAAAAGACGAAGTGAAATGAAATCACTACCTTTTGCTCTCATCTTCGCGTTGTCCAACCATGGAGGGAAGAGGATGAAAGTTGGCGTCTGGTGGCTAAGGATGAAGAGGAATCAGAAGCCTGATTCAGAGACGAGATAAAGAGGATGAACGAAGAACGGCGCCGCTGTCGTTACACAAACCCTACGCGTTTCAAATGAACACAACAATCAAAAACCCTAAAACGTTTTTTGGGTAAAACTTGGGCATTGCCCCTTTCTGAAATGCCTGAAGCCCAATGAATTTCCAGTTAACACCCCCCATCCGTTGCTCTCTTGTTTTGGGCCAGCATAATCTCCCTTGGCCCATTTCTAATTTCTTTCTAAAAACCATTTTTTTAAAAAAAAACTATCTATATTCTTTTACAAAATTAACATGAGTTTTATTATATCAAATTTTTCTTTTTATAACATATTCATAATTTTTTGAACACAATATATTAAAGAACTTTCTTTCAATAAAAGAAACTTTGTACATTAATACATAAAATACCTAAAAATATGTTTGTTTAAAACACTTTTTTTTTTCTCATTATTAAAACTTATTCTAATTTGTACATAAATTCTTTTTTAAAAATAAATACATTTTCCTTTCTTAGAAATTTTGTACATAATAAATAAAGATACATTTTTATACATAATTTAATTAGAATTTAAAACATTTAATTAAAACATTCTTTTTTGTATATATTAAAGAAAGTACAAGATTATTAATTAGATTAAATAAACATTTAATTTTTTCATTTAGGTTAAATAATACTTAATAATACACATTTAAATTCATAGCTTAACCTGTAAATAAATTATATGCATGTACATTTACACTTACACCATACATTTCACATTCGATACATTATTACATTTGATATTCTTACACCTTGCTATACATTACGTTGATTATATTTGACCGCAATTCAATTTGGTTGTAATTATTTAAGTCTCATCCCCGTTTGTGAATTTGTACCCCCACTCCTGGATACCATTTGTAATAGCGTAGACTTTAAATTCTTGCAATTTATCGCTTTCCAATTATACCATGATTAGACCTAGGGTTTGCATGTACATAAAATCAAACGCTAGATAACCTAATACAAGACAAATACATGAAATCAATACACAATCACACTTGCACCCCCTAGGGTAATCCCACATGTTGCCTTCCAAAATGGGCCATGCTTGCACGTCGAGTTTCTTTGGCAAAACAAATTCAAAATGATCATAAGTCCCTCGATGACGCTTTCGAAAGTTGCCTAAATGGAATGATCATAGTCCCTTCAAAGCAAATTGCTAAAGACACTTGGCATCATTGCATTCATGGTCCATACGATGACCCGCGCCCGTCCCGTTAAACTTCTTAAACGCAAGATTATCTGCTTAATTCAATGGTGGAACAAAATTGTTCAAAAGGGTTGAAAACATAGAGAAAACCTTTGAGTACAATAGGGTAGACAAAACTCTTAGTTACTTGAGATCAACTTGCAAAAACACTTGCCTTCTTTTCAAAACACACACACACGCACCATTTTCAAGCAATCGAAAATCAAGGCAAGTGATCTGAAAAAAACCAAGTAACTAAGAGCCCATGGATAACCATGGATGAAAAGGGTGCTAATACCTTCCCTTTTTATAATCTACCCCCCGAACCCACGAAATATCTCAAAAGATTTTTGCTGTGCTTTTTAAACCTTTCCTTTAGGATAAAATAAAAAGTCGGTGGCGACTCTTGCTCAACCGAACAAGTGCGAATACAAATGCAAAACTCACAGTCAGTTCTCCCACCGTATCACAGAACTGGCGACTCTGCTGGGGACAAACTTAAAAGTGGGGTTACCTTAGGGTTTAGATCACCTTTACTTTCTTGCTTTGATTGACTTGATTGCTTTATCTTTTGGGTTCTTGTTTGGGTTTGTTGTAAATCCTCCACCCGGATTTGGGGCACCTTCTTAGGTAAATAATAAAAAAACTGTGAGGGAACTGTGCGGGGTATACCGACACGGTTGAAGCAGTAAGCTATGTTAGTGTGACATATTTGTGAGTACCGGTAACCCTTGAGTTCAATCAAGGAGAGTACGGGGCCGCTGAGTGATGTCGTGAAGCACTAACGAACTCTTAGAACCTTAATTGACCACCTTAGCCTTTTTAGGGGTAGTGAGATGACCGACTTTGGTGCAGTCCGAAGTTGGTAGATACTCGATACTACGCTCATTTGAGGGTTGTTTTCTTGGAATATTTTGGTCGCCAGTAAGTGGCTAAACCGAAACAATGAACACAGAAAACAATCCAATGATATTGAGCTCCTTAGAACCCGGTTTCTATTTTAGGACAGGATGAGCCAACTAACTTCAAGAGGGTACTTACCTAAACCTCATGCAAGCCTAAACCTAAGGACTTGTTTGCTTTGTGTGAATATGTTTGCCTGTATATACACTCACTTGCTTTTTGCATACATGTACATAACATCATAACATCATACCATAGCATTTTCAATAACCATTTCAAGGATCTCGAGGTTTCTTTTGATGCAGGGTTACGTTGAACCAGACGTCTACAAGGGGAAAGAGGTTTTTCCTCTAACCAATGCCAATCAAAGATCAAGTACAAAAACTTGAATCAGTGGCTATGACCCACTCGACATGGTGAGCTTGATTCTCATGGAAAGACATCCACCGATACAAAGTTCTCCAAACAAAGATCAAGTGCAACAACTTGAATCAATGGCTATGACCCACTCGACATGGTGAGCTTGATTCTCGTGGAATGACGACCACCGGTGCAAAGTTCTCCAATCTAAGAGCAGAGTTCAACCTCTAACATTTTCTTGTGTTTACCCCGAGAGATCCTTGGAAGCATGCATCCACATATCATGCATTGCATTTTGACAGTCTTTCCTTTTTCAGGTTTCCTTACTCTCCTGCTATTTATTTCAGTAAGAGATGGCTCTAGAAAGGTCTGTCAAAGACATCCAAGACCAGACTGCTCAGCTACAGGAGATGTTCCTGAACTTGTCTGTGGGGAAAGAGGAGATGAAAGCTCTCCTCACAAAGGGCTTGGAGAATTCCAACAATGCCAGGAGTGATCAACTTGCAGAGATGCAGTTTGATCTGACAACATTGAGGACCCAAATGATGGGACAGTTGGTGGGTCAGATGGCTCTCATCCAAGACCTATCTCAAAGAAAAGAGGAACTCAGAGTTCTTGTCCGCCAACTGCTTCCAAATAACCAACTGGGGCAAACATCTGAGGTTGAAGAGCAAGTCACCGCTCAGCCTCCATCCACTGAAGAAGACAAGGGGAAAGCTCCTACGCTTGCTTCAGGGTTACAAGCCCATCAACAACCTCGCCAGCGTCAACGGGGTAATCGGCATAAGCAAGAAACGTCGGGAAGACAGTTCACGGAGACCGAGATACCATCATTCTTCATACTGAAGCGCCTGTTGGAGGTCAACCTGCTTACCCTAAAGGACCCTCCTCAGAAGCCCAATATCTCCTCTCCTCACTATCATCCCGACGCGTTTTGTGTTTACCACTCCTACAGCCCGGGACACGACACCAACGACTGTTGGGCCTTGAAGAACAAGATTCAAGATCTGATCGACATTGGAGTGCTGGAATTCATGCCAGACGGCGAGATGAAAATCTTCCGTTAAAGGGTTCTCCACCTGAAGTGACGAAGCTCAAGCTGAAAGACTTTTGCTTCTTTTTGAATTTTCAAAGTTGTAATTTCTTTTGCTGTCAAACAATTATCTGTTGATGTTAAACTCTATTTTCATTAATGCATTGCATATGTTTGTCTTGAATTCATCCATTCGTTTCACTATTCTCATGCTTTTCTTTATGATATTTGACTCTTGACAAAAAGCTGTAAGCCTTTAGAGGGAGGATGACGAAACAATACCATGATCTTATACAGTATGCTTTTGAACAGACCTTGCTGATGATGTACAGGCATTTCTTTCAATTCCCAAACACTGGAGTTATAAGGAAGTTAATCCCTAGTCAACCCCTTCGAGCCAAAGAAGTGGGAGTTTTCTGTTCTAAACAATAAAAACCTTTGATATAAACCCGGGGGCAGGGTAGTATCTCAGTTAATTCAAAAGAAAATGTGCATTGAAGTCGCAAATTCTCAGTTCATAATACAACGAACGACGTCAAAAAAGAAAGCATTCCTTTGGAATCAAAAGACACGGGTGGTTCCCTATCACATAGACAGTCAATCTCTCAAAAGAGAAAAGCCCACCAAGCCAAAACCTATAAAGGAGGCTTAAGAAAGCTGGGACATTCCGCTGACTGTAATCGCGAAAATGGGAACAGTCAGGCAAAAGTTAGGGATAACAAATCAAAATCAAAATAGTGAGGTCATTACAAAATCCTCAACAAAATGAAAAATGTTGAAAAAGAAAAGGAGATGATGACTGTCTCCCCAAATTCAACTGGTGAACCATCGCCCAAAAGTCGTTCCAAACTCAAAACAGAGTGTGACGCACAATTAACTGAGCTTAGGTTGGAGAACATCACGAAGAGCGGGTGGGTACAAATATACTTTGAGCCTTTATCCTTTGTTTCTTAAACCGTGAACCAAGCCACATTACAACCCTTCAAAAGTCCTAATTGAAGCATGGGTTAGTTCGAAAGCATACTGTTACAAAAGGTATCCTGACTCCTGTAAGGCTTTGCTCTAAATCTTGTGTTGATTTGTCTTACAAAAAGTTTTCTGCTAAAAATGCATTTTTCAAAACTTCGAGACAAACATAAACTTTGCATTGCTTGAATATCACTGTCTGCATTTGGCTTTTTGTTTGACAGCAAAGAAATTCATACAGCGAATGTTCGGAGGAACGAAAACTCTCTCAGTAAATAAAAATCACTTCAAGAGGATAACACTTCCATCACAAATCTCCTATCAACAAGGGGCATGACATAGCACCATCCAATTAACCTGGGGCAGTCCAGTCAAGACTTCAAGAAATCTCTCAATATGCAGAGTAATCTGATTCAAGTCTCCTTCATCACCACTTGGGGCATTCGAATGTCAAAAGTGTTCAACAATTTCCTAATCACCTCAAAAGACAAGATGTAGTTCAAGATGTGACCCAGAGATGGCGACATTCTATAACTCATTCAGACTTTCAAGAAATAGTTCAGATATGACCCGAACACGGCGACATTCTGACACTTGTTCCAGATTCATCCAGATGCAGTTTTACACGAGCTCATCATCAGGAAACCCTACACCGGTTCCTCCTTCAACTTCAAGATTTCTGAAAATAGTTCACGGGTTCTCCAGTAACGGATGTTAACCTATCGCTTGTTCAGATTCTTCTCAAGACTTCTGAAAACAGTTTATGGATTCTTCCCAACAACGGATGTTAATCTATTACTTGTTCAGATGCAACCTTTGAAAACAGTTTACGGACGCTTCCCAACAACGGATGCTGCTCTATTGCTTATTCAACCTCAAGACTTCTGAAAACAGTTTATGGATTCTTCCCAACAACGGATGTTAATCTATTACTTGTTAAGATGCAACCTTTGAAAACAGTTTACGGACGCTTCCCAACAACGGATGTTGCTCTATTGCTTATTCAACCTCAGGACTTCTGAAAACAGTTTATGGATTCTTCCCAACAACAGATGTTAATCTATTACTTGTTCAGATGCAACCTTTGAAAACAGTTTACGGACGCTTCCCAACAACGGATGTTGCTCTATTGCTTATTCAACCTCAGGACTTCTGAAAACAGTTTATGGATTCTTCCCAACAACGGATGTTAATCTATTACTTGTTCAGATGCAACCTTTGAAAACAGTTTACGGACGCTTCCCAACAACGGATGCTGCTCTATTGCTTATTCAACCTCAAGACTTCTGAAAACAGTTTATGGATTCTTCCCAACAACGGATGTTAATCTATTACTTGTTCAGATGCAACCTTTGAAAACAGTTTACGGACGCTTCCCAACAACGGATGCTGCTCTATTGCTTATTCAACCTCAAGACTTCTGAAAACAGTTTATGGATTCTTCCCAACAACGGATGTTAATCTATTACTTGTTCAGATGCAACCTTTGAAAACAGTTTACGGACGCTTCCCAACAACGGATGCTGCTCTACTGCTTATTCAACTTCAAGACTTTTGAAAACAGTTCACGGGTTCTCCAGTAACGGATGTTAACCTATCGCTTGTTTAGACTCTTCTCAATGTTCTGAAAACAGTTCACGGGTTCTCCAGTAACGGATGTTAACCTATCGCTTGTTCAGACACTTCTCAATGTTCTGAAAACAGTTTACGGATTCTCCAGTAACGGATGTCAATCTATCGCTTGTTCAGATTCCAAGCCTTCACCTGCAGCAATCAGAGGACTCTCGCAATCCCCAGCCAGAGAACCTTCCAGAAGCTAACTCCACTCAGAGTCAAGTTTCATTATCCCCAGCGAAGCTAAAACTTCAAATTATCAATCCCTAGCGGAGCCAGACTAGTGAACCTTCTCCCCACAGAGTTACTTCCCGCCAAACTGAAGATTCTCAGTCTTACCTCCCCAGCATGAGTCAATTAGATTGGAACTCCCCAGTAGAGGTCATCAGGAATTCTCTTCCCCAGCAACAGCCAAGGAATTATTTTCCCAGCAGCAGTCAAGATTCTTTTATCTTCAGCCGTCCAAGATTCATTTATCCTCAGCAAGATAGCTCATCAGCTTACATGCGCATTCATCACATTCATGTCATAAACATTGATGTCACATACATTGCATCATGCATCATGACATTGAATACAACTAACCCTTTACTTTTTCACGTAAGATCAGTCGACAGACAAAGATCATCTCCCGAGATTCATCTAGAAATAGTTCAGATGTGACCCGGACACGGCGACATTCTGATACTTATTCCATATCCATTCAGACGCATCATCAGGAAACCCTACACCGATTCCTCTTCAACTTCAAGACTTCTGAAAACAGTTCACGGGTTCTCCAGTAACGGATGCTAACCTATCACTTGTTCAGATTCTTCTCAAGACTTCTGAAAACAGTTTACGGATTCTTCCCAACAACGGATGTTAATCTACCAACTTGTTCAGATGCCAACTTTTGAAAACAGTTTACGGACGCTTCCCAACAACGGATGTGGCTCTATTGCTTATTCAATCTCAACTCCTGAGAGTAGTTTACGGATTCTCCAAAACGTGGATGTCAATCTATTGCTTATTCGGAACCCCAATTCAGAGATGTTCTAAAACATGGGTGCCTTTCTGATACTCTTCCATTGACATACAGTCCAGCAGTCACCAAATGGCATCTTTAAGCCCATTTCCAGATGGCATCTATAAGCCCATCCTCATATCAACATTCGCCAAATGGCATCTTTAAGCCCATTATCAGATGGCATCTCTAAGCCCATCCCCCGACAAGATTCTATCGTGTCATATGGCATCTTTAAGCCCATCATCAAATGGCATCTTTAAGCCCATTCACCTCTACCATCACGTCGCCGAGTGCAAATTTCAGGGCACTCTAGTGTCCAATCTTCTTTTACCTTCAAGTCGCGAAAGGCAAACTTGCCAATCTAACTCTTCAGGTTCAAGAAAATTGAACAGGGGCAACTGTTGTACCCTAAAATTTGCCCTCGCATTTTTCTGCAAGAAATCACAGCTTCAGGCGTTTCCTGATTTTTCAGATTGGCTCAAGAATCGGTTAAACAGACTTTTCTCGTCAGTCAGACACAATTAGGGTTTTATTGATTTTCAGGGCTCTGGAAAGTTTCACATAGTTGGTTTAGGGTTTTGGTTGACTTTGGCTCAACTTTGATCAGGTGAACGTTCTTTGGCATTTAATCAGGAATTAGGGTTTTCGTGCGCGGTTCTTCAGAAAGATTTAATTCTATGGTGATTTGCAAGTTGTTCCGGGATTTGGTTTGAATACGCATTGTTTGATTTAATCAGTAAAAGAAGGCATTTGGTTTGAATTCAAATTTGTTTGTTTGAACCAGCCAAAGGATACATTCAGTTTGGATTTACAGTGTTTGGTAAGAAATCAGTAAGAAGGGAATGCGTCTGATCAGTTATTGTGTTTGACTGTGCTTTGCTTTGGATGATGGAAGCGCCAAGTTCATTATTTTGATCAACGTGGAATCAATGTTTAGTTGATTATTTATTATTCTAAAGATTAAATATCTGGAATTTAATTTTCAGTTATTTTAATTTAAAGAACTATAAATAATAAGTAAATAATTGAAAAAGGAGGAAATAGAATTAATTGGATAATAAAAACTTTTATTTATTTTTAAATTATTCGTACAATTATTGTTTACAATTTATTTACAACAATGATTTTACATTAATTTAAATTTAAATAAAAAAATGAAACTATCCTATTTTTTCTAAGTCTCCAATTCTTCATTCTTCATTTAATACCCCTCTCCATTCAATTATTCACCTGCAAAAGAAAAGAAGAAAAGTCAAATAGCAGATAAGTAAATAAAAGAGACAGATATAAAATTCATCATTAAGGGCCACTGATTGGGATCAGTTAACCCTCTCTGCAAATCACGGGATTTCTCCCGGTTCACAGAGAGGGACGGATATTTATTTGCTAAAGGTGAATGCACAAAAGTCAAAATTGCACAATTCAAAAATTGTCCAAAATGCATAGTTCAAATCTCAAACAGCACTGCATAAGTTCAAATCTCAAAACTACAAAGTCCAAACTGAAAAATTCAAACTTGCTGTCAAAATGTCACAAGGCTACCCAAGCTATCAAAGAAGAAGATTTGAAAAGATACAAAGCACAAAATCTGGAAGAAGGGACAAATATGCAGAGGAAGCATGATATGCAAGCAAACTATCCCATTTTCATCATTTCCCAAGTGGCCCTTTTAGAAAGTACAAAAGCATAAACAATATTTAATGCAAACTGTACTGAGAGAGAAGAAAAAGAGAAAAAGAAAGCAGGCTTAGGCTTTAGGCAGGAAGATAATATAAAACAAAAACTGAACACAGTGGATAAAAGGAGGAGGTAAACCAATACACCACAAAAAGAAAGGCCAAGCCTGTTGAACCTGTCCAAGATATAGAACAAACTATCCAAAAGCCTCACAACCTGTGAAACCTCATAAACCTTAACCTGTCAAGCATTAACCTGAAAACCTTTCAAAAACTCTTACCATTCAATCCAAACACAAAAAAGAGCATGAACTGTAAAAGCATAAAGAGCCAAAAAAAACCTGTCCTGCCTTAACCATTTTTAACATAGAAACCTTTGTCAAAGACAGTGCTAAGCATAACCTGCCTATCATCAAACTCAGACAACCAAAGCATAAACAAGCTAAAACCTGTCCAGCTTCAAGCCTAATCCAAATACATCCAAACATTCAACTCAACATATGCCCAAACACTCACCCTGAAACCTTAGCCTAACAATAAACCAGATAACCTGCATATGCCAATACCTGCCTGAACAACCCAAGTCTAAAACCTGCTAGGCCTCACCATTCCAAAAGAAAACTCTGTCAAGTATCAAACTTGCCCAGCTCAAAGCCTAAACAAAATTATCCAACATATAAGCCTCAGAAAAAGCTTCTTCACAGGCATCAAACACCAAATATCCAAGCATACTCAGGCCATTCAATGTCAAACATAAGCTCTTAAGCTTTTCAAAGCCTAAAGGCTCCAAAAAAGCATCAAACCTTCAGGGCCCTCAGAACCCTAGGCTCATCATGGGGCAAGGACAAAGTAAATAGACAACTCAATAAGGAAACAGAATCGAGAGAGAAAGAAGTGAAGAATGGGCAACACAAGAGCCTCGGAAAAGGCTTCTTCATTGGCAAATCAAAAATCAACATTCAGAAGCATACTAAACTCAAGGCAGCATTAACAAACCAAAAAGGCATTCAAAGGCATCACATTTCAACAGGCAAATCAAAAAGGCAACAAAGGCAAGCCAACGAAGAGAAGAGATAAAGAAGTATACAAAGGTTTTCAGGCCATAATCATCATAAAACCAAAAGAAATATACAAAGGTACCAGGAAGCAAGATTCATTCACGTTCCCTTCACCGTCCGAAGCCCTCCTCGACGCCTCTGTTTCATCCTCCTCCTTCTCCAAGACCGAAGGTAGTAGTTTCCTTTCTTCCCTTTCATAATCCTCAAACAACAAGGCAAATAACAAACATTCCAAATTAGAAGCTATACATGCAAAAAGAATCATAAAAAGCGTAAAATCCTAAAAGACGAAGTGAAATGAAATCACTACCTTTTGCTCTCATCTTCGCGTTGTCCAACCATGGAGGGAAGAGGATGAACGTTGGCGTCTGGTGGCTAAGGATGAAGAGGAATCAGAAGCCTGATTCAGAGACGAGATAAAGAGGATGAACGAAGAACGGCGCCGTTGTCGTTACACAAACCCTACGCGTTTCAAATGAATACAACAATCAAAAACCCTAAAACGTTTTTTATGTAAAACTTGGGCCTTGCCCCTTTCTGAAATGCCTGAAGCCCAATGAATTTCCAGTTAACACCCCCCATCCGTTGCTCTCTTGTTTTGGGCCAGCATAATCTCCCTTGGCCCATTTCTAATTTCTTTCTAAAAACCATTTTTTTTAAAAAAAACTATCTATATTATTTTACAAAATTAACATGAGTTTTATTATATCAAATTTTTCTTTTTATAACATATTCATAATTTTTTGAACACAATATATTAAAGAACTTTCTTTCAATAAAAGAAACTTTGTACATTAATACATAAAATACCTAAAAATATTTTTGTTTAAAACACTTTTTTTTTCTCATTATTAAAACTTATTCTAATTTGTACATAAATTCTTTTTTAAAAATAAATACATTTTCCTTTCTTAGAAATTTTGTACATAATAAATAAAGATACATTTTTATACATAATTTAATTAGAATTTAAAACATTTAATTAAAACATTCTTTTTTGTATATATTTAATAAAGTACAAGATTATTAATTAGATTAAATAAACATTTAATTTTTTCATTTAGGTTAAATAATACTTAATAATACACATTTAAATTCATAGCTTAACCTGTAAATAAATTATATGCATGTACATTTACACTTACACCATACATTTCACATTCAATACATTATTACATTTGATATTCTTACACCTTGCTATACATTACGTTGATTATATTTGACCGCAATTCAATTTGGTTGTAATTATTTAAGTCTCATCCCCGTTTGTGAATTTGTACCCCCACTCCCGGATACCATTTGTAATAGCGTAGACTTTAAATTCTTGCAATTTATCGCTTTCCAATTATACCATGATTAGACCTAGGGTTTGCATGTACATAAAATAAAACGCTAGATAACCTAATACAAGACAAATACATGAAATCAATACACAATCACACTTGCACCCCCTAGGGTAATCCCACATGTTGCCTTCCAAAATGGGCCATGCTTGCACGTCGAGTTTCTTTGGCAAAACAAATTCAAAATGATCATAAGTCCCTCGATGACGCTTTCGAAAGTTGCCTAAATGGAATGATCATAGTCCCTTCAAAGCAAATTGCCAAAGACACTTGGCATCATTGCATTCATGGTCCATACGATGACTCGCGCCCGTCCCGTTAAACTTCCTAAACGCAAGATTGTCCGCCAAATTCAATGGTGGAACAAAATTGTTCAAAAGGGTTGAAAACATAGAGAAAACCTTTGAGTACAATAGGGTAGACAAAACTCTTAGTTACTTGAGATCAACTTGCAAAAACACTTGCCTTCTTTTCAAAACACACACACACGCACCATTTTCAAGCAATCGAAAATCAAGGCAAGTGATCTAAAAAAAACCAAGTAACTAAGAGCCCATGGATAACCATGGATGAAAAGGGTGCTAATACCTTCCCTTTTTATAATCTACCCCCCGAACCCACGAAATATCTCAAAAGGTTTTTGCTGTGCTTTTTAAACCTTTCCTTTAGGATAAAATAAAAAGTCGGTGGCGACTCTTGCTCAACCGAACAAGTGCGAATACAAACGCAAAACTCACAGTCAGTTCTCCCACCGTATCACATTATGCTATCTCGTTGTTTATTGGAGAAGATAAACTATGTCGGGGGGATACAGACTCGGTTGGGGAGGATGTACTCGGCTGGGGAATTTTATGGTTCCTCGATTGTTGTTGGGGAAATAAAACTTGTTGGGGAAATAAACCCTGTTGGGGAAATAAACCCTGTTGGGGAAGTGAGTTTCTTGTAGGAAGAGATCCAAGAGGCTTCAACTTGTAAAAATCGACTTAGCTGGAGAGAGAGCTGCCAAGAGATTGAGACTCTGGTCGGGGATTATCCTATGCAAAGAGACTTTGTGGGCAACTCTGTTGGGGAAAGGTTTATTGTAGCCGTCCTTGTGGGGATAATGATAATGAGATAACTTTGCGGGGATATTTCATATACATTAAAGAGATGCTTGTTGCTGCTTAGCAGGACACATGTGCCAAGTAGTTTTAATTATGTTCATATGCATATGTTCATTCAATTTTAGTCATTGGACAATTTTGCATTCAAAACAAAGACAAAAAATTTGCACTTCAAAGTATATTTGTATTGATATTTTGCCCATGAATAGGCGTTTTTGTACAGAGAGACGGAGATCCTTGTAAGAGGAAATCGTCGAAAGGAAAACAAAATTGAGAATGAAAACAAATAGCCATGTGAAATGATCTCATTGCCTTCCAACTCTAGTATTGCCCCAATGTCTTCTAATGTCCCTTGCCATTGATAGAAGTTGATTGGATTAATCTTGGACCATTTGAACTTGGACCTTGGTGATAAAATTGACTTTGTTGATTCCACAGGACATAGTCATACACTTTTAATCCTTAACTTTTGCCTGGACCACCCTTTCAAGTTTTCAGCCCACCAGGATAACCTTTTCTGCCCAAGTCTCCCTTTCGAGTTCTCAACTTGCCGGGTGTACAATCTTTTGCATATATCCCTAATTTTTGCCCAAACCTTTTTGTTTTCCAGGATGCCCTTAATTTTCTTAGGTGTGTCAACCTAACGGGTCTCTTATGCGTAGTATTTTTTTACTATGTCCGCATTTATAGGATGTGGGAAATCTTCACCATCCATGGTAGTCAGCATCATGGCACCGCCAAAGAAAACTCTCTTGACAACAAATGGCCCTTCATAGGTGGGAGTGCATTTGCCTATGGGGTCGCCTTGTGGTAGAATGACGCGTTTTATCACCAAGTCACCAACTTGATATACTCTAGACTTGATCTTTTTGTTGAAAGCCTTCATCATCCGTTTTTGGTACGTCTGACCATGGCAAACAACAGCTAACCGTTTTTCGTCAATCAAGTTCAGCTGATCCAATCTCGTTTGAATCCACTCGTCTTCGCCTAGGCCTGCCTTATTCATAATTCTCTGCGAGAGAATCTGAACATCCACTGGCAAAACAACTTCCATGCCATAGAATAGAGAAAAGGGAGTTGCCCCAGTTGATGTTCTAGCTGAAGTACGGTAGCCATGTAGAGCAAACGGCAACATCTCATGCCAATCCTTATAGGTTACTACCATTTTCTATTTAATCTTCTTAATATTTTTGTTGGCCGCTTCGAATGCGCCATTCATTTTCGGTATATACGGAGAAGAATTGTGATGCTTGATCTTAAACTGAGTGCAAAGCTCAGTGATCATAGCATTGTTGAGGTTAGTCCCATTGTCGGTGATGATCCTTTTGGGGATACCATAATAGCAGATGAGGTTGTGTCTGATGAATTTGGCTACCACATTCTTGGTGACTGAGGAAAATGAGACGGCTTCAACCCATTTGGTAAAATAGTCGATAGCAACAAGAATGAAGCGATATCTGTTGGAAGCGGTGGGCTTGATCCCTCCAATCATGTCAATGCCCCACATTGCAAATGGCCACGGAGCGATCATGACATTCAGAGGGATAGGAGGCACATGGACCTTGTCAGCATAGATTTGGCATTTGTGACAAGTTCTTGAATGTTGATGGCAATTAGTCTCCATCGTTGACCAATAGTAACCGGCTCTTAAGATTTTCTTAGCCATCGTATGTCCACTTAAATGAGTATCGAAGAGACCATTATGCATGTCTTCCATGATCTCCTCCGCCTCCTTCTGGTCCACACATCGGAGTAGAGTTGAATCATGGTTGCGCTTGTACAATATCTCATTACTTAAGAAGAATTTGGCTGCAAATATTCGCAAGAACTTTCTGTCATTGATAGATGCCCCCTCTGGATACTCTTGTGCTTCAAGGTATCTCATCACCTCATGGTACCATGGCTTTTCCGCATCAGTGTCAAGCTCATATCAATGTGCAGGTTCATCGAATCTTTCAATTGTTATCATAGGGGCTTCGTTGTTCCATCTGACCTTGAACATTGAAGAAATGGTTACCAAAGCGCCAGCCAACTGGTTTTTTCCCTAGGGAAGTGCTCAAAAGTGATCTCTTCGGAGTAAGGAATTAGGTATAGCTCCTTGTAAGGGATAAGATTAGGGTGTTTAGTGTCCCAATCTCCTTTTACTTGGCCGATCACTAGGGCGGAACCCCCAAACACATCTAAATGCTTGATCCTTAAGTCAATAGCAGCTTTCAGACCTAAGATGCATGCTTCATACTCGGCCATATTGTTTGTGCAATCGAAGCATAGTCTGGCAGTGAAAGGAGTGTGGCAACCTTCAGGAGATATGATTACAACACCAATTCCGTTACCTAAGGCGTTGGAAGCCCCATCGAATACCATATTCCATTGGGATCCTTGTTCAGGTCTGTCATATGGTCCAGGTTTCTCACAGTCGGTTACGAGCATGATGTTCTCATCAGGGAAGTCGAAGTTCATTGACTGATAATCATCCACAGCTTGATGGGCCAAATGATCTGCCAGTAAACTTCCTTTGATGGCCTTTTGAGTCGTGTATTGAATGTCGTACTCAGTTAAGATCATTTGGCATCTGGCTATCCGTCCGGAAAGGGCAGGTTTCTCGAAGATGTACTTGATTGGGTCCATCTTAGAAATCAACAGAGTGGTATGAGTCAACATATACTGTCTTAGCCAGCGAGCAACCCATGCCAGAGCGCGGAAAGTTTTCTCGAGCAGTGAATATCTGGTTTCACAGTCGGTAAACTTTTTGTTCAGATAATAAATAGCATGCTCTTTTCGGCCAAACTCGTCATGTTGGCCCAAAACACACCCCATAGAGTTCTCTAGTACTTTAAAGTACATGATCAAGGGTCTTCCTTCAACTGGAGGCATGAGAATAGGAGGTTCTTGTAGATATTCTTTGATTTTGTCAAAGGCAGCTTGGCATTCATCGTTCCATCTGACTACCTGATCTTTCTTCAAGAGTTTGAAAATTGGCTCACAAGTAGCAGTCAAGTGAGATATGAAGCTAGCAATGTAATTGAGACGACCCAAGAATCCTCTGACTTCTTTTTCAGAATGAGGGACTGGAATTTCTTGGATGGCCTTTACCTTGGCAGGATCAACTTCAATGCCTTTATTGCTGACAATAAAACCTAGAAGCTTTCCAGATTGTACTCCAAACGTGCACTTGTTAGGGTTTAACCTCAGCTTGTACTTCTTCATCCTCTCGAATAATTTGTACAGATGATCGAGATGTTCTTCTTTGGTTTGTGATCTGGAAATCATATCATCAAAATATACCTCTATCTCATGATGAATCGTGTCATGAAATAGAGTTACCATAGCCCTTTGATATGTTGCCCCTGCATTCTTTAATCCGAACGACATGACCTTGTAGCAGAAGGTGCCCCATTGCGTAACGAAAGTAGTCTTCTCCATGTCTTGGGAAGCCATCCTTATTTGGTTATAGCCTGAGAAGCCATCCATGAAAGAGAAGACTTTATGCTGAGCAATATTATCAACTAAGACATCAATGTGTGGTAGAGGGAAGTCATCCTTGGGGCTTGCCCTATTCAGATCCCTATAGTCTACGCACATGCGAACTT
The DNA here is from genome assembly GCA_948472305.1 of Vicia faba. Lineage (NCBI taxonomy): Eukaryota > Viridiplantae > Streptophyta > Magnoliopsida > Fabales > Fabaceae > Vicia > Vicia faba. Next base: position 953,937,481 of record OX451740.1, read on the forward strand.
TTCCGTCCTTTTTGGCACCGATACCAAATTGGAAACCCATTGAGGATAGGATGTCACATCTAGGAACCTCGCATAAAATTGTTTCATCACCTCATGCTTGATCTTTTCAGACAGATCAGGCCTCATGCGACGAACCTTTTGTTTAACAGGAGGGCATTCTTCTCTTGTCGGCAGACGATGAACTACGATGTCGGTATCCAACCCAGACATATCTTCATAAGACCAAGCAAATACTTCCACATAATCCTGCAACATCTGAACCAACCTGCTCTTGACACCGCTTTCCAAGTTAGCGCCAATCTTGATTTTCTTCTTAACTGACTCAGTACCCAGGTTGATAACTTCAACTGACTCTTTGTGCGGTTGAATATCTTTTTCCTCTTATAATAGAAGTCTGGCTAGCTCTCTCAGTATGTCATAATCTTCCTCGCCTTCGTCTTCGGCTTGGTTGATAGGACATTCAAAGTCATAGTCGGCAATAGTAGAGTCTTTGGCAATAGGATCCAGAGTGGATGTGGACCTACAAGAGTGTGTGTGTGTGTGTGTGCATGTAAGATACATGGCTACTTTTTATGAAAAATGTATTTGAAAGAAAGGAAAGACAATGAACACAAATATTTGAATGCAAAAGAGTCCAATGTACTGAATGATCATATGATTAGATGAACATAAATAAAACCCTTGACAAATGGACCAAAGGGCCCCGGGCCAGGAAAATGGCTCAAAAGTCATTGTTAAAATATTACAGACAACATGTTCTTGAATTGAAAGAAAAGAAATAACAAGTAGATTACTCCTTAATGAAGGAGATGGGTACAAAGTCCTTCGCATGCCAATTCTTCAGCTCCGTTGTAGTTGGATACACTCAATCTTCAAATGCAGCTTCTTCATCAGAATCACCCATGATGTTGACTTCATGGCTTCCAATGCGGAGAGGTGGCTTTCCAGCACGAGCATGCCTCACCTCCTTCTGAGCTTTGACGGTGAAGCCCAAACCAAATTTGTCTACTTTAAATGGGATATCGAGGATTTTCCCCCAAGTATTACAGTTTCCTTCTTCAATTGTCGCGCGTGCATCCTTTACTGAAACCATCTTTGGCGTGGCCTTAACAACTTTAGACTCATCAGAAGAACATTTGGTAGCAGCAATCATTGGTGGTACAACCTCAAAGGCTTGACATGGGGTTTCAATGAATTCTCCATCCATCTCTACATATTTGAACGACTTAAGGTGGCTTACCATAAACTCCTCTTCTCCACAGATGGTGACTATTCTTCCCTTGACTGGATATTTGAGTTTCTGGTGGAGGGTTGAGGTTACTTCCCCAGCTTTATGGTTCCACGGGCGACCTAACAGACAAGAATAGGTAGGATGAATATCCATAATTTAGAAGGTGGAGTTGAATATTTTGGAGCCCACTTTGATTGGAAGATCTACCTTCCCATGAGCAGTCCTCTTTGATCCATCAAACGCCCTTACAATGATATCACTTGGCTTCAAGACTAAATCCTCACAGTCAAGATGGTCTAACGCCCCCTTGGGTAATACATCCAGAGAAGAACCAGTGTCGACTAGCAATGTTGCTAAGGTAGTCCCTTTGCACTCAAAAGAAACATGTAAAGCTTTATTGTGATTCTTCCCAAGGGCATTAAGTCAGCATCTAAAAATCCCAAACCATTATCAGTTGTCAGGCTAGCCACGCAATTATCAAATTGATTCGTTGTCGTCTCATGGGGGACATGAGCCTTCTTCAGGAACTTGATTAATTTCCGAGCATGGGCATCAGAGCAAAGCATCAATGGCAACATTGAAATCTTAGAAGGGGTTTGCATCAACTGTTCTACAATCTTAAAGTCACTTCTTTTTATAATCTTCAAAATCCCGTCCATCTCGTGAGCGGAGGGTTCTTCATCAGCTATGTCCTTGGAGGGTACTTCAATCACAACAGGTTCAACAACCTTCTCCTTCCCTCTTGTATTAGTAATTGGTTGGGCAACAGTAATGCGGATGGGCGTCCTTGTAACAACTGGTGGTGAGATATTGGGTGAAAATATTCTCCCAGTTCTAGTTACTTTGCTTGAACCAAATATGTTACCGATAACGTCATCCTTTTCTTCTTCGATCCAAGCATCTTGTTTAATCCCATGATAGAACAACTCAACACCATAATTCCATGGTACTGCCTTATTTGAAGAATAGGGAATCGGTCTGGGATTGGTAATTATTAAGGGAGCAACAGTGGGTTCATTTGAAATTCTAATAGGACCTTTGGAGGTGATCCTAAGAGGCTTGTTTGAGATGGTAATAATGGAGAGGTCTTCACATTTGTTAGTCAAACTTTTGGCAAGTGGGGTCTTCTCGAATAGAATTCCGTGGCTATCCATCAGGTGTTGTATGCCTTTCTTCAGCCCTTCATAACCATTGTGTTGTCTTGTACAGCACACACAGTCTTTTACACAGCCCAGGAAAATCCCGGCTTTCAACAGATTGTTTTTGATTATATTCAACGGAGTAGTCAATTCTTCAACAGAGGCAACAAAAATTGTATCATCAACGGCATTAACACCTTTGTCATGCTTTGGCATTGGAGCAATGATTACATTCGGTGTTGGAGGAGGATCAAATTCAATAGTTTTGTTATCAATCAAATCCTGGATTTTGTTCTTCAAGGCCCATCACTGGTCAGTCTCGTGCCCGGGGCTGCTTGAGTGGTAAGCACACTTAGCATTCAGATTATACTTTGGTGACGAGGTGTCAGGGTTGGCGGGAGGATCGCGCAATGTCACTAAATTAGCCTTGAGCAAATGTTGAAGGGCTTGAGACAGTGACATGCCTAACCTCGTAAACTGTCTTCTTGGAGTTTCAAAACGTTGATGATTTGCAGATGGTCTTGGAGTAGGAGTTGGATTGGAGATTCGGACAGCATTGACAGACGGGTGATCATTCTTCTTGGTATGGGCCCTTTCCCCGTACACATCATTGACTTTCTTCTTTGTAGCAAAAGGTTTCTTGATAGGATTGGGAGTGGAGGTAGATGCCACAGAGATCTTCCCACTTTTGATGCCACTTTCAACTCTTTCGCCGGTTAAGATCAATTCGGTGAAACCAGAAGAAGAGTAGCCAACCAACAAATTAAAGAAAGGACCAGATAAAGTGCCCATGAACAATTCGATATGCTCCCTATCAATCAAGGGAGGTTGGACCCTACTAGCAAGGTCTCTCCACTTTTGTGCATATTCCTTAAATCCTACATTCTTCCCCATAGTCATATCTTGCAACTGAACCCTCGTTGGCGCCAAGTCGGCGTTGTACTGATACTGATGGTAGAAGGAAGTAGCTAAATCCTCCCAAGTATTGATACGAGAACCATCTAACTGATAAAAACCATTCAAGTTGTGTTCCAGCCAAGCTCTCTTGGAAAAAGTGAACCCAGAGCTTCTTATCAGTAGTGTGTGGTTGTATCTTGCACACATAAGATTTCAAATGGAGTTTCGGACAAGAAACCCCATCGTACTTTGCAAAGGTTGGTATTTTGAATTTGTGGGGAATGACTACCCCAGAGATCAAACCCAAATCATCAAAATCTAAACCGGGGACGGCTTGGATTTCAGCAACTTTCAATTTGTCTTCCAACTGCTTGTATTTGATATCATCGGGTGGATACTGCTCGTTAAAATAATCATCATCAGATACTTGATCATTGATATAGTCAGCCTGAGTACTCTTGACCTCACCAATCTGGTTCTCATCCTCTTCAGATGAATCTCCTCCTACTGGGATTTGACGGACTGTCTCCTTGAACCTTCTACCCATGTTGAATAGAGCTTTCTTCTTTGGCTTCTTCCTAACGGCCAGCAAAGCCATCATATCTTTTTGCCCCTTGGCTAGGGCTAGTAGAGTCTCCTGAAACTGAGAATTCTGGGTTTGGAGATCTTTCACGGTTTTCTCTAGATCCATCTTGCTGAAATAAATAGCAGAAAGATAAGGAAACCTGTTATGTGAAAACTTGTCATGTTATGATGCATGGAATATGTAAATGCAAATGATTTCAAGGATTAATGAAATTTAAATTTGTATAGACAAAAGAATGAACAAACGTTAATTCTCATTAGACAAAACAAGAAAAGTTACATCATGCCTCTTGGGCTTACAAAATAACTTTCTAAGATAAAAAGACCGAATGCATCCTCTTTGGCGCGAGATAAGCGTTCACACTTTGCTCCTCTTGTAGCTGCTTCGTAAGCTCCAAGACCCTCTTTTCACTAGCATAGAATTGAGCCTCGAAAGAATCTCGTTCTTCCTTCAGCTGGATCCGACCCTTTTGTAAGTCCTCGAGAGAGGTAGGCATGTCGGGATGGAGGATAGTGTAGGGAACATCTCCTTCGACCATAGGCTCCACGATGATTGGTAAGATGGAGGGATAAGGCATCAAAAGTTTCTGAGCACGAGCTCGTACCCATTTAAGGTAAGGCTCGAGGGGAATGGAATTCGTGTGTCCTGGTGTCTTGCTATCCACCTTGTTCAAAATTCTCCATGCTCGGATAAACCTCTGACGGTAACCTTGATTGTCATTCTCGTAGTCAAATACTAATCCTTGGATAAGCATCTCATGGGGACCATCCCTCCGAGCGTAACCAAACTGTCGTAGGGCTAAGCAGGGGTTATAAGTGATACCTCTTGTAATGCCAAGCAAAGGGACATTAGGGAATTCTCCACAATGGTCGATGATAGTAACATTCTCCAAAGAGCGGGAACACCAATGAATATCTGAATGTCTGAGTGTCATCAACCTATGGGACCATCTTGAACCTTTCTCGTTCTTCAATATCGATTGGGGAAGATGCGAAATAAACCATCTTTACAAAAGAGGAGTACATCACATAAGGATACCTCTTTTCCTCATGGTGCGAGTGTGAAAAGAATGTAGGATGTCCCCTAGCAAAGTAGGCACCGGGTTATGAGACATGAAGATTTTTACGGCATTTACATATATGAGTTGGTAAGGATTTGGAAACAAAACCATCCCATAGATGAGGAGAGCCACAATTTCCTCAAAAGCTTGCAAATCCAAAGAGTTCCAACAGTTTTGGGCTTTCTCAAACAAGAACTTTGCTAGGAAACCCTTGACACCACTCCTTATTTCCCAATTAGTTGTGATATCATATGATTGCAAGTGAAGAGCTTGAGCAATATCTTCTGGCTTTGGATCTCTTTCTGTACCGTTGAAAGGTAGTTGATTGAGAATGGGAATCCTCAAGAGTCGGGAGAATTCTTCCAATGTTGGCACAAGTTGATAATCGGGAAATGTGAAGCAATGGTGTAGAGGATCAAAGAATTGAAAGAGCACCTTCATCACGTCCTCATTAGTGTTGGAGGTGACCAAGTTTAGTAAGCGACCATGTCTTTCGGTAAATGGACAATTTTCAGGAATCCTTGATGCTAGCTCTTTAAGTTGAGGAGGGATCCTTACGAGATTGACTTGAATGGTTTTCCTGCGAATAAAATCCATGTCCTACAAAACCGAACAAAGATAAATCCCAAAAATCCATGAAATGGCTAGTGAGCATGAGTATGATGTTATGATGTTTATGATGTTATGTACAAGTATATATATACAAACAAAGCAAACAAGTCCTTAGGTTTAGGCTTTCCTGGAGTCTCATAGGTAAGTACCCTCTTGAAGTTTAGTTGGCTCAAACCTGTCCTTGCAATAGTAACCGGGTTAGTAAGGCAAGAGGTATTAATAATAATATCAATAATAATAATAATAATGAGGAACAATAAAATAAAAATAAAAATATAAAGAAAAGTCAGGGGGGGGGGGATTAGCAAGCAAAGAGGTATTAGGAGAAAAAAATGATTAGGCCCATATGAAAGCCCAAGCGCTGTCAAAAAAACACAAAAGGTTAGAAAATAGTGAAAAAAAAGCAAAAGGTCACGCTGGGGCTTGAACCCAGGACCTAAGGGTGACAGGCGCGCGCTTTAACCACTGGGGTGGTGATACATACGTTAACTTATGTGAAAGGACAAATACGTAACACAAAACGCACCCTGATTACACTTCATCTTCAACCTCCAGCCAAAAGACCTGTATCTTCTTCATCTCTCAACAAAAATGAAAAGTTCAAACATGAAAGTTGTGGCATTTCTTCCCACGAATCCAACCATATAAATAACTTAAGCTAACAATCAAAGATGAATGAGAATTTTTCTGGCCCTAATTCAAAACCTAAAAATTTCAGAATACTTAAAATTTAAAATTCTCTAAGCTCAGACCAAATAAATGCAAACTATGGATATGTACAACTTCATGACAGTGGTGTCTACATTTTATCTTCACAAATCAAAATCAAATGATGCCTGTATGAAGAGATAGAAGTTTGAAAACTTACCTCTTGCAGCTGGAGTCGTGTATGGAGTTTGAGCAACCTTTGTGATGGCCTGATGATTTCTGTAGCATGCCTGGACCTCCTTGAATGTGTTCTAACTCCTACTTTATTTCAGGATGGCTCAAACTCCCAACTCAAGTAAAGTTGCAAGCTTCAGTTTTGAAAATGGTGGATGATGACAGAGGAGTTACAATTAGGAAATGAGGGTCTAGATCACTTTGATATGATGTATGGGAGGTGCTTTGATGATTAGTTTTCAAAATGTACGAGTGGAAATGAAGATGGTGAGTTTTTGCTCAAAACTGTCAAGTTTGGGCAATTCTGTGCAGCAAGGTGCTTGGGAGGTTTTTGAGGGTGCTAGCATTTGTTTGTTATGTTGAAATATACTTGTGCATAAGTAAGGAAAAGGTTAGAGTACTTGAGGAGGTCAGAAGCACAAGATGTAGAGTTATGGTTAGGTTACTTGATTTTGAAGAAAAGTGAAAACATGGTTTCAAGGCATAGTAGAAGCATGACCTGAGTTTGTGGGAGGCTCTAGACATGTTGCTTTTTCCTTTGACATTGCTTGTGATCAAAATTAACAAGTGCAAAGCTCTATGCATTGACTTTGTGATTAAAGCTTCTTTACAAGAATGGAATGGTTACTTTCTTCTAAAAATGGAAATGCAACTTGGATAATGATTAAAATGCTTGGACAATGGCTCCATATGTTGTGTAAACATTTAATTATGTAGTGGCAAACAAGTTTTAGGCCTGCAAAGTGAATATTATGCAGCATAGGCTTGGATTTGAATTCTTGTTCATCATGAAATGGCTTGTAATTTAAGTTTGAAAACCTTAACTTCCTCTCTTCGATTCTCCCTGCTCAAGAATGATCTCAAGGAGTTCTTTGACATTTTGGAAAGCTTGTAATGTTCTCTACAACCCCTCTTTGAATCACATTTGAAAATTACCCTTGGAACTATATGAAAAAGTGCCATGAAGTTAGGTAAAAATCCTGACCAAAACTAGGGCAAAATTTCACTAAGTGTTCAATTTCAAGACCATGACTTTATGAATTAATAACTTGAGATCCAAGAATTTTTAGAAGAAGTTGTATAAATAAATTTTGTAGATATCATGGATATCTACAACTTTCATGTTTAAAGTTTCTTTTGAATCATCTTGCATCATGGTGAAAATTTGGCTCAAAGTTATGAAAAAACATGAAGTTTTAAACACTTAGAAAACTTTCTAAGTTAGAAACCTTTGACTTTTCAAAATGAAATCTTGACTTTTTTGATTTCTTGATGAATAAGTTTCATATTTTGACATGTTTTGATGAATTGTGATCTTTGACATTGGATTTTGACCAAAAAGTCAAAGTTTGACTTTTCAGTGTACAGTTGACTTTTGATCAGTTGACTGAGAATTCACTATCAATCCAATTGATCTTGAGAAATGTTTTGGGTCATGCCATTAGGTCAAAAAGATTCACTTGAACTCTTGAAACCATGCTTCAAACCAATTGACCATTTTCTAGGTCAAAAATCAGAAATTGCCCTTTCTCAGTCAAATCCCTAATTTTGACCATTTCGCCCTTTGATGATTTTATCAAATTTCTTGATGAATTATGGTCCAAACTTGATCAAATGATACATATGAGTTTATAATATTGATGTGGATCAAAAATTATGAATTTTAACTGTAAATTGGCCATAGTTGACTTTTTCCCCAATACAACTAATTTTTAGGTCAACTGCTCAATTGACTGAGCAAAAGTGTGATCCAAGGCTTGAAACTTGACATGAGTAATATTAGGGGTCCATAATGATCCATTAAAGTCATATGAAGCATTGAAATTTCAATTATCCTTGTGCAATCTCAAACCCTAATTTTGGTCATCAGTGCTTAAGAAGGTGTCTTGAGCTGATCAAACCTAATGCAGTATTGAAATGAAGGAGATATTGTGAGAGATTACTTGATAAATGAGAGGGAAATTTTTTGTGTACAATAGTTACTTTCTATCTTATGGAATTCCCCATCTTGGATGTGATTTGGCAGAGTGTTGTCTTTACCCATGTTTGTTTTGTCTGGTTACCCTCAGTGCAGTATACCTGTTTTGTCAGCATGTACATGATAACATTCATACATTCATACATACATCATGCATAGTTGAATTAAACTTCATTTCATATTTTCAATCATTGATGTTTCTATTGATATTTTATCCTCTTTGCAGAGTTGTGTTATCCTCTCTCCAATAGAATGTCAACCTTAAGCAGAAAGTGTATATCCTTTCAATTTCCCTACTGAGTTATCCCTCGTGGAAGAATTTTGCTTTAGCCTTCCCACCCTTCTCATTATCTGGATGGAATTTGATCCCCATTTGAGTTTATTCCTCATTGAGTGATGTCTTGGTAGACAGTTTCATTCCGGTTTTGTTCCTGGTTTGTTTTTTGTCCCCGACAGTAAGGTTATTTTGATCTCTCTAGGCTGTGAGCCTTGAATGGAGAGTGCATTTATTTTGCACATGAGGACTTTATCTCCTCAGTAGGAATGTATTGGTATTTCCCCAGGAAGTCAAAATTCATTTCCCATCAGTTTTATTGTAATCCTTCTCATAACAACAAGTGGCATTCTCTTTATTTGAGCAACCTGTACTTCCAGTAAGTCTGTTAGTGCTAGAGAAGACTATTTGTTTACTCCAATGGATGGTAGTATCTACATTATGGGAGATAGTTTTTTATTGAGATTGGTTGTACTTCTATTATAGAGACAGTTTGTTTAAAGATCCTTACAAAAGTTATTACCTTTTTCAAGTGATATCTTGATCAAGGAAGAAATTGTTACCATTCTCGGTGAAATCCAGAAGTTGGTAAAATTTGTTACCCTTTCCAGGCGGAATGCGTTGCTTAAAGAAGAAGTTGAGACCCGTTCTAGGTGGAATTCCAGAATTTTGGGAAACTTGTTATTGTTTTATGTTTGTTCTACCTCAGTCCCTGAGTTGGTAATTCACTGTCATTCGTTAGTCAGTATTTATTTCTTTCTCCTCATTGGACTTGACCCCAATAAAGTTAATTTGTTCCCAGTCATAAGTACTAATGTCAATCATTTTTTCCCAATCATAAGTATCGATGTCAATCATTTATTCTCAGTCATAAGTACTGATGTCAATCATTTGTGAAGTGGTGAAAAACACAAGAAGGGGGGGTTGAATTGTAAAACTGAAATCTAAAGCAATGAACACGATATTTTTATCCTGGTTCGTTTGATCTCAAACTACTCCAGTCCACCTGTCAAGGTGATTTCGCCTCTCTCCAACGAGGTCTTAATTCACTATATTCAACTGAATATTACAAACTGCTTTAACAACTGCTAAAGCCTTCTTGATTCAAACCACAACCCGGTTTGTCAAGGTAACACTTTCTTACAAAGAGATAAAACAATGTGTGTGGATGTTTTCTACAAAACTTTATCACAACTGTGATGTATACACAAATTGAAGCTTAGAAACTAGATTGCTAAACAGTAATGGAATATCAGAGTGTATGGTTTAGCAAAACTGGTAGAACGAAGATTATGGTTCAGCTTTTGTGCGTGTAGAGATTTTGAGAGCATTAACCATTTCAATCTTCAAAGCCTTGTTTATATAGCATTAGGATGATGAACGTTGGATGCAATATTCTTGATTCAATGCTAATAACAAGCTTTCCTTTTTGAGCAGATCTTGTCTGGAATGAGGCCGTTGGAATTAATTAGCTTTCAATGCACAGTACCGTTGCTTACTTAATGCAAGTTCTGGCTTGGCTCATTCTGATTCTGCTTCGCTGCTGATGAACTATTGTGTTTCTGTATCAGAGTGTTGAGCGCAGTCTTGTTCATCAGGCTTCAGCATGTACGTGAGTTGATCATCTGATTTTGACGTTCTGATGTAGCAACTTCTGATGCTGGTGTCTGAAATCAAGTTCTGATGCTGAATAGACGTGATCTTGCTTATATCAATCAGAGTATCTGCAAGTCAGAACATAATAATTTTAGGCAGCAGATAGTTCATTCATGAAACTTATAAATACTATATCTTTTCACTTTGTTATCATCAAAACTTAAATATAGGGTAGTAGATTCAAACATTGTTCTAACAATCTCCCCCTTTTTGATGATGACAAAAACTAGATATTTTAAATGAAAATAACGTGAAAAGGTATCTGGAAAATGCATCAGAGTAAGGAGTACGGAGAAGTCAGAGTTAAGAGATACTCCCCCTGAGTTGATTACTTCCCTTTGATTATACGTGTTCTTCAGGATCAGATCTTTTTCTTTCTTTGAACATCAGATTATCAGAGTCTTTGACTTATCAGAAGCTTTATGTCAGAGCAGAGCTTCAGAGCTTTTCTTGTCAGAGCTTTGCTTTGGATCAGAACTTCATATTGATCAGAGCAACTTCATATTGATCAGAGCTTCTAGTCTTCAGAGTGTCCAGGAGCTTCCTTGTGCCTGTAGACTTTAAACAAAACAGAAAAAAACATTTCAAGTAATAGAGTTAGAATGTTTGAGAATTTCTGTCTAGTTAGCTGTTATTGATTTAAATATCATTCTTGTTCTCCCCCTTTTTGTCAGCAATCAAAAAGTGTTGGTGATGTGCTAAAACAATTAAGATCAGAAAAACTAATTATATTAAGATAGTTCAGAATCAGAGCAAGAAAATATTACAAAACATAATCAAAACAGTACATCAGAAAATCAAGAAAACATGAAAAAGGTCATGCATGAAAAAAGATTTAAGGTTGAGGAGGCAAGCGTGTGAACAGGCTCTCCAGCATGGCTTGAATCTTTTCAGAAGTCTCATTCTGTTTATGCACCATGCTGACAACAGTGTCAATCTTGCTGTCCTGCACATCCATTCTTGCTTTCATCTTCTGATCGTTTTCATCCATCCGCTGCTGTAGACACATGTCATTCAGCCTTAGTTCTTCCAGAGTCTGCCTGTCCAAGGCATCTTGAGAAGCATCAGAAGGAGGAGGCTTCTCAGAACTTTCAGCAACATCATCTGCTTGACTTTCAGCCTGAATAGTCTTGTCTTCTTCTGATGGTTGCACCTTTGCAGCTTGCTGTTTTTCAGACCAAGGTTCACTGTCCAGAGGGAGCACGTCCTCTTTCAGAAGCATACTTCCAGCTTCATTCAGAAGCTTGCTGAAATTGTGTTGTGCCTGCTCATAGTTGATATCCTGCAACTTGAGGGCTTCAGCGCGTACCCAACGTCTGAACTGTGACCAGAGCTGATCAGAAGCAGCTGGGTTAATCATCCCAGGACAGACTTGCTTCAAAGAAGCAATCCATTGCAGCACACCTGTTTCAAAATTCAAAATACCAGAGCCAACATCTGGTTGCTTTGGTTTTGGGATGGCAATTTTGTGTTTTAGATCAGCAAGACGGTCAAGACTGGTTAAGTCAATGAAAGTCCTGCTGGGGTTTTCAGAGGTTTTCTGAGCGGCTGTTTGTTTTGGAGGAGGGGTATCAGAATCAGATATTTCGATTGGAGTGGGTGGTGTTTTGGGAGTCTTTGGTGGTGTCGATTCTGATGAGGATGGTAACTGGGGCATGATAACAGTGGTTCCACATGGAAACTGAATTGCCAGCGGTGATGGTTGAGGTGAGTGAGGGTCAGATTGAAGTGGAGAAGGTGGATTAATTTCTGGTTGGGGAGAGGGAGGTGGAATCTCTGATTGCTCAGGGATCAGAGGTTCTTTTGAGAGTGGTTGTTGTTGTTCTGGTTCTGGTTGTTGTTGTTGTTCTGGTTGTGGAGGAGTAACCTTTTGTGGTTCAGAGTTTGGTTGAGCAGAGGCATGTTGACGCTCAATATCAGCCAGCACTTGGTCAAGTGCTGTTGTTGTTGAAATTGTTGGTTGTTTGGGTTGTTTGGTTCTAGGTCTTCTGAGTTTTAATGCCTCAGAAGGGTCTTCTTCTTGTATGGTTTCATCAATGGTAGGGATGGGAATTGATATTCTATGAGAGGTTTGAGGAGGGATAGATGCTGGAATAGTAAAAGAATTTGAAATAGGGGCAGCAGATGAAATACCTCTTTTCTTTGGAGTCTGCTGAGATGATCCTTCTGATGGCGCTTTCCTCTTCTTTGTCTTCTTCAGAGTTACTTCTGGTTGGGGTTGACGCAGATCTTTGATATTCAGCTTTGGATCTGTATCATCTGCCTTGTACGCATCTGGGTACCTGAGAAACATCTCTAGTTTGGATTCCATTTCAGAAAATATCGGAAAATCACTCAGAGGCACTCTTCTGCTGGAGATATCAGCAGTGGAAGTAGCTCTGGGTTCCTTCTGAATATTTTCTATCAGCTTCATCTTTTTCAGATTCTTTGCGTTCAGAGGTTTCCCAATAGTTGGTTCAATAGTGCTCAGCTCTTGAGCTTCTATCAGATGCTCAATCAGCCTATTCTCTGTCAGAATATCTGATATCAGCCTTCCAAACGGTATCCAGTCCCTCTTGGTTCTTTCTTCTTCCCTTGTTTCTTTCACACTGGTTTTGAGATGGTTGAACAGGAAGTGAGCCAGATTGATCTTTATCTTCTGATCAATAAAGTAGATCAGAAACTGCTGATCCACATTTATATAATCAGGAGAACTTATTAGTTTCCTGTGGTTGAAGCACCCCAGAACAATCTTAGCCCATACTCTGCAATGATCCTTCAGATCCTTAATCTTACTGCTGGGCATCCCAAGAGTGAAAATCCTGTTAGCTACCACACCTGTATCAGCACATCTTTCAGCCATGTCCACACAACGGACGCCACCACCACTTTGACCGATTAGCCTTGCAATGAGATCTTCAGAAATCACAATCTTCTTCCCCATAACAGAGGAGATGACTAGATGTTTTGAAACCTTGGCGTGAATCCAAAATTCCTTGACCAGCGCTGGGAATGTTGGTCCAACCAACCTATCGAAATACCTTTCCCACTTTTGAGCCCTAATTTCTTCAGTTAGGTCAAAACCATTCTCCTTCAAGCTTTCAAAGTCAATGATTAACTCAGAGAGCACTTCAAGGTTCTTCACCGGAGTGAGGAGAGTTCTGAGTGGCACTTGATATTGCTCAGAAGTTGCTTTCTTCTGATTACCTGCAGAAACGCTGCTGGAGGATGCCATTGTTCACACTAAAAAGGGTTTTGAGAATGAATTGAAGAAAAAGGTTTGCAAGAGATGAACTCAGAAATATGCAGAAAATGCTTGAGTGTTAGTGAGAAATCGTAAAGAATAAGAATGAGAGATTAATGTGCTTAAATAGAGTTTTCAAAATTATTTTGAAAAGATAAACGTTTTTAAGAGAGAGAAAAATCATGATTGCCATTTAAAAGCATGATTACTTTTCATTAAATGCTTGCTGATTTTGGGGGATTTGAGAAAGATACTTAAAAATGGTTACCAGACATGTGTCTCAATGCACCCAATCAGCGTTTTGCCTTCTCAGAAGCGTGCATGCGTTCTGCTTCAGAGATATGCTGATGATTGGATGACACTTGTTTGATGTAGTGATCAGCACGTCTGTCTTTGAGATTAGACTCTCAGATCTTTAGACTTGCATCTGACACAATCTGCATGTTCTATCTTTCTGAAAGGAGATTGATCAGAAGTTCACAGTAAAATAATTACATTCTGAAAGTAAATATATGGAATTAAAACATTTTCACTCTGGACACACTTTCATGCTGAGATGTTTCAGAATGAAATTAAACCTATCTTCTGAAAGGGGTTTAGTGAAGATATCAGCCCATTGATGGTCTGTATCTATAAATTTTAAGTTCAAAATACCTTTCTGAATATAGTCCCTAATGAAGTGATGTTTTATTTCTATATGCTTAGCTCTAGAATGTAAAATAGGATTCTTACTTAAGCAAATAGCAGAAGTATTATCACAAAGTATAGGAATGTTACTCTCAAAAATCTGGAAGTCTTCAAGCTGACTTTTCATCCAGAGCATTTGTGTGCTACATCCTGCTGCTGCTATGTACTCAGCTTCTGCTGTTGACAGAGCAATTGTTGATTGCCTTTTGCTGGACCAAGAGATCAGATTTTCTCCCAGAAACTGGCAGCTTCCAGAAGTACTTTTACGTTCCACTCTGTCTCCAGCAAAATCAGCATCACAGTAGCCTACTAAGCTGTAATCACTAGATTTTCTATAAAACAAACCCAGATTAGTAGTACCTTTCAGATACTTGAAAATTCACTTAACAGCTGTTAAGTGAGATTCTCTAGGATCTGATTGGAATCTAGCACAGATACAAACACTGAATAATATGTCAGGTCTTGAAGCAGTCAGATAGAGGAGAGAACCAATCATACCTCTGTAGACTTTCTGTTCTACACTTTTGCTTACCTCTTCTCTTTCCAGAATGCACGTGGGATGCATTGGAATCTTTGATGGCTTACATTCTGAGAGGTCAAATTTCTTCAGAAGATCTCTGATGTATTTGCTCTGATGAATGTAAGTTCCTTCTGGAGTTTGATTGATCTGAATTCCTAGAAAGAATTTCAGTTCCCCCATGAGGCTCATCTCAAATTCTGCCTGCATACACTTAGCAAATTTTCTTCCAAGAGAAGGATTAGTAGAACCAAAAATGATATCATCAACATAAATTTGACAGACTAAGATGTCACTCTTAACTGTTTTACAGAATAGAGTAGTGTCCACTTTCCCTTTGGTGAATTCATTTTCAAGCAGAAAGTTACTTAGCCTTTCATACCAAGCTCTGGGAGCTTGTTTCAGATTATACAGTGACTTCTTTAGTTTGAAAACATGTTCTGGATGTTTTGTATTTTCAAAACCTGGGGGTTGGTGAACATAAACTTCTTCTTCTATATAACCATTTAAGAATGCACTTTTGACATCCATCTGATACAGAGTGATGCCTCTATTAACAGCAAATGAAATTAAGAGTCTGATAGATTCTAACCTGGCGACTGGGGCAAAGGTTTCTGTATAGTCTATCCCCTCTTGCTGACTATAACCTTGTGCAACCAGTCGTGCCTTGTTTCTGATGACTTCACCTTGTTCATTTAGCTTGTTTCTGAACACCCATATTGTTCCAATGACGTTGAATCCTTTTGGTCTGGGAACGAGATCCCATACGTCGTTTCTGGTGAATTGATTCAGCTCTTCTTGCATTGCCAGAATCCAGTCATTATCCAGAAGTGCTTCATCAATAGAAGAAGGTTCAATCAGAGACACCAGTCCCATAAGAGATTCTTCGGAGTTTCTGAAGCTTGCTCTTGTTCTGATTGGATCTTCCTTTCTTCCTAGGATAGTCTCTTCTGGGTGATCCAAGCTGCTTCTGGGTAATCTCTTCTGAGGTTGATCAGCAGCTGTTGTAGGATTTCTAGCAGTGCTCCTTTCAGATGTTGAAGGAATGTCTGTGTTGAGAGCTTCTGATGACTTGTCTTCAGAACCTGCAAATTCAATTTCTATACCTGCAAAAATTTCATTCTGCTTTGACTTTTCAGAGTCAAGCTTATCATCAAAACGAACACTGATTGATTCTTCCACAATCTGTGTTTCTGTATTGTATACTCTGTACCCTCTTGAGCGTTCAGAGTATCCTAACATAATACACTTCTGTGCCTTGGAGTCAAACTTGTTCAAATAATTCTTTGTATTTAATATAAAGCAAGTACATCCAAATGGATGAAAATATGAAATGTTGGGCTTTCTGTTCTTCCACAATTCATATGGAGTCTTTTCCAGAATAGGTCTTATTGAGATTCTATTCTGAATGTAGCACGCTGTGTTTATTGCCTCTGCCCAGAAAGTCTTAGCAACGTTTGTCTCATTGATCATGGTTCTGGCCATTTCTTGCAATGTTCTGTTCTTTCGTTCTACAACTCGATTTTGTTGGGGAGTTCTAGGACAAGAGAAATCATGCAGAATGCCTCTGTCATTAAAGAATGACTCAAAATCTTTATTTTCAAATTCTCCACCATGATCACTTCTGACTTTAACGATTCTAAGATCCTTTTCATTCTGAACTTGGTTACAGAAGGTAACAAACACCGAGTGTGACTCGTCCTTGTGTCTTAAGAACTTTACCCATGTCCATCTGCTATAGTCATCTACGATGACTAACCCATACTTCTTACCACTGACTGAAGCAGTTTTAACTGGTCCAAATAAGTCAATGTGCAGAAGTTCTAATGGCTTAGAGGTGGAAACAACATTTTTGGATTTAAAAGAAGATTTTGCAAATTTGCCTTTCTGACATGCTTCACACAGAGCATCTGAATTGAACTTCAAATTAGGAAGTCCTCTGACCAGATTGAGTTTGTTAATCTGAGATATTCTTCTCATACTAACATGCCCCAATCTTCTGTGCCAGATCCACTGCTCGTTGTTAACAGACAGAAGGCATTTTACATTCTGACTCTTTAGTTCAGAAAGTTTGATTTTGTAAATGTTGTTTTTCCTCTTACCATTAAACAGGATAGTCCCATCTTTCTGACTGACAGCTTTACATGATTTTTGATTAAAGATTATATCATAACCGTTATCACTTAATTGACTTATGGATAACAAATTATGCATCAATCCATCTACTAGCAGAACATTATTAATAGAGGGAAGATTTCCATTACCTACAGTTCTAGAGCCGATTATCTTTCCCCTCTGATTGCCTCCAAAGCCAACGTGGCCTCCAGGCTTAAGTTCCAGGCTTTGGAACATATGCCTTCTTCCCGTCATGTGTCGTGAGCAGCCAGAGTCCAGGTACCATGACTGGTGTTTCTGACTTGCTGCTAAAGATATCTGCAACATGTATTATTTTATCCTTAGGTACCCAGATTTTCTTGGGTCCTGACTTGTTAGTTTTACCAAAACTCTGGTTGAATTTTGGTTTCACAGAGTGCTTACTGCTAGTATATTTGATATCATGTGTGTGACCATACACAAAGTGTGAATTTAAAGGAGTGTGTTTAATGGTTAAGTCCATGACATTCTTTGGTGTAGGAACCTTACCTTGGTATCCTATTCCTTTCCTGCCGTTTCTGCTAACTCCATAGATCATTGAAGCCATTCTGCTTCTATCTATGCTTTTAGCTAGGAACTTCTGGAAACTGTGATCATACTCCTTGATGATCTCATCAGCGTTGCTGGGAGTTTCAGAAATTGGTTCCTTCTGAGAGTTTTGTAAAGTGTTTTCTAATTTTGAAATCTTATTTCTCAGCTCAGAATTTTCCAATTTGAGACTCTCAGACTTATTAGAGTCAGATTCAAGATTCCTTTTCAGGTCTCTGAATTTAGCTCTAATCTGCTGATAATGTTCCAGAATCTCATTAAGGCTTTCAGCAAGTTCAGCCTTTGTAAAGTTAACAGCGAAGTTAGGAAATACCTCTTCTGTGTCTGATTCTGAGTCTGATTCAGAAGCTTCACTATCTTCTGAAATGTTTGCCATGAGAGCTATGTTTGCCCATTCATCATCTGATTCTGAGTCAGCTTCAGACGAGTCAGAGTCATCCCATGTAGCCATGAGACTTTTCTTCTTCTCTCTTCCAAACTTCTTTTTGAGCTTTTCCCTCTGAAGCTTTGGACAGTCACTCTTGTAGTGTCCTTGCTTATTGCACTCATAGCAGATGATGTCTTTTGTGTTTGGCTTTTTGCTACTGGAGGAGCCTTCAGATCTTCTGTATCCAGAGGAAGAATCTGTCCTTCTGTATCTGGAAGAAGACTCGTTCTGATCAGATCTTCTGGGATTCCTGAACTTCCTTTGTCTTTGCTTCCATAGTTGATTTACTCTTCTGGAGAGAAGGGAAAGTTCGTCTTCTTCTGATGAGGATCCATCAGATGTTTCTTCAACTGCCTGCAAAACTTTAGACTCAAATTTTCTGTTAGATTTTAATGCTAAAGGCTTACCTTGCTTCTGAGGCTCATCAGCTTCTAGCTCTATCTCATGACTTCTGAGGGAGCTTATAAGTTCCTCCAGAGTGATTTTGTTGAGATCTTTAGCTAGCTTCAGAGCAGTAACCATAGGCCTCCACTGCTTGGGTAAACTTCTAACGATTTTCTTGACATGGTCAGCAGTAGAGTATCCTTTGTCCAGAACTTTGAGACCAGCTACCAGAATCTGGAATCTAGAGAACATAGTTTCAATGGATTCAGATTCTTCCATTTTGAACGCCTCATACTTCTGAATGAGCGCCAGAGCTTTTGTTTCTTTGACCTGAACGTTGCCCTCATGCGTCATTCTGAGAGAATCAAAAATATTCTTTGCTGTGTCTCTGTTGGAGATCTTTTCATACTCAGTATAGGAGATGGCACTGAGGAGGATGGTTCTGGCCTTGTGGTGATTCTTGAAGTCACGCTTTTGTTGATCAGACATTGATTTTCTATCAATCTTCTGACCACTTGCATTCATAGGGTGCGTGTATCCATCTGTCACCATATCCCACAGATCAGCATCATGTGCTAGAAAGAAGCTTTCAATTCTGTCTTTCCAGTAATCAAAGTTTTCTCCATCAAAGACTGGAGGTTTGCCACTGAATCTGTCTCTGTCCTCATTGTTGTCATTGCTGATGTGAGAATTGTTTCCTGCCATTGTGTTTTTCTGACGCTGGATCTTGTACTGACACGGTTAAGTGTTTTAGCTCAGAACCAGGCGCTCTGATGCCAATTGAAGTGGTGAAAAACACAAGAAGGGGGGGTTGAATTGTAAAACTGAAATCTAAAGCAATGAACACGATATTTTTATCCTGGTTCGTTTGATCTCAAACTACTCCAGTCCACCTGTCAAGGTGATTTCGCCTCTCTCCAACGAGGTCTTAATTCACTATATTCAACTGAATATTACAAACTGCTTTAACAACTGCTAAAGCCTTCTTGATTCAAACCACAACCCGGTTTGTCAAGGTAACACTTTCTTACAAAGAGATAAAACAATGTGTGTGGATGTTTTCTACAAAACTTTATCACAACTGTGATGTATACACAAATTGAAGCTTAGAAACTAGATTGCTAAACAGTAATGGAATATCAGAGTGTATGGTTTAGCAAAACTGGTAGAACGAAGATTATGGTTCAGCTTTTGTGCGTGTAGAGATTTTGAGAGCATTAACCATTTCAATCTTCAAAGCCTTGTTTATATAGCATTAGGATGATGAACGTTGGATGCAATATTCTTGATTCAATGCTAATAACAAGCTTTCCTTTTTGAGCAGATCTTGTCTGGAATGAGGCCGTTGGAATTAATTAGCTTTCAATGCACAGTACCGTTGCTTACTTAATGCAAGTTCTGGCTTGGCTCATTCTGATTCTGCTTCGCTGCTGATGAACTATTGTGTTTCTGTATCAGAGTGTTGAGCGCAGTCTTGTTCATCAGGCTTCAGCATGTACGTGAGTTGATCATCTGATTTTGACGTTCTGATGTAGCAACTTCTGATGCTGGTGTCTGAAATCAAGTTCTGATGCTGAATAGACGTGATCTTGCTTATATCAATCAGAGTATCTGCAAGTCAGAACATAATAATTTTAGGCAGCAGATAGTTCATTCATGAAACTTATAAATACTATATCTTTTCACTTTGTTATCATCAAAACTTAAATATAGGGTAGTAGATTCAAACATTGTTCTAACAATTTGTTCCCAGTCCTAAGTACTGATGTCAATAATTTATTCCTAGTTTTTGTACCCCAAAATTTCCCCTCCCTTTTTCTCAAGACATTTCTTACAAAAGTTCTCAAATGCTCAAGGATTCTCAAGAGATGAACAGACAAGCTTACCTCCTAAGCACTGGGTCTACAACTAGGGTTTTGGTTTTTTCAAGGAAAATTGGACTTCTAATGCCTCAATTGACTTTCATGGTTCATCATAGGTCTCCAAGAATTCTCACACCAAGTTTCAAGCCTTGCATCACAAATTTTCTCAGTCAATTGCTCAGATGACTGAAAATCAGCTTGTAACACGGCAGGAGAACTAACTTGGGTGTTTTGCATTTGATCGCAATTGTTGCGGATAGCAAGATTCGCCACCTAATTTTCTTTTATCCAATAAGGGAAGGGTGAAAAGAACAGGAAATACCTTTAGAGATTATTTCTTGAGTTTCGGGGGTAGGTTATGAAATGGGAAGGTATTATCACCCTTTTGATCCGTAGTTATCTACGGGCTCTTAGTTGCTTGCTAGATCACTTGCTTTTGTTTGAAAATATGCTTTGTGATGTGGGTTTGAAAATATTTGAAAGAGTCTTTGTAATGATTCTCGTCTCTATAAGAACGCGTACAAAGTGTTGGTTTTAAAAATAGTTCAAAGAGGTTTTTGTGGAATGTGATTTTGAAAAGTGTCTTTGTAATGATTCTCGTCTCTATAAGAATGCATACAAAGAGCTTTGTCTTTTGAAAATGTTTCAATTTGAAAGTGTTGGTGTGAAATTTTTTTTTTTGTGAGCAAGCGAGCAACTATGAGCATCCTACCTACTCAAAAGGTCTATGTTCTTTTCCTTCACCTTTAGATGTTGCTATCTTACCATTGATTTGGTAAGAAGCCCCATCGTTAAATGTGAAGGGACGAGCGTGGGTCGTTTGTATAGTCATAGAAGTCAACCTATGAGACGTTTTTTCAATTTCGTTTAGGGACTAGATCATTTACCGAAGGCAACATCCAGGGACATCGAGGGACTACAATATTTTATCAAGGCTCTTTGTTAAAACGCACATATTCGAGGGACATGACTATTTTTCTGAGGCAACAAGTGAGATTACCCTAGAGGTGCATGTGTGAATAGTGTGTTTGATTGCATGCATTTATTCTTTTGATTTTGGGTTGTCTAGTTGTTGGTTTTATCTTGTCATACATCCTAATTACTAACATTTGTATAAAGCAATAAAAATGCAAAAAATAAATATCCTACACTATTACAGCCATATTTAATAGTAAAAAAGTTTAAAGACAAAACAAAATAAAATAAGGAAAGACAAGCTTTTCGATTCAGGAAGCAACACCCTTCGATTCTGGTCCTCTGGCTCCTTTCAATTTGGGATTAGCATGAAGCATGAGATGCAAACTTAGATTCTACCTTTCTGCTTCCTTTGATTGCAGGAATGTTAGGGTGAGCAAGTAAGCTTCGACCATGCCATTTGTCCTTATTTTAATTGAGGCCTGGGAGTCAATATGGACATCCTTCTGGCTGCTTTTTTCGATTGAGGCTTGGCAGTCGGTGTGGACAACTTTTGTTTCTCTGTTTTTGCTCCTTCGAATGGCCTGGAAGTCAGTGTGTCTTGAATCCTAAGGCCACACTCTTTGTTCTGCTTGCAACAGTGAAGCAGCCAGGGGTGAAGCCTAAAGCTTCGATTCACACCTTCTTCCTCATGTTTTCTTTCATTTAGGATTTAAATAGCAACATGGCCTGAGGCCATGCTAGTATTGTCTCATGGCCAGGTTAGTTCTTAAAAATGTTTGATAAACCAAGAAACAAAACCAAAAGGTTAGCAATGAAAACAGACTGAAAAGGTGGAAACGAAAAGGAAATAAATGTTATGTACATGCTTAAAATGAAAAGTTTAAGGTCAGAGTGACTTACCTTGCTTGAAGTTGGAACGTGTGTTGGACCTAGAGTGGCTGCCCTGAGTGCTCCTGGATTCGAAGGAAAGAAACAGGGGTTATGCTTCTAGTACTAGATTCTAAAGAAGGAACCAAGCGTTGGATTTCTTCAGATTCGAAAGAGAAAAAGAAACAAGTGTTGTGTTTCTTTATATTATGGGTTTGTGTTTAGTGTTTGAGAATCTTAAGAGTTTAAGAGTTTTGAGAGTTTGATGATTTTTGAAGATTCTTTCCACACCACCCAAAGTCCTTTTTAGCTTGCAAAATTTTCTCTATTTATAGAGAAAGGGTTAGAAGTGCTGGAGTAACCAGGTTTGTAGGATAATAAATCATGGTTTGGTTGAAACGAAAACAAAATTCATCCCTTTCGTTATTCCCAAGTTTCAAGTACAAGTGGGGGTCTGCTGTCTATTAGGGGCAGGAGATTGGACTTATGCTTTTGGCACTGCTTGCGTTCAGACAAAAATCAGATTGGGAGCTAATTTTGTGACTAAAGTACTCTTTATGAAAAAAAGGGTACGTAGCTTTTTGCTATTTTATCCAAGAATAGTATTATCCAGTAGAAAAAGCTTCGAACCTTTGTGTAAGCCTCTGATTATGTAAAGATTTGGAAGCAACATAGCCTGACAAGTGAGATTTGTAGGATAAGGCTATTAGATTTGCTCAATGTTCTTCAAGCAAGCTTGCTTCGAAGGGTTCAGATTGGATTCGAAGTATGATGCTTCGAAGGGAACCAAAACTCCAATCAAAGGTTTGTGTGAAAGCAGCTCTTGTCCAATCAAAGGCTTTCCTGCCATAGGTCACATGGCCAAACGAAAGGGTGCATGCAGGAGGTCCCTACTTTGGGGGCACTAGCATGAAGGGGAAATTTTGCCTTGTGAATTTGGAAAACATACAAAACCAATGGCTTCTGATTCGAAGGAGAGCTGTAGGAGGCCATTGCTTTGTGACTTCAAGCAAACATGCAAGAGGCCTTTTCTCAAACAAAATATTACCTGAAGAGCCACTGTCCAAACGAAACTTTCGTGCCAAAGGTCATATGACCAAACGAATGATGTAACCTAAACTTGCATTGAAGGAAGCCACATGCCCAAATGAAGGATGTAACCAAAGCTTGTATTCGAAGGAGGCCGCCTACCCAAACAAAGAATGTAACCAAAGCTTGTATTGAAGTGGGCCACATGCCCAAACGAATAATGTAACCAAAGCTTGTATTGAAGGAAGCCACACGCCCCAAACGAAGAATGCATGCAGGAGGTAAAGGGTACAATCGAAGGAAACCAGAAAAGAGGCGTTTGCCTCCTGAATCGAAGGAATCCAAACAGGAGGCCTTTGCCTTCTGAATCGAAGGAAGCTAACAGGAGGTCATTTCCTTCTGAATCGAAGGAAGCTTTTCAGAAGTTCATTTCATTCTAAATCGGAAGAAGCTAGCAAAGGGAATCCAAGCCCAATCGAAGATGGCTTGGATCAAAGCAAACTTATTTTTTCTCCAATTTTGTCAAAAACTCAAATTTATCTACTTTGCTCTTTCAATGGTTTCCTCTTTGACCTGATGCTTGGAAATCTAATATGATCCATAGAAATTATTGGGGCATTAGAAATCCAATTGTACTTGTGCAAATTTGAACTTTTGAAAATCCTTGTGAGGAAATGTCTTGAGAAATGAGAGGGAAAATTTTGGGGTACAACAACTTCCCCTGTTCAATCTTCTCAAACCTGGAAAGTGAGTATGGCATGTTGTCGTTCGTAGCTTAAAGGTGGAATATGATTGAACACTAGAGTATCCAGAAATTTTCACTCGATGATATGGTGGTTGATTGTGTAGGGAATAGGCTTAAAGATTCCATTTGGAGAGGTGATGGAGAGTTGTCGGAGATGGGCTTATAGATGCCACCCAAAAGTGATTGTTGACAAAAATTTAGACTAAGTCTAAACTTGACTTCATCTGGAAAAGAATCAGAATAAATCTTTGGAGCGATTTATCTGAACCGGAGAAAGTGTCTACTGGAATAGAATCAGGATAAACCATTGATCGATTTAAACTGAACCAGCAGAGGTCTGAATAAAGTGTTTGTCGCGTAGATAGTTACCCCGTCCTGTTTCAGGAATTGATCTACAATTAATTTGTTTCACAGATAATTGTCCTGTCTTGTTTCAGGTATTAATCTGGAACTTGTTTTTTGTTGGTAAGTATGAAGCTTGACTGTGATAGATAATGAAGGAATCTTTGACGACTACTACCTCAACAGATGATGAAAGAATCTTTGACGACTACTACCTCAACCGAAAATGAAGGAATCTTGGACGATTACTACCTCAAGAGATAAAAAAGGAATCTTTGATGATTACTACCTCAACAGATAATGAAGGAATCTTGTATGATTACTACCTCAACAGATAATGAAGGAATCTTGGATAATTACTACCTCAACAGATGATGAAGAAATATTGGATGATTACTACCTCAACAGATGATGAAGGAATCTTCGACGACTACTACCTCAAAAGATAATGAAGGAATCTTTGACAATTACTACCTCAACCGATAAAGAAGGAATCTTGGATGACTGCTACTCCAAAAGGGTAATGAAGGAATTTGGAACGATTACTACCTCAACAGATAATGAAGGAATCTTGGACGATTACTACCTCAACAGATAATGAAGGAATATTGGATGATTACTAGTTCAACAGATAATGAAGGAATATTGGACGATTACTACCTCAACAGATAATGAAGGAATCTGGGACGATTACTACCTCAAGAGATAATGAAGGAATCTGGGAAGATTACTACCTCAACAGATAATGAAGGAATATTGGACGATTACTACTTCAAGAGATAATGAAGGAATCTGGGACGATTACTACCTCAACAGATAATGAAGGAATCTTGGGATATTACTACCTCAATAGATAATGAAGGAATCTGGAACGATTACTACCTCAACAAATAATGAAGGAATCTTAAACGATTACTACTTCAAGAGATAATGAAGGAATCTTGAACGATTACTACTTCAACTGAAAATGAAGAAATCCAAACTTGATTTTGTCTTGGAGAAGTTTACAGATAGTTAACAACACTTATCTGTTTATTGATCTTTTCCTGAAAACGTAAAGAGTTAGTTGTATGCAATGTCATGATGTATTCATTACATAATGATGTTCTCGAAATGAATGTGATGTGTGCTATATGTATTTTGTATGCATGTGCTATGCATGTTATTGAAGTGTATCTCTATCTTGGAAAATAAATCCTTGAAAAATGCTGGGGAGCTTCGGGAAGTTAAATCCCGGACTACTGATGGGGATGAAGAGTACGCACATCTTCAGACCTTGTTTAGAATGTTTCCAC
Organism: Vicia faba; assembly: GCA_948472305.1. NCBI lineage: Eukaryota > Viridiplantae > Streptophyta > Magnoliopsida > Fabales > Fabaceae > Vicia > Vicia faba. The sequence continues at coordinate 953,962,795 of OX451740.1, forward strand.
TAGGGATTCCCGTTTTTTTGTCTGAGGAGAAATCCGCTGGGGAATATTGTCTTGGGCTTGAGAAATCATTGTGGAGAATGTTGATTTCTGCTTGGGGAAAAGAGTTCAGGAGTTTTAGTTGTCCGTTGCTCTATTGGCGAGTTATCTCTTGACAGAAGAGAAAGGAAGTTAACAACTTGTTAGGGATAAATAAGTTAACTGTTATCTAGTTTTCTCCAAGGCTTTGCAGCAACTTACTGGGGATTGTAGGAAAGTCTATTGGGGAAGAGGGGTTGTGGTCCCTTGATTTATGATAGCCTGAGGGGAAAATTCCAGTTGGGGAATCTGTAGTTTGTTGGGGAAATAAACCTTGTTGCCAATCTGCTGGATAGGTGTTTTCTTTTGGCGGAACTCCTCGAGGATTCTTCTTGAGATCAACTCAGCTGGGAAGAATGTTTTCCAGAGATTAAAACTCTGGTTGGGGATTTCTTAGATCCAACTTTATGGGAATATCCATGAATTTGGCCTTGAGGGGTTTGTACCCTTATTCGTGAAGATTATTCTGTGGGGATAACCTTATAGAGATGGCTCTATGGAGACTTGATTGGGGATCACTTTATGAAAAGGACTTTGTGGAGATTTGTCACTGCCCCAAGTAGTAAGTGTTGTAGTACTGCTAGAAAATGTTTGCTTGACTGTAAGTAACCCTTTGCTAGAATTCACGTTCAATGCCACAAGTGATTTAGATACAGACCTGCCCCTGGTGTATTCAGCATTTCTTAAGAGATTTCTTGGAATCTCGACATGACTACCCAAGACGAATTGGACAGTGACATGTCATGCCCCCTTGCTTAATAGGAGATTTTTCTTTAGAAGTGTCATCCCATTTGAAGTGATTTTGTCTACTGAGAGAGTTTTTGTTCGTTGGATATTTGTCGTGTGAATTTCTCCGCTTTCAAACAATTAACCATATGCAAACAACGATATTAAAATAATGCAAAGTTTATGCTTGTCTTGAAGTTTTGAAAATGCGTTTTAGCAGATATACGAACTTTGTAAAAATGTGAATTCAAATCAGGATTTAGAGTAAGCCTTGCAGGAGTCAGGATACCTTTTGTAACAGTGTGCTTTCAAACTAACCCATGCTTCAATTAGGACTTTTGAAGGGTTGTAGTGTGGTTTGGTTCACGGTTTAAGAAACAAAGGATAAGGCTCAAAGTGTATTTGCACCCGCCCATTCTTCGTGATGTTCTTCAGTCCTAAACTCAGTTATTTGTGCGTTTGAACTCTAATTGAGCCTGGAATGACGTTTTGGTGATGGTTCAGACAAGTTAAGTTTGTTGGAATGCAGACATCTTTGTAATGTTTTTCATGTTGTCGAGGATTTGTGGTGACCTCTTTTTTTTATTTACTATCCCTGATTTTTGCCTGACTGTTCTGGTTTTTGAGAATACAGCCAACGGGATGCCCCAGTTTTTTTCTTAAGCCTCCTTCAGGTTTTGACTTAGTGGGCTTTTCTTTTTGAGAGATAATGACTGCCTATGTGATAGGGAACCATCGCCATCTTTTTATTCCAGAGGAATGTTTTTGATATCATTCGTGTATACAAAGTGAAAGTTTGCAACTGAATGCGCATTTGAATTAACTGAGAGGCTACCCTGCCCCAGGTTTTGATTAAAGGTTTCAATTTATGTAAAAAAGGAAACTCATACTTCTTTGGCTCGAATGGGTTGACTAGGGATTATCTTCCTTATAACTCCAGTTTTTAGTAATTGAAAGAACGTCTATACATCATTGTAGCGCGGTGGGAGAACTGACTTGGTTGTTTTGCGTTTGATCGCAAATGTTGCGGTTTAGCAAGAGTCTCCATCGACTTTTCTTTTATCCAAAAGGAAAGGCTGAAAAGAACAGGAAATACCTTTGAGATATTTTCTTGAGTTCGGCGGGTAGATTATGAAAAGGGAAGGTGTTAGCACCCTTTCATCCATGGTTTTCCATGGGCTCTTAGTTACTTGCTAGATCACTTGCTTTTGTTTGAAAATGTGCTATGTGTGGTTTTTGAAAGTATTTGGAAAAGGTGCCATTATTTTAGGCAAACTTTGTAATGATTCTCGTTCGTAAGAATGTATACAAAGTGTTTGATCTTTTGAAAATGTTTTCAAGTTTGAAAGATGTTTTGAAAGTGTTGGTGTTTGTTTTAAAAATAGCAAGGATGTTTTTGGTTTTAAAATTGAGCAAGCAACTAGGAGTAATCTACCTACTCAAAAGTCTTTCATATTCATTTCCTTTTTCCTTTGATATTGTTATCTTACCATTGATTTAGTAAGTAACCATATCTTTGGATGTAAAAGGGACGGGAAAGGGTCATCGTATAACCATGATTAGTAACGTTGTAAGATATCTTAGCATTTTCTTTAGGGACTAAGATCATTTTGAAAGGCAACATTGATAGCGTCATCGAGGGACTATGATCTTGTATTTTGCTTGTTTTTGCTAAGATACCTCACATGCATAATATGGACATTTTTGTAAGGCAACAAAGTGGGTTTATCCTAAGGGTGTTTGTGTGCAAGTGTATTAATTTACATGCTTGATTTGTCTTTGATTAGGGTTTGCTATTTGTTGGTTTTAATCTTTCCATACAAAACCCTAATTACTAGCATTTGTATATAAAGCATTAAATTGCGGAAATTAAAATCAATACGCTATTACATCATTTAGGGGAGGGCGTGTACAAATTACAAATGGGGAATTGCAAGAAATTAAAACCCTAATTGTCTATTACAACCATATTGAATTTGAATAAATGTACAAAAATAAAGATAAAAATGCAATAATATAAAATGTAAAAAGAAATGTGTTTTTTTTTGTTTGATTTTATGAAGAGGGTTTTTTGACCTAATTAAATAAAATAATTAACTAAGAATAAGAAAATTAAGATTAAGTTAGTAAAATAAATTAATTTAAAGAAAACAAGTTTTTTAGGATTTTTGTGAATTTAATTAAATTAGTAAATAAATATAATTAAATAAAAGTCCTAAATTCTAAATTGATATTAATTTAAAAGAAAAATAATATAATATAATGATCAAAATTAAATTATCTAAGTATTTTAAAAAAAAAAGTAAATTACATTATTTAAAGGAAATGTTTTGGTTCTTTTGTTTTTGTGAAGAAAAAGTAAACTAAATAAATATAAGTAATAAAATATAAATGTTTTTTTTTGGATTTTTTTATTAAAATAATAATAACAATAATAATATTAATAATAATAATATTAATAATAATAATAATATTAATAATAATAATAAAAGATGAAATAAAAATAATAAAGGCAGGGAGGTTAAAAATTGAACTTGGAGGTTTGTTAGCAAAACAATTTTTTGAATCTGGCCCAAATGAAGTTTTTGTTTGGAAATCAGAAAAATAACAAGGGGTATACGGGCTGCGTGGCGTGAGCAAACAGGGGAGTTAGATTGAGCAAAAAATGCAAGTCCCGGGAGGGAAAAACTCAAGCGCTTCCTGCAACAAAAAATGCCAAAACAATATGAAAAATGCAAAAGGCAGCGCGCTGAGGTTCGAACCCATGACCTCTTGATTACCAGCGTGCTGCCTTACCACTGGGGTGGCTATACATCTGTTAATATAACTGAAATGATAAATATATGTTACAAAACGAGTCCTGAATACACTTCATCTTCAACCTCCAACCAGACCACATGTAACTTCACAATTTCTCAACAAAAATGGAAAATGCAAACACGAAAGTTGTTCCATTTTTTTCATACGAATCCAACCATATAAACATCATAAACTATAAATCAAAGATGAATGAGAATTTTTTAAAGTACCAAATCCTGACCTAATTATTTTCAGAGATTCAGATTCAAAATTCTAACTACTCAAGCAACAATAATGAAATCTAAGGATATGGTCAGCTTCAGGACAATGATATCTACATTTCTTATTCACAAATAAACCATTAATGATGTTTGTATGAAGAGTTCAAAAGTCAGAAAAATCACCTTGCAAGAGGGTATCGTGTTTTGAGTTTGAGCAGCTTTTTATGAGTTCCAGTGATTGGATTAGCTTCCTCAAGTTCCCAGGAAGCTAATGTGATGCTTGGCTTGAGATGAAAGTGGCTGAGGAGTTCTGGAGAACTCAAGGTGCAAGGTGTTGTTTTTGAAAATGGTGGATGATGATGAAGGTGTTACAGTTATGTTGCAGGTGTTGGAATTGTTTGTGTATGTTATTTAGAAGATTTTGAAAGTAAAAGGCCAAGAAACGCACGAGCAAATTTGAAGATTTGGATTCAAAACTCAGAAATGGCAAGTTTTGAGATGTTTTTTGTGGTTCTGTGTTTTAAGAGGTTTCAGGGCTTGAGCATGCGTCTGTTTTCTCATAAATGACTTGTGTATCTATAAGCAAAAGGTTGGAGAGATTTTGCACAAAGGATTTCTGAGTTATAGAGTTATGGTTAGGTTGCTTGATTTTGAAGAAAAGTGAGAAATGTAGTTTCAAGGAAGCAAGTACAAACATGTAGAGTGGTTACCAACTTTAAACATACTTATCTGACTTTATAGAGGAAGCTTGTGAAAAAGGAACAAGTGCAAAGCTTAATGCAAGTTGACTTTGCATAAAGCTTTCTTTATGTAAATGGCAATGGTGCCTTTGTGCCATTAATGGAAAGTTAACTTGGATAAAGCTTGAATCAAGTGGATAATAGCTAAAAAGCAAGTGTAATCTTCTGATTATAGAGAGATATTATGGTTTAGAGGTCTGCAAAGCAAGATTGTGCAGCATAGTGTGATACGGTGGGAGAACTGACTTAGTATTTTGCGTTTGTGTTTGCAAATGTTTCGGTTTAGCAAGAGTCGCCACTGACTTTTTATTTTATCCTAAGGAAAGGTCAAAAAGCACAGGAAATACCTTTGAGATGTTTTCTTGAGTTCGGGGAGTAGATTATAGAAAGGGAAGGTATTAGCACCCTTTCTATCCATGGTTATCCATGGGCTCTTAGTTACTTGCATAGATCACTTGCTTTGCATTTTCAATTGTTTGAAATGGTGCTTTGTGTGTGGTTTTGAAAGATGTTTAGAAAAAGAGGCCATCGTTGTGGCAACCTTTGTAATGATTCTTGTTTGAATGTATACAAAGATGTTTTTGTCTTTTGAAAAGTTTCCAATGTTTGAAATTAGGGTTTTTCAATTGTGTGGTGAAGTATGTTTTGAAGATAGCAAGGATGTTTTTTTGCAAGTTTGATCAAGTAACTAAGAGCTATCTACCCTATTTTACTCAAAGATCTTTCTTATGTTTTTAACCCTTTTAACAGTGTTGCTTCACCATTGTATTTGGTGAACAACATTGTGTTAGGATGTTAAACGGGATAGGCGCGGGTCATCGTATAAACCATGATAGCAATTGTATCAAGTATTTCGGCAATTTTCTTGAGGGACTTGATCATTTTGTTTAGGAAACTCATATAGCGTCATCGAGGGACTATGATCTTTTTATTTGTTTTTGTTTTGCCAAAGTACTTGACATGCAACCATGGCCTATTTTTGAAGGCAACAAGTGGATTGAAACCCTAGGGGTGCAAGTGTGCATTGTATTTTTTTTCATGCATGTTTATCTTGGATTAGGTCAAGCTAGTTGTTGATTTTACTTGCATACAAACTCTAAGTCTAAGCATGGCATAATTGGAAGCTTTTAAATGTACGAGAATTTAAATGCTACACTATTACAACATGATATAGGGAGGGGGTACAAATTTGAATTGGGGGTATTTGACAAGAAATTAAATTCTAAGTTATTACAACCATATTGAATGTACAAGGCAATATTTAATATCTAAATAAATACAATTAAATAAATGTCAAATAAAATGTATTATCCAAAAAAAAGATTTTCATGTATGTAAAAAGTATTTTTCAATGTGAAGTGTAAATAAATGAAAAAAAGGTCAATTTTAATTATTTTTGTTATTTAGGGCAAAACCCTAATTCTTAAATAAATAGTATTATTTATTAATTATATACAATAATATATTGATTTGTACAAAAAATAAAAGTATATTGTGAAAAAGATATTTTTAGTATAAAAATATTAATAAAATGAAAATGTATTATTTTTGTATTTTTGTCCTAATTATTTAATAAAATAAAGTATATATATATATATATATATATATATATATATATATATATATATATATATATATATATATATATATATATATATATATATATATATATATATATATATATATATATATATATATATATATATATATATATATATATATATATATTAAATATATTAAATATATAAACATAGAAATTAATTATTTACAAAAAATGTATATATTCAAGAAAATATTTTCAAGTGTAAATAAAAATAATAAATAAAAATAAACATATTTTTAACATTATTCTTTGAGTTTTAATAAAAGAAAAATAAACTATTTACATATTTATACTAGTAAGATAAAAATAAATATCAAATAAATATGAAAAATATAGAAAATAATTTTTTGGCATTTTTTATATTTAGACAAAAAATAATAAAGTCAGAATAAAAAATAAAAATATCAAAATGACAAATATTCAAATAAATGGGCCAGGGAGGTGTAAACAGAAAAGTGGGGTGTCAAAAGCAAAGAACAACCAGGCCCAGCCCAGCTAGACTTCATCTTCTTCCTTTGAATCAAAACACGCGCGCTTCTGTACACAAATGCCATCTCCTGATTCTTTGATTTTTTGACAAAACTCATAACATGAACATTGTAGAGCATTAAACAACGAATCCAACCATATCAAAAACTTGGACTAACTCTCAAAGACCAGAGAGAATTTCTCTGGCCCTAATTTCTAACCTAGTTTTTTCAGAAAGTTCATGGATGAAATTCTCCTAGCACGATTAATGTAAATGAAAACTAAGCATATGTATGGCTTCAGGGCTATGAGTACAACATATTTCATTCACAAACCTAAGCCTAACTATTCCTAAATAGAAAGATAGAAGTTCATGAAATACCTGTTTCAATTGAATTCGAGTTGGACAATGTGGTAACCTTCAATGGTGTTTGAGCTTCTTTTGAGCTTGCATGAGGTCTAAGGAAGCTTTTCCAATGCTTGGCTTGTTTTGAAATAGCTTGAATCGTGCCAGAGAACTCAACCTGCAAAGCTTTGAAACAAAAATGGCAATATGTGTTAGAGGTGTTACAGCTATCAATGGATGATCTGGATAGCTTAGATATGTTGGTTGGAAGGTGTTTGAAGTATCTTTGGACAAAACGCACGATGGGATTTGGTTATGGCTTGAAGTTTGCAGAGCTTGCCCTGTTTTGCAGCAAAACAGGGATTTTGTGTACAAGGGGGTTTTGGAGGCAGAAGGGTCGTGTTTCTGGCTTGTTGGGAGGTATGAAACTTGTCTATAATGTTTGTGTAAGTTGGTCTTAATAGATGTGAGAGATTGAGTATGATTTGCAACTTTTCTTCTTTTTCAAGAAAGAGTGTGTATGTTCTCAATGCAAGCGTGTACAAGCCCTATATCATGCTGCATACTTTTCTCTTGGTTCTTGGAATTGGTAGATTGAATCTTGCTTCAGAGATGTGGCCCCATGCCTCAAGGATTTTGTTTTGACATAAAAAGAAGTTTAGGCAAAAATGGCATTGTTACTTTTTCCATTTAAGGCTTAAACTAGTGTACAATGCCCTAATGACCAAGACAACATCTTAACTCAATGGTTATGCATTAAATTATGGATTAAAAATTGGTTTTGAGGCCTGCAAGCTAGTACCAAACATGCTGATTTGAAAATGCAAGTTTGTATGAACATGCATTGGCCATGGACAAAAGTGAGTTTTTTCCAACTCCAAGCATTCGATTCTCTCTAACCACAAGGGTGTTTGAGGAGTTCTTGGACAATTTGGAAATCTTGGAACATGTACTATAATCCATATTTGAAGTGCAACTTGAAACTCAAAGTGGAACTATGTTACAAATGGCCAAGAAGATGGGTCAAAATCCTGCCTAGATTAGGGCAAATTTTCTCTAAGTTAAAAGTTTTAGGTACCCTTGTTCCAAAAATCATAACTTGAGATACAAGCCTCTTTTGAGAAAACTTTGTGAGTAAAAGTTGTATACTTTGTGATGGAATACAACTTTCATGTTTCAAGTTTTGTTTGAATCCATTTGCATCTTGGTGAAAAAATGGGACAAAGTTAGGAAAAAATAAGAAAATTTCATAACTTAGAAAAATTCTAAGTTATGAAATTTTTCCATTTTAAACCCTAATTTTTGTATTTTTGGCTTTCTTGATGAACAAGTTTCATAACTTGACATGTCTTGATGAAAAATAACTCTTGGCACTTGATTTTGACCAAAAAGTTAAAGTTTGACTTTTCAATGTACAGTTAAATTTTGATTAGTTGACTGAAAAATTCATCTGTCAATCTTATGCATTTGAGATATTTTAAACTTGTTGAATGGGTCAATACAATTTCATTGAGTCCTTGAGTCCATGGGTGAGCTTGATTTGCCATTGGCTAGGTCAAACAGTCAAAAATTGCCTTTGTGCAGTCAAAACCCTAAAAATGACCATTTTGCCCTTTTGGTGATCTGATCAAATTTCTTATGGAATTGTGATCCAAACTTGATCAAATGGTTCATATGAGTTCATAATGTTGATGTGGGTCAAATTTCATGAGGTTTGACTATCAATTAGCCATAGTTGACTTTTCCCCAATACAGTTGATTTCTAGGTCAACTGTCCAATTGACTGGGCAAAATTTTGAATCAAGGCTTGAAACTTGGTATGGACAAACTTGTGAGTCCAACATGAAGTATGAAAGTCACTTTGGGCATTGTAGGTCAAAATATCTCTGTGCAAACTCAAACCCTAATTTAGGTCAACAGTGCAAGGAGGTGTCTTGAGCAGAGCAAACCCTAGCTTGATCTTGAGTTCCAAGAGTCTTGTGATGAGAAATGTTGATGAAATGAGAGGGAAAATTTTGGGGTACAACAGTTGCCCCTGTTCAATCTTCTTGAACTTGAAGAGTTAGATTGGCAAGTTTGCCTTTCGCGACTCGAAGGTAAAAGAGGATTGGACACTAGAGTGCCCGTAAATTTGCACTCGTCAAAATGTTGTTGAAGGAATGGGCTTAAAGATGCCATTTGGAGAAGGTAGAATCTTGCTGGAGATGGGCTTAAAGATGGCATCCAAGAATGTTTGTTGAATTACAATGTTGTAGGTCAGAAGAATGAGCATCAAAATGGTATCCGTGTTTGGAATGCATTTGAACTATATCTGGAGACTGAGTTTGTATGAGCAAAAGAATGGCGTCCGTGTCTGGCGCGTATCTGAGCTATAACTGTATTTGAATTTTGAATGAATATCAGAATGACTGTCGTGTCTGGAGTGTATCTGTATTGTATCTAGGTAACAGAGAAACATTTGCGTATGGAGCAACGGTGTGCTGGGGATAAACTATGAATGAGTGACAGAATGGCAACCGTGTCTGGAGCGTATCTGGACTGTATCTGAAGTTGAGATCTGTATGAGTAGTAGAATGACCGTCGTGTCTGGGGTGTATCCGTACTGTAACTGGGATCTGAATAAGTGACAGAATGACCTCTGTGGAGACTGTACTGGCGGGATCAAACTGTTGGGGTAAAGGTCAGAACGGCATCCGTGTTTGGAACGTATCTGAACTTGTAGTTGAATCTGAATGAGAGATAGAATGGTTGTCGTGTCTGGAGCGTATCTAGTCTGTATCTGATTGCTGAAGTCTGAATGAGTAGTAGAATGACCGTCGTGTCTGGGGTGTATCCATATTGTATTTGACTTGAAATTCTGAATGAGTAATAGAATGACCGCCGTGTCTGGGGTTTATCCGTACTGTATCCGAATAATTGTTAATGATAGCCTTTTAATCTTATCTTGAAAAGGGTAAAATGTTAGCTAAAACACAAAGTTATGTTGCATGATATGTATGATGCAATGAACTGTATTTCATCAATGTTTATGATATATGAATGTAATTGATGTGCATATAAGCTGAGTAGATGTCTTGCTGAGGAAAATAAATCCTTGATAACTGGAGATAAAGAAATCTTTGATTTCTGTCGGGTGAAAGTAAATCCTTGACCAAAGTTGGGGATTCCAAAAAAATCTTTGATTACTGAAGATGAGAAATCCTTGCTGACTGCTGACTGCTTGGGGAATAAGGAAAACTCTGAAAATCTCTATTGGGGAGTTAAAACCTGGGAGACTTCTGTTGGAGAAATGAGACTGAGAATCTTCAATTTGTTGGGAAATAACCCTGGGGGGAGAATGCTTACTCTGCTGGGGAAATCAGGAGTTTGGATTGTATGCCAATCTACTGGGGATTCCTGGTTGAGGATAAGAGTTAACTATTATCTGATTGATTCTCAGACTTTTAAGATATCCTGCTGGGGAAATTGGGGAAAACTGAATGGTTCCTGTTGGGGATTGATAGTTGGAAATTTTGACTCCGCTGGGGAAGAAGGTTTAGAATATTCTAATTCCGCTGGGGATATTTATTTCAAGGTTTTCGGGATTCACTGAGGATCGTGAGTTTTAACTCTGATGGGAATTTTGAAAATTAACTCAGCTGGGGAATGAAGTTTTAGACTGCACTGGCTCCGTTGCGGATCTTGAAGCTTAACTTCACTGGGGAAATATACTCCGTATTTAACCTTGTTGAGGATCCGGATGATGTATCGTAGGGGATTTCTTCTGGAATAGCATAAATATTTCTTCCTACTCCTTTAACCTATTAGTAATTATCCTTTTTCAATTTGTTTTATTTGTAAACAGTGATTATATTCAAATGCATATGCCTATTTAACAAAACATTGGACGTTTTCAAATAAAACATAAGTGAAAAAGAAAAGAAAGGCAAGCAAATTTCTGCACTTTGAAGTATTTTTGTATTAACTTTTGTAAGTATTTTTGTACAAAGGAGACAGACATCCTAGTAAGAGAATGTTGTCGTAAAAATTGAAAAATTTTAGACAAAAGAAAGATGGTTATGTGTAACAATTCCATGGGATTCCCATTCTGCTATAGCCTTCACAACTCTGAATATTTTATCCATTCGCTGCTTCGTCCGCCGATGATTGGATTGATCAGAAGCTTGGAGCTTATTGGTGAAGCGATTGTTCTTGAAGTGATCCGACTAGACATAGTCATACGCTTTAATTCCCTAACTTTTGCCTGGACCGCCCTTTCGGGTTTTCGATCCACCGGGAAACCCCTTTTTTCCCAAGTCTCCCTTTCGGGTTTTCAACTTGCCGGGTGTAAAGATTTTTTGTTTTATTCCTAATTTTTGCCTGAACCGCCCTTTCGGGTTTTTGATTCACCGGGATGCCCATTTTTGCCCAAGTCGCCCTTTCGGGTTTTCAACTTGCCGGGTCGTTTTATGCATAGTATCTTTTGACTATGTCTGCGTTAGCAGGGTGCGGCAAGTCGTCACCATCCATGGTGGTCAGAATCATTGCCCCACCAGAAAAGATGCTCTTGATCATAAATGGTCCTTCGTAAGTAGGAGTCCACTTGCCCCTGGGATCACTTTGCGGTAAGATGATCCGCTTGATTACAAGATCTTCGACTTGATATACCTGACACCTAACCTTTTTGTTGAAAGACTTGATCATCCGTTTTTGATACGTCTGACCATGACAAACAGAAGTAAGTCGCTTCTCGTCGATCAAGTTAAGTTGATCAAGCCGGGTCTGAATCCAATCATCTTCACTTAAACCGACATCCTTCATAATCCTCAAGGAAGGAATCTGCACTTCCATGGGTAGAACAGCTTCCATGCCATATGCCAAAGAAAATGGAGTTGCCCCTGTTGAAGTACGTGTCGTGGTATGATATCCATGCAGAGCAAACGGTAACATCTCATGCCATTCCTTGTAGGTGACTGTCGTTTTTTGAATGATCTTCTTAATATTTTTGTTTGTGGCTTCAACAACACCATTCATCTTCGGCCGGTAGGGAGATGAATTGTGATGATAAATCTTGAACTGCTCGCATAGAGCGGTGATCATAGTATTATTCAAATTCGTACCGTTGTCTGTGATGATCCTATCAGGGACACCGTACCGGTATATGAGGTTTTGCTTGATAAAGCGGGCAACCATATTCTTTGTAACCGAGGCAAAGGAAGCTGCTTCGACCCAGTTGGTAAAATAGTCAATAACGACCAGGATGAAGCGATGTCCATTGGATGTCGTGGGCTTGATCTCTCCAATCATGTCAATGCCCCACATTGCGAATGGCCAAGGAGCTGTCAGAATGTTGAGAGGGACAGGAGGAATATATACCTTGTTGGCGTAGACTTGGCACTTGTGGCAAGTACGGGAACGTTGGTGACAATCAGCTTCCATAGTAGACCAGTAATAGCCTGCCCTTAGAATCTTCTTAGCCATCGTATGTCCGCTCAAGTGGGTGCCAAATGTGCCATTGTGTATCTCAGTCATGATCAACTCTGCTTCAGCTTTGTCCACACAACGAAGGAGAACACAATCATGGTTGCGCTTATAAAGGATGCCATTGCTTAGGAAGAACTTGGCAGCAAATATCCTTAAGAACTTTTTGTCATTGACGGAAGCTCCTTTAGGATATTCTCTAGTCTGGAGATACCTTTTGATTTCATGAAACCAGGGTTGTTCCACTGCTTCTTCGGTATTAATCTCATGACAGTGCGCGGGTTCGTCCATTCGCTCGATGGTAATTTGGGGAGACTTGTTATCCCAGTTGAGTTTAAACATGGAAGACATTGTAGCCAGAGCATCTGCCAGCTGATTTTCTTCTCGCGGGAAGTGCTCGAAAGTAATCTGCTCGAAATGAGGCAACAATGTCAAGACATGTTCTTTGTATGGGATAAGATTAGGATGTCTAGTGTCCCACTCTCATTTGATTTGACTGATAACCAAAGCCGAGTCCCCAAATACGACCAAAGATTTGATTCCCAAGTCTGTAGCAGCCTTGAGACCAAAGATGCAAGCTTCATACTCAGCCATGTTGTTGGTACAGCTGAAACAAAGTCGGACAATGAAGGGTGTATGGCAACCTTCCGGAGAAATGAGTACCGCACCGATACCGTTTCCAAGTGCATTTGAAGCACCATCAAAGTATAGGGTCCATCGGGATCCTTGTCCAGGTCCGTCATACGGTCCGTTACCTTAGATGTTGTCCAAAGTCATGATGTCCTCGTCAGGGAAGTCGAATCTCATAGATTAGTAATCTTCGACAGCTTGATGAGCTAGATGGTCAGCTAGTACACTCCCCTTTATAGCTTTTTGGGTAGTATATTGGATATCATACTCAGTCAGGATCATTTGCCATCTAGCGATTCTTCCAGATAAAGCAGGTTTCTCGAAGATATACTTGATCGGATCCATTTTGGAAATCAGCAAAGTGGTGTGAGTCAACATATACTGCCTTAGCCGGCGAGCAGCCCATACCAAAGCGCAACAAGTTTTCTCGAGCAGTGAGTAGCGAGTCTCACAGTCGGTAAACTTTTTGCTAAGGTAATAAATGGCATGCTCTTTTCGGCCAGACTCGTCATGTTGGCCCAGCACGCACCCCATTGAATTATCCAAAACAATCAGATACATGATCAACGGCCTTCCTTCGACGTGTGGCATCAGAATAGGAGGTTCCAGTAAATACTCCTTGATTTTATCAAAAGCAACTTGACAATCATTGTTCCATTCGACTACCTGATCTTTCTTCAACAGTTTGAAAATTGGCTCACAGGTAGATGTCAGGTGAGAGATGGACCTCGCTATATAGTTCAAGCGTTCCAAGAATCCTCTAACCTCCTTTTCAGTACGGGGGGCCGGCATTTCTTGTATAGCCTTCACTTTAGATGGATCAACCTCAATGCCTTTGTTGCTGACAATAAATCCCAAAAGTTTACCAGACCTAACCCCAAAAGTGCACTTGCTTGGGTTCAGTCTGAGCTTATACTCCTTCAACCTGGAAAACAGCTTTTGCAAATGATCAAGGTGTTCTTATTCTGTCTTTGATCGAGCTATCATGTCGTCTACGTAAACTTCGATCTCATGATGTATTATATCATGAAATAAAGCTACCATGGCGCGTTGATAGGTTGCCCCTGCGTTCTTCAGTCCGAACGGCATCACTTTGTAGCAGAAGGTACCCCATTGCGTGACAAAGGTAGTTTTCTCTATGTCTTCGGGGGCCATTTTGATCTGGTTGTATCCCCAGAATCCGTCCATGAAGGAAAACACCTTGTGCTGAGCTGTATTGTCAACCAAAATGTCGATATGCGGTAGCGGAAAATCATCTTTGGGGCTAGCCCTGTTCAAATCCCGATAGTCCGCGCACATTCTGACTTTTCCGTCTTTCTTAGGTACGGGTACAATGTTAGAAACCCATTGTGGATAGGAGGTAACAGCCAGAAAGCCAGTGTTGAATTGCTTCATTACTTAAGCCTTGATCTTCTCAGACATGTCAAGCCTCATTCGGCGGACCTTTTGCTTGATCGGTGGACAGTCTTCTCTTGTAGGGAGACGGTGAACCATGATATCTGTGTCTAACCCTGGCATGTCTTCATAAGACCAGGCGAAGATTTCAACATAATCATTCAACAACTGCACTAAGCTCTCCTTGACATTTGGTTCCAGGTTGGCACCCACTTTTACTTCCTTCCTGTCTTCCTATGTCCTCAAGTTGATGGTTTCTAGAAACTCTTCATGAGTAAGAATGGCCCTCTCTTCTTGTTGTAGAAGTATGGCTAACTCTCCCGACACTTCACAATCTTCGTCAATTTCGTACTCAGCATGATTGACCAAATCTTCAGAGTTATCGAAGGCTAAAGCAGAATAGTCACCCAGGGAATCTGGAGTAGATGGGTACCTGCATTTGTGAGTGTGGGTGTGTGTAAGGGATAGCCATCCTTAAACAAACAAAATGCAAAAGGAAAGAAAATGAACACAGCAGTTTATAGATGAAAAACGTCCAATGATTCATTAAAACATGGCATATGATTATGAAGAAAATCAAGCCCTTACAAGTGGACCTACATGCCCCGGGCAAGGCAGGAGGTGAAAATAGTGTGCGAATTGTTTTAGTTATTACAGACCATAAAAATGGGAAATTGTTCAAAGATAAAATTACTGGTGGATAAAGGTGATGGGAACAAAATCCTTTGCTTCCCAGTTGCTCAAACCCCCTTCGACAGTCGGAAAGATCCAATCTTCCAAGTGGCTCTCTTCATCTTCATCTTCTACAGCATTGATTATGTGATGAGTGATCCTTATGGGTGGCCTTCCAGTCTTGGAACGACGCATAGCCTTCTGTCCTGCAGCTGTAAACCCTAGTCCAAATTTGTCCATCTTATGGGGAAAATCAGGCAATTACCCCCATGATGTACTCTTCCCTTCTTTGATCACCGCCTCCGCGTCCTTGAGAGATGCCATCCTAGGTACATGCTTGGGAACGAGAGGCACCTCAACCATTGTCTTCACAACCGCTACCTCGGGAGAAACTTCCTCAAAATGCTGGAAAGGCGTTTCGATGAACTCGCCATCCAGCTCCACATAGCGGAAGGAGTTGAGGTGGCTTATCATGTACTC
Organism: Vicia faba; assembly: GCA_948472305.1. NCBI lineage: Eukaryota > Viridiplantae > Streptophyta > Magnoliopsida > Fabales > Fabaceae > Vicia > Vicia faba. The sequence goes on from OX451740.1 coordinate 953,978,410, forward strand.
TTCCTCGCTGTGCACCGTTATAATTTTACCCTTAACGGGATATTTCAGCATCTGGTGCAAAAAGGAGGTAACTGCCCCGACATAATGGATCCACGACCTTCCTAGCAAACATGAATATGACGGACGGATGTCCATCACGTAAAAGGTTGAGTTGAAGAATTTCGTGCCTACTTTGATAGGAATATCAACCTCTCCATGAACCATTCTTTTGGAACCATCACAAGCCCTAACAACGATGTTACTAGGTTTGAGAGTCAGCCCTTCGCAGTCCAAGCGGTCTAAGGCTTTCTTCGGCAGCACATTCAAGTAAGAACTAGTATCGACTAAGACATGGGCGAGAGTGGTTCCCCGGCATTTAACTGAAACATGTAACACATCATTGTGTTTCCTTCCTTTGGGAGTTAAGTCAGCATCGGAAAAGCCAAGGCCATTATCAGAAGTAAGACTGGCCACACATTCCTGAAACTGGTCAGCCGAAGTCTCTTGGGGGACATGTGCCGCCTTCAAGAATTTGATCAGGGCCTTAGCGTGGGCCTCAGAACAGAGCAGAAGAGCCAACATTGAAATTTTAGAAGGGGTCTGCCCTAATTGTTCCACAACGTCGTAGTCATTTTTTCTGATTATTTTCAAGATTTCATCCATTTCTTTCTGAGTGGTTTCAGGGATAGCCACAACATGAGCCTTCGTCCTGACAGGCCCTTCCAGTATCCCCTTACCCTTGTTGGTAGTTTCAGCATATGGTCTTACTACAGGAGTATCCAGTTCTTCAATCATTGGGCCTTGCACAGATGGTCCAACAGGTGCAGAAGCTTTCAAGGGTCCGAAAACTGCTCGAGGGGGAGCAATCTCCGGAGAAAAGATCCGGCCACTACGGGTTATCTTGCTTGTACCTGTGATGTTCCCTGCATCAGGGTTTTCTTCTTCAGAAATCTCTTGGACTGTCTCGATTTGTTTGATACCATGGTAGAAGATTTCTCCCCCATAGTTCCATGGTATAGTTTTACTGGATTGGTACGGGACGGGTTCCGGCATGGTGATCTTTAATGGTACACATTCAGAGTTGGGTGTAATCCTGACAGGCCTTTTGCAATCCTTGGGAGGATTGTCGGAAATGGTTATGATCGCAATATCGTTGGTAGAAGTAGCAACAGTATCAGAAGTAACAGGATTGAAGGTATCAACAGGGGTTTTCTGGAAAAGTATCTCTTGGGTATCCATCAGGCGTTGGACACCTGACTTCAACATTGGGCAATCACCTCGTATGTTTAAACAAAAATAGCAGTCTTTACCACAACCAGGAAAGATCCCGGCTCTCAACAAATTTTCCTTAATCACAAGTAACGGCGTTAACAGGTCAACAACATCAGTAACATGAGTGTCCTCCATAACAGCATGAACATTATTACCGTGCTTGGGCATCGGAGCAGATATTACATTGGGCTTCTCAGGCGCCTCGAATTCTACTTCTTTGGCATCAATCAAGTCCTGGATTTTGTTCTTAAGCGCCCAACAATTATTGGTATCGTGCCCAGCATTGTCGGAATGGTAGTCACACTTGGCATTGGAGTGGTAGTATGGAGAGGAGGTGTTAGGGTTCTTTGGCGCTTCCTTCAAACTGGTCAGATTCAGCTTCAACAAATAAGGAAGTACCAGAGCGGGTGTCATGTTGATGCGGGTGAAATGCCGTTGTGGCCTTTCCACCCGTTGTTGATTAGGTCTCGACTGATTGTTTCCACCCGTTGTTGATTAGGTCTCGGCTGATTGTTACGAGGTTGATCATTTGACGAGTTTTGAATCATCACGGCCCCTACAGTCGGTCGGCGCTCAGTTCTTCCCTGTCCCTTCTGAGAATACACAGTAGATGCTTCTTTCTTGGCTGGGAAGGGTTTCTTAACAGCCGTGTATGCAGAAGCATCCTTTTGAATCTTTCCGCTATTAATACTGGCCTCAACCCTTTTGCCGGTCAAAATCAGTTCAGTAAATCCCGCGGAAGAACTTCCGATCAGATGATTGAAGAAAGGGCCATACAGGGTCCCCAGAAACATGTCAACTAACTCCCTATCTAATAGCGGTGGCTGCACCCTTCCCGCTAGATCACGCCACTTCTACGCGTACTCTTTAAACCCTTCATTGGAAGCCATCCCCATACTTTGTAACTGAGTACGAGTGGGCGCCAAATCAGCATTGTATTGATACTGACGATAAAAAGCAGCTGCCAAGTCTTCCCAATTGTGAACCTCTGATCTCTTGAGTTGATAAAACTAGTCTAATTGCGTGCCAAACAAGCTGTCTTGGAAAAAGTGTACCCAGAGGTCTTTATCGGATGAATGAGGTTGGATTTTTCTGACATACGACCTCAGGTGCATCTTTGGGCACGACAAACCGTCGTACTTGGCAAATGTTGGCACCTTGAACTTGGGAGGGATAACAATCCCAGCTACCAGCCCTAGTTCTTCAAAATCCAATCTGGGCACCCTCTGCAACTCCATAGCTGCCAATCTATCTTCAAGGTTCTTATATTTATCATCCGCTGGTGGATACTGTTGTTTTGAGTAGTCTTCGTCTTCTTCCTCCTCTTCCTCTTCAACCTCGGATTCAGAAGGCACAGCAGTCCCTTTCCCTTTACCGACCCCTTCGTCAGACGTTGAGGGGAACTCAAGAACTCTCCTGGCCTGATGCTCAAATCTTCTTCCCAAAGTGGCTACTCCAGGTCTCTTTTTCTTTTTCTCTTTATTCTTCTCCAACAAAACTTTGAGGTCCTCTTGACCCTTTGCCAAGGTCATGAGGAGTTGCTGGAACTGTGAATTTTGTGCCTGTAGATCCTTTACCATTTGCTCCAAATCCATCTTGCTGAAATAAACAGCAGAAAGATAAGGAAACCTGGCGTGAAGACCTGTTTATGCATATGATGAATGGTATGTTATTCATGTAATGCATTCAAGGGTTCAAAAATTCAAATTTATTGCAAACAAAAAGAACGCACGTCATATTAAGAAGAAATTTGTTAGTACATAAGTGCCCCATGGGCGAAATATTACAAAATTCTTAATGTAAAAAGACATTGCGCATTCTCTTCGGCGCGATGTAAGTGTTGAGAGTTTCCTCCTCGTGAAGTCGGAGGGTGAGCTCCAAAACCTTCTTCTCACTGGCATATAAGCTGGCTTCAAAAGTATCCCGTTCTTCTTTGAGTTGGATCCAACTCTTTTGCATTTCTTCCCATGATGTTGGCATGTCAGGATGTAGGATGGTGTATGGAACCTCTCCTTCCATGACAGGCTCTTTGATCAAGGGGAGAATGTGAGGGTACGGCATCATAAGATTCTGGGAGCGGGTTCGTACCCACTTAAGGTAAGGCTCAAGGGGGATGGAATTCTTGTGCCCCAGTGTCTTACTATCCACCTTGTTAGGCATCCTCCAAGCTCTGGTGAACCTTTGTCGAAGCCCTTGCGCATCGTTGTCGAAGTCAAAAACTAGGTCCGAAATCAGCATGTCATGAGGGCCATCCCTCCGAGCATATCCAAATTGTCTCAAAGCTAGACAGGGGTTGTAGGTGATGCCTCCCCTAATGCCAAGTAGTGGGACATTAGGGAATTCCCCACAACATCAATGATGATGACATTTTCTCTGGACCGAGAACACCAATGTACATCAGAATGTGTGAGGGTCATCAATCGTTGTGACCACCTTAAACCCTGCTCATTCTTCAAAATTGATTGTGGAAGGTGAGAAATAAACCACCTTGCTAGGAGAGGAGTACAGCACATGAGAACACCTCTTTTCCTCATTGTTCGTGTGTAAAATGAGTGTACGATGTCCCCAAGCAATGTAGGTATAGGATTCCTGGACATGAAAATCTTGACAGCATTCACACCTATAAGCTGATCAGGGTTTGGGAACAAGAACAACCCATAGATGAGGAGTGCCACAATCTCTTCAAAGGCTTGTAGATCAAGAGAATTCCAGCAGTCTTGTGCCATCTCAAACAGAAACTTTGCCAAGAATCCCTTGACACCACTTCTGGTTTCCCAATGCCCCTTGATGTCAGATGGTTGCAAGTGTAATGCTTGAGCAACATCTTCAGGCTTTGGTTCTTTTTCCGTACCGTTGTAGGGTAGTTGATTAAGAATAGGAATTCTCAAGAGTTGAGAAAATTCCTCCAAAGTAGGCACCAACTGGTAATCAGGGAATGTGAAGCAGTGGTGTAGGGGGTCAAAGAACTGGAAGAGAACTTTCACCATGTCTTCTTCAATGTTGGTGTTAACCAAGCTGAGAAGTCTACCATGTCTTTCACTGAAGAGAGAATTCTCTGGGATCCTGGATGTATGCTCCTTGAGTTGAGGAGGGATTCTCACAAGGTTGACTTGAATTGTTTTCCTGCGAAGAGATTCCATGACCTACAAAACAAGAACAAAGATGAAGATCCAAACCCTTGAAATGGTTAGTGGATGCATATGATGCTTTATGATGTTCATGATGTATGCACAAGCACATGTACAAGCAAGTCACACAAAACCCTAGTTTCAGGCTTGCATGAGGTTTCATAGGTAAGTACCCTCTTGAGTTTAGTTGGCTCAAACCTATCCTAAAAATAGTAACCGGGTTCTAAGGAGCTCAATATCATTGGATTGTTTTCTATGTTCATTGTTTTGGTTTAGCCACTTAACTAGCGACCAAAATATTCCAAGAAAACAACCCTCAATGAGTGTAGTATCGAGTATCTACCGACTTCGGACTGCACCAAAGCCGGTCATCTCACTACCCCTAATAAAGGCCAAGATGGTCAATTAAGGTTCTAAGAGTTCATTAGTGCTTCATGACATCACTCAGCGCCCCGTATTCTCTTTGATTGACTCAAAGGCTACCGGTATTCACAAACATGTCGCACTAATATAGCTATTGCTTTAACCGTGTCGGTATACCCTGCACAGTTTCCACAATGTATTGTTATTTACCTATGAATGTTTCCCAAATCCGGGTGGAGGATTTCAAGCCCAAACTAGAGAACCGAAATGTAAAGCAATCAAAGCAAACAACAATCATGCAAAGGGTGATCTAAACCTTAAGGTTACTCCACTTTTAAAGTATTTCCCAGCAGAGTCGCCAGTTCTGTGATACCGTGGGAGAACTGACTTGGGATTTTGTGTTTGTGTTCGCAAATGTTTCGGTTTAGCAAGAGTCGCCACCGACTTTTTATTTTATCCTAAGGAAAGGTCAAAAAGCACAGGAAAGACCTTTGAGATGTTTTCTTGAGTTCGGGGAGTAGATTATAGAAAGGGAAGCTATTAGCACCCTTTCTATCCATGGTTATCCATGGGCTCTTAGTTACTTGCTTAGATCACTTGCTTTACATTTTCAATTGTTTGAAATGGTGCTTTGTGTGTGGTTTTGAAAGATGTTTTGAAAAAGAGGCCATCGTTGTGGTAACCTTTGTAATGATTCTTGTTTGAATGTATACAAAGATGTTTTTATCTTTTGAAAAGTTTCCAATGTTTGAAAGTAGGGTTTTGCAATTGTGTGGTGAAGTGTGTTTTGAAGATAGCAAGGATGTTTTTTTGCAAGTTTGATCAAGTAACTAAGAGCTATCTACCCTATTTTACTCAAAGATCTTTCTTATGTTTTTAACCCTTTTAACAGTGTTGCTTCACCATTGTATTTGGTGAACAACCTTGTGTTAGGATGTTAAACGGGACAGGCGCGGGTCATCGTATAGACCATGATAGCAATTGTACCAAGTATTTGGCAATTTTCTTGAGGGACTTGATCATTTTGTTTAGGCAACTCAGATAGCGTCATCGAGGGACTATGATCTTTTTATTTGTTTTGCCAAAGTACTTGACATGCAACCATGGCCCATTTTTGAAGGAAACAAGTGGATTGAAACCCTAGGGGTGCAAGTGTGCATTATATTTGTTTTTCATGCATGTTTATCTTGGATTAGGTCAAGCTAGTTATTGATTTTACTTGCATACAAACCCTAAGTCTAAGCATGGCATAATTGGAAGCTTTTAAATGTGCGAGAATTTAAATGCTACACTATTACAACATGATATAGGGAGGGGGGTACAAATTTGAATTGGAGGTATTTGACAAGAAATTAAATTCTAAGTTATTACAACCATATTGAATGTACAAGGCAATATTTAATATTTAAATAAATACAATTAAATAAATATCAAATAAAATGTATTATGCAAAAAAAAGATTTTCATGTATGTAAAAAGTATTTTTCAATGTGAAGTGTAAATAAATGAAAAAAAGGTCAATTTTAATTATTTTTGTTATTTAGGGCAAAACCCTAATTCTTAAATAAATAATATTATTTATTAATTATATACAATAATATATTGATTTGTACAAAAAATAAAAGTATATTGTGAAAAAGATATTTTTAGTATAAAAATATTAATAAAATGAAAATGTATTATTTTTGTATTTTTGTCCTAATTATTTAATAAAATAAAGTATATAAGTATATATATATATATATAATAAATATATTAAATATATAAAAATAGAAATTAATTATTTACAAAAAATGTATATATTCAAAAAAATATTTTCAAGTGTAAATAAAAATAATAAATAAAAATAAACATATTTTTTACATTATTCTTTGAGTTTTAATAAAAGAAAAATAAACTATTTACATATTTATACTAGTAAGATAAAAATAAATATCAAATAAATATGAAAAAAAAAGAAAATAATTTTTTGGCAATTTTTATATTTAGACAAAAAATAATAAAGTCAAAATAAAAAATAAAAAAATCAAAATGACAAATATTCAAATAAATGGGTCAGGGGGGTGTAAACAGAAAAGTGGGGTGTCAAAAGCAAAGAACAACCAGGCCCAGCCCAGTCAGACTTCATCTTCTTCCTTTGAATCAAAACACGCACGCTTATGTACACAAATGCCATCTCCTGATTCTTTGATTTTTTGACAAAACTCATAACATGAATAATGTAGAGCATTAAACAACGAATCCAACCATATAAAAAACTTGGACTAACTCTCAAAGACCAGAGAGAATTTCTCTGGCCCTAATTTCTAACCTAGTTTTTTCAGAAAGTTCATGGATGAAATTCTCCTAGCACGATTAAGGTAAATGAAAACTAAGCATATGTATGGCTTCAGGGCTATGAGTACAACATATTTCATTCACAAACCTAAGCCTAACTATTCCTAAATAGAAAGATAGAAGTTCATGAAATACCTGTTTCAGTTGAGTTCGAGTTGGACAATGTGGCAACCTTCAATGGTGTTTGAGCTTCTTTTGAGCTTGCCTGAGGTCCAAGGAAGCTTTTCCAATGCTTGGCTTGTTTTGAAATAGCTTGAATCGTGCCAGAGAACTCAACCTGAAAAGCTTTGAAACAAAAATGGCAATGTGTGTTAGAGGTGTTACAGCTAGCAATGGATGATCTGGATAGCTTAGATATGTTGGTTGGAAGGTGTTTGGAGTATCTTTGGACAAAACGCACGATGGAATTTGGTTATGGCTTGAAGTTTGCAGAGCTTGCCTTGTTTTGCATCAAAACATAGATTTTGTGTACAAGGGGGTTTTGGAGGCAGAAGGGTCGTGTTTATGGCTTGTTGGGAGGTATGAAACTTGTCTACAATGTTTGTGTAAGTTGGTCTTAACAGATGTGAGAGATTGAGTATGATTTGCAACTTTTCTTCTTTTTCAAGCAAGAGTGTGTATGTTCTCAATGCAAGCCTGTACAAGCCCTATATCATGCTGCATACTTTTCTCTTGGGTCTTGGAATTGTTAGATTGAATCTTGCTTCAGAGATATGGCCCCATGCCTCAAGGATTTTGTTTTGACATAAAGTGAAGTTTAGGCAAAAATGGCATTGTTACTTTTTCCATTTAAGGCTTAAACTAGTGTACAATGCCCTAATGACCAAGACAACATCTTAACTCTATGGTTATGCATTAAATTATGGAGTACAAATTGGTTTTAAGGCCTGCAAGCTAGTACCAAATATGCTGATTTGAAAATGCAAGTTTATATGAACATGAATTGGCCATGGACAAAAGTGAGTTTTTGCCAACTTCAAGCATTCGATTCTCTCTAACCACAAGGGTGTTTGAGGAGTTCTTGGACAATTTGGAAAGCTTGGAACATGTACTATAATCCATATTTGAAGTGTAACTTGAAAATCCAAGTGGAACTATGTGAAAAATAGCCAAGAAAATGGGTCAAAATCCTGCCTATATTAGGGCAAATTTTCTCTAAGTTAAAAGTTTTAGGTACCCTTGTTCCAAAACTCATAACTTGAGATACAAGCCTCTTTTGAGAAAACTTTGTGTATAAAAGTTGTATACTTTATGATGGACTACAACTTGCATGTTTCAAGTTTTGTTTGAATCCATTTGCATCTTGGTGAAAAAATGGGACAAAGTTAGGAAAAAATAAGAAAATTTCATAACTTAGAAAAATTATAAGTTATGAAATTTTTCCATTTTAAACCCTAATTTGTATTTTTGGGTTTCTTGATGAACAAGTTTCATAATTTGACATGTCTTGATGAAAAATAACTCTTGGCACTTGATTTTGACCAAAAAGTCAAAGTTTGACTTTTCAGTGTACAGTCAAATTTTGATCAGTTGACTGAAAAATTCATCTGTCAATCCTATGCATTTGAGATCTTTTGAACTTTTTGAATGGGTCAAGACAATGTCATTGAGTCCTTGAGTCCATGGGTGAGCTTGATTTTCCACTGGCTAGGTCAAACAGTCAAAAATTGCCTTTGTGCAGTCAAAACCCTAAAAATGACCATTTTGCCCTTTTGGTGATCTGATCAAATTTCTTATGGAATTGTGATCCAAACTTGATCAAATGGTTCATATGAGTTCATAATGTTGATGTGGGTGTTTACAGTGATTTCTAGTAAACAACCGCTAGTCTTCCAATTTACTAATTATTATTGGTTACTTGCAGGATCGACTAGATTGATCCTAGAACACATGTGTCATAACTTATTTTTATGTTCATATCTATTATATTGATAGACTTATATTATATGTTAACTTTGAAGACGATATTCTTAGGAAAGATTTCTAAAATGGTCTATAGGAATAAACTAAATGAATGTAGGCAGGAAAGGCTTCGAATTAAACTTGGGCTTGAATGTAAAGATAATTCTAAAATGGCTTGAATGTGAAGATAAGTGTTTGACTAAAAGGATAAAGTAAAAGTAAATCGAAGGATTTAAGGGTAAAAATATTGTCTAACGAAATGACTGTGTTTAAAGGCAAGTAAAGGCTTCGAATTAGAAAGTAAAACAAGGAAATGCAAGGCAATCGAAGGATTTAAAGGGCAAGGAAAATACTGTAATGCTATAAATCGAAGGATGTAAAGACAACGAAATAATTGTAATGCAAGGAAATGTGAGGAAATCGAAGGATTTAAAGACAACGAAATAACTGTAATGCGAGGAAATTGAAGGATTTAAAGGACAAGGGAATGTTGTAAAGTTGAATTAAATATAACAAGACTTGTATTGAAATTGTAAAAAAGTAATGATGTTCAACACGTACATTGTATCTTCTGACTCGTTTTCCTTAATTCACGGAAGTAATGAGTATTTTGAGATATTTTAGTACATAAAAGTGAACATCCTTAAATCTAACATAAGAACACCTATTTATAGTGTCTTGACCCTAACGGCCCTATTCTAAAATCACGCCACGTTTGAAGCATGCAGGCTTCCTATGTTTGCTGACTTCCACGCGTCTTCTAGAATGGCGCTCTTTATTTGAAACTCGAAATTTGTACCAACCGAAGCATCTTGCGAAATCTGTACCAATCGAAGCATCTTGTTCCTCTTTGTTTTCGAAATAACCCAATTACTTGGACCGTTGCACCCTTGCATAAAGGAGCTCTTTACAATTCGAACACTAAAAAAGTCCAAATCGAAATCTGCTGGAATTGAATAATGCTTCAACATAATGACTCTGTATCTCCCACTAATATCCAATATTGATATTAATCTCCTTAGGTACTTTATTCGAAATATTATTTTGATAGTGGTTTCTTCCTTATTCGAAATAGTCAGCTAACAAATTTCCCCCCAAGAACATGTATTTCGACAGATATAAAGAAATACTTGTTTTTTGACTCATCCAGGCTATTTCGAGTATATCAAAAACTCATGCATTATCCTGCAGTGATTCTAACCTCTTGCAAGCATGGTTTATACCTTTTTAAGTATTTCCCATTTACCCTCAAGATTCTTCTATCTTCTGCTAATTCTTCTATTTCGTAAGCATTATTCGAAAATGTTTTCAATAATCGAAAGGGACCCTTCCAATGGGGTGACCATTTACCTAATAACCTGTTATTTTTATCCATAGGTAATATAACCTTCCATACCAAGTCATTGGTTGAGAACAACTTACTTTTAACTCTTTTGTTGTATGCTCTGGCTACTCTTTCTTTCTGTCTTCTCATAACTTCTAAAGCATGTAGCCTATCTTCATCCACATCCACTAATTCATTCATCATCATTTCCCAATATTGATCAGTTGGTATTTCATTTTGTCTTTGGATTCTTACTGATTGTAAGTGTATTTCGACTGGCAACACTGCATCATGTCTAAAGGTAAGTCGAAACGGTGTAGTATTTGTTGCTTCTTTAGGAGATGTTCGACATGCCCACAAAGCTTGGTCCAAAGTTTTGTGCCAATTTCTTGGCTTTCGTCCTACATGTTTCTTTATCAAACCTATTATGACTTTATTGGCTGCTTCTACTTGTCCATTAGCTTGAGCATAGTAAGGAGTTGACATGAGTAATTTAAATCCCATTTCTTTTGCAAACTCTTGCATTTTTCGCCCTGTGAAAACTGAAACTTGATTTGTTGTAATACTTTCTGGTATTCCGAACCTGTAAATTATTTGCCTCTGGATAAATTCCATAATGACCTCTTGATCAACATTCACTAGAGGAATTGCTTCGACCCATTTTGTAAAATAATCTATACCCACAAGGATATATTTCTATCCTTTGGATGGTGCTGGTCGAATTTCACCAATTAGATCTAATGCCCATCCTCTAAAAGGCCAAGGCTTGACAATTGAATGTAACTCACTTGCAGGAGCATGTTGAATACCTGCATGAACTTGGCATTGTTCGCAACCTTTAGCAAATTCTATGCAGTCTTTGAGCATAGTGGGCCAATACATTCCATATCGAAACAACAACCATTTCATTTTGTGACCTGCTTGATGTGCCCCACATGCCCCACTGTGCACACTGGATACTGCTAAATATGCTTCATTTTCTCCTAAACACTTGAGTAATATACCTTCTGGGGTTTTCTTGAAAAGTTCATTTCCTATTAGGACATAAGACATTGCCCTATATTTGGTCTTTTTCTCAGTACTTACTGAGGGTTCTTTCAGGTAATTTACTATGGGACTTCTCCAATTTGTATCTGCCAAAGTATCAATATTTAGAACTTCGAATTCTTTCTGATCTGCATAACCTAGTTTCGAAGTTTCCAAGTCTAATGGTGATAATTTGGTAGCCAATATTCTGCCTCTTGTTTCTATGAGATATTGGAGTTTTTCTCTACATATCTTATATCCTGAAGCTATTTGAGCCAAGTCATTTGCCTCCTGATTATCAATTCTAGGAATATGTTTTATATCCACATATTCAAAGTTTTTGAGTAATCTATTAGCAATAACGAAGTACATGATCAAATTTTCCTTGATACACTTGTATTCTTTGGTTATCTGTTTGATGACCAGCTCTGAGTCTCCCTTAATTTCGACTCTGGTTACCCCTAATTCTAGAAAAGCTTCAAGTCCAGCAATTAATGCTTCATACTCAGCTTCGTTGTTCGAACAAGGAGGGCCTTCTAACTTGTACTTGAATTTCGTTGGAATTCCATCAGGAGAAATTATAAGGACTCCAACACCACTTCCATATTTATGTGTTGACCCATCGAAGGATAATTTCCAAGGCTGGACCTCAACATAGTCTAACGTGAAGTCCTTACTCACAAAGTGATCCACTATGAAATCTGAAACTACTTGTCCATTCATAGCTTTTAAAGGCTTGAAGGTCAAATTGTACTCAGTGAGCACTAAGGCCCATTTGCCAATCCTGTTGTGCATGATTGGTTTTGAAAGCATATGTTTAATAACATCAAAGTGAGATGTAACATAAACATCAACGGGTTTAATATAATATTTAAGTTTTGTACAATAGAAATACAGACAAAGGCATAGTTTTTCAATGCTACTATACTTAGCCTCTCATTTATTTAGGACCCTACTAAGATAATAGATGGCTCTTTCGACGCCATCATCATTTTCTTGGGCCAACATACTACCTATAGTTACATTGGAGGCAGAGATGTACAACCTCATTGGTTTATCTTTCGAAGGGGATGCAAGTATATGAGGATGCATCAAATAAGCTTTGATTTTCTCGAATGCCTCCTGATGCTGCACAGTCCATTCAAAATTCCCTTGGTTGAGACGGAGAAGTGGAGAGAAAGCTTGAGTTCTCCCACTCAAATTAGATATGAATCTCCTTAAAAAGTTAATTTTACCCAATAGAGATTGCAACTCTTTCTTGGTTGAAGGAGGCTTCATCTCCATAATAGCCTTCGTCTTGTTCAAGTTAATTTCAATCCCCTTCTTGTGGACCACAAAGCCTAGGAAATCCCCAGCCTGAACAAAGAAAGCACATTTAAGAGGATTCATTTTTAAGCCATGTTTTCTCATTCTTTCGAATGACTGGCAAAGGTGAGTCAAATGATCCTCATCAGAAACAGATTTGACCATTATGTCATCTATATAAATATGCATAAATGACTCAATGAAATCATGAAAAATAGTGTTCATTGCCCTCTGATATGTTGCCCCAGCAGTTTTTAGTCCAAAGGGCATAACTACCCATTCATAAGTGCCTAAAGCTCCTGGACATCTGAATGCAGTTTTGGGAACATCATCCTTAGCAATAAAAATCTGATTATACCCAGAGTATCCATCTAACATACTCAGGTATTCGAAACCCGCAGCAGAATCAATCAGCATTTCTGCTATAGGCATGGAATATTCATCTTTTGTGGTGGCAGTGTTTAAATCCCTAAAATCTATGCAAATTCGTAAAGAGCCATTTTTCTTAATAACAGGTACAATGTTAGCAAGCCATTCTACGTACCTTGTGGTCCTGATAAATTTGCATCGAAGGAGCCGTTCCACCTCTTCCTTTATTTTTGAGAGGATTTCTGGAGCGAATCATCTAGGCATCTGCTTGATGGGCTTCTTGTCATCCTTGATTGGAAGCCTATGTTCTACCAGTTCCCTCTTTAAACCAGGCATTTCATCATAGTCCCAGGCGAAGCAATCTTTATTTCGTTTGAGCATTTCAACCACTTTTCCTTTTAAGTTGGGACTAAGCTTCGCACTGATGTATGTAATCCTTTTTTCGACACCATCCCCAATATCAACTTCCTCCAAAGGATCTTGGGCCAGCATCTTAGCGCTTGATGACTCTGGATCCTTTTCGAACCCCAAGGGCTCTTGATCATAAATGGCATCTAGTCTTTGATCCATCAGTTCAGAAGTTTGTCCATCACATGGTGAGGATGAATGGTTTCCTTCATGATTTGCTATTTCTTTTTTGTCTATGGCTTCAACAACCATGTTTTGTATTTCGGCTTCGAGAGTCGTTCTTCGTTTGTTCTCAGCCAAATAGGCCGAAATCTTTTGGTAGTAATTTGATTCAGTCATAATAACCTTCATTTGCCCAGCCAGTTGGCCGTATCGTCGAAGTCTCTCCATCTTTCTCAATCACCTGTCCATCCCACATGATTTCCCTATCCCATTGGAATCCATTGGGTTGCAAGGTTAGGGAATAATAAGCGTTCTTATTTGGCTCGAAATATTCCTTAGGTGGGCGACATGGCCCTATGTTGGCCATATTTCTGTCGAAATTTCTCTTATCCACATTGTTGATTTCTGCCATATAGTAGCTTTGGTCTGCTTCTATATTTTCAACAATCCCATCATCTCTCCACAACACCAGCCTTTGATGCATTGAAGAAGGTACAGCTCCAACTCCATGGATCCATTCCCTGCCAAGCAACAGATTGTAATTTGCTTTTGCAGCAATGACCATAAACATTGTTGGCCTTGTGAGGGAACCAACTGTCAGGTTAACTTGTATTACTCCCAAAGTCTGGCCAACCTTCCCTTCATAATTCGAAAGCACCATGTTGTCAGGTCTAACATCTGAATCCTGCATTCCTATTCTCCTCAGCATGAATTGGGGCATCATATTGACAGCAGCTCCACCATCTACCAGAACCTTGTTCACACCAAATTGTTCCACCTTTGCCCTGATGAATAAGGGTTTGAGATGGTTTTTCATTCCTTCGTCTGGCTTTTCAAAGAAAGCATTCTGCTCTTCGACCGCTCCATTGTTCATCACATAATAGTATACTGGCTTATGTCTGGCCATTTCGTCCTCATCAGTTTCCTCATCAGCATAAACCTCTGTTTCCTGATTGTACTCACAAGGCAGCACCGAAACTACATTGCAGTTTGCATTGAAGAAGGATTCCCCCTCAGATTCGAAGGCATCAGTCATCAAGTCTTCTTCGTTCATAGCTTCCTTCTGAGTCCTATTTTATTTAGCGTCCTTCTGTGGAGAAAAAAGTTTCCTGGACACTGGGGGTTTGCCCCCAGTCTGGTTCAGTGATGTTTGGTTATTGGTACTGGATTCTCCTACTCCCATAGGTTTCGAATCCCTTGTAGATTTTTGGTTTCTCTGGTGTCTGCACCATTGAGAGCGAGACATTGGGTTTCTTCCCTTATAATTATCCAATCTTATCTCCTCCCTCCTGTTCGAATTGAATTGCCTCCTGTAAGCCATTGCAGTCCTGCCTCCTTGATCGAAGTTGCGCCACTTCCCTTTTCCCTTATCAGCATTCACTTGCAGCCATCTATCAGTGGGGATTTCTACAGGTATTTTAAAGGAAACTCTCTTTGCTCCCCTGGGATAAGGGCTATCTGGCCTCCTTGGCATACTTCTGGCTGGGCTAACAAGATTCGAAGGCATTCCACCTTGGTGCCCCCAGCCTGACGCAAATGGAATTCTCTCGAATGCTTCAGCCATTTCCTTATCATACACTGCTGCACATCTGGGACATATCAAGCATTCTGTTCCAATCTTGTGGCAACGAACCAGGAATTCGAGCAGACTTTCATCAGCTTTTGGATAGACTTTGTATAGTTGGTTGTCTTACCTCCAGTTGACTCCTGTTCGTTCACGCCGGGCCCTTTCGAATTTAGCAACAATTCTGGGGTTGCAGATGATATTGCACCTTGGGCATAGCAACTTTTCCTAATTTTTCTTATGACAGTGGAAGAGGTATTCACGTAAACCTGCATCCTTTCTAGGTAAGTTCTCTCTTCTTTGTTCTCTTTCCCTCTCTAAACAGCGTTCTACTTCTTCCATTTCAGCATTAGGCTGTTCAAAATCCACCATATTCACTCCCAGCATTTGGTCAGAAATTTTGACTTCTTCGAATTTCATCCTAAGACCTTCAGTGGCCTCAGCTAATTTTCTATCACTTAATATCTTTGCTTTGAGCACCTTTTGGAGGCCATCAATGGCTTCTGTTTCGTTTTTGATCAATGGGAGGCCATCAGTAGCCTCTTTTTCGTTTTCGATTAGGATGAAGTCCCCATCCTCTTCGAATTCCTCCTTCGACTCAACTTTCTCCTCAGCAATTTCCACCACATTGATGTCTAGAGGTTCAGCATAGTTAGTCTCCGCCATCAGCAATGGATCAGTATCAACTTTCATTGGATTCTTTCCCTTGTCTGAGAACTTCAGCCTGCCATCCTTGATTGCATTCTGTATCAAATCCCTGAAAAGAAAACACTGTGAGGTCTTATGGCCTAAAAAGTTGTGATATTTACAAAAGCCCCTCTTTTTCCTTTGTTCCAACGGAGGAACCTTAAGGTTAGGAGGAACTATTAACTGGCCATATTTAACAAGTAGATCAACTATCTCATCACATTTAGTTATATCGAAAGTATAGATTTTCTTGGGGAATTTATCATTCCTTTCACTTTCGACAGAATCCTTTCCATTAGAAGGAAGTAGAACTTTGCAAGCATAAGGGGGTGCTTCTTTTAGTTCTGCAAGATCTATTTCGAACTGATCGAAATCATAAGGGTCTTGAGAATCATCTATGTTTTCCTCTTTAGCCTCTATGTAGGTTGTTCTCTCTTTCTTATGATTTTTACTAGCCCTAGCTTTTTCAGCTTTTAATCTTTCGACCTGACGCACTTTGTCTGCTAGTTGGGCCATATCTCTAAGATAATGTGTATCCAATTTCTTTCGAATGGAATAATCTAGGCCCCCAGCAGCCATTTCAACCAATTCATGTTCAGGGACCACTGTGAAGCATCTGGATTTTAATAAACGGAATCTATTCAAATATTCATCTATTGGTTCCGTGAATTTTCTCTTAATGCTTGCTAGTTCCTTGAGACTGATTTTAGACTGACCCATGTAAAATTGTTCATGGAAAAGCCTTTCTAAATAAGGCCATGTGTCTACAGATCCAGGGGGCAAGGTGGTGAACCAAGTAAAAGCATTCTTTGTCAAAGAACTTGGGAAGTATTTTATCCTAAGATTTTCATCATTTTCTATATCTCCTGCTTCTGTTAAATATCTTGCTATATGTTTCACTGTTGATTCACTTGTATCTCCAGCAAATTTCGTGAATTTAGGAACTTTAACGCCCCTGGGTAATTCTGTTTGCAAAATATAATCCACAATAGGAGATGTGTAATTTGGCCTCCTAAATCCTGAATTTAAACCATTCTGGGCAATTATTCTTTCAATCATGGTGGTGAGGTTATTTTCTGCCACTAAATTGTCATTTCTAATTCTATGAACAATTTTGTCTGCATTTTGGTCCCTATTCACCATCAGTATAGGTCTAGGCTGTTCATTCTGAACTTCCTGAATTCCTTGGTCTCTTAATCGTACCCCTATATTTCTTTCTTCGACCACTTGTACAGGGGGTCGAATTTGTTCAATTATGGGTTCTTCATTTCGAATCTCCACTAGGTTTTGCCTACGCCTTGCAGGCGCATTAGGGGCACCAAAGAAATCTGCTATTCTGGCCATCTGGGCTGCATTTTCTTGGTTTGTTCTATTTATATTCTAGATTAGGGGATTGAAAATAGAATTCATTTCGCGGGCTAGGATGCCTACCATATCATGATTGTTATCATCCATTTGTTGCCTAAGCGCTGCCTGACTATTAGTTGTAAGAGTAGGCAACTGGGCGAAATTTCCTGTATTTTGGAAATTTGTACCCAAATGGTTCATTCCTGAACCAGATCCTTGGAGTGGGGACGAAGTTGTTGCATTATGTAACCCTGCCATAAACGAAGTTGGCATCCCATACTGAGGATTTCTGGGTCTCAAAGGTTCAAAACCTGGAGGCCTAGGGGGGTCGAATACTGTTGATTCCCTATGTATGGCGCAGTTTGCACTGAAGACATGTTTGATGGCATGTCTAATGTACTTATTGGTATTGTATTCGAACTACCAACAGGAAGGGCATTGGAGGCATCAATCGAACTTGAAACGATTATTGCAGCCCCCTGTGGGGGATTCTGTACCCCATCTTGGTTGGTTGTATTAACCATTATTTTGGTACGTTGTTTTCTGGGTATATGTGGATTGTTATTCTTTATTTTGCCGCTTCGAAGGTTCATGTACTGAAACGCGCGCCACACTCAGAAAATCCTAAAACTTCTCTAATATGTTTGTTTGATAAAACTTTTTGTTATGACACTGCCCCACCAGGTGTGCCAATTTGTTTACAGTGATTTCTAGTAAACAACCGCTAGTCTTCCAATTAACTAATTATTATTGGTTACTTGTAGGATCGACTAGATTGATCCTAGAACACATGTGTCATAACTTATTTTTATGTTCATATCTATTATATTAATAGACTTATATTATATGTTAACTTCGAAGACGAGATTCTTAGGAAAGATTTCTAAAATGGTCTATAGGAATAAACTAAATGAATGTAGGCAGGAAAGGCTTCGAATTAAACTTGGGCTTGAATGTAAAGATAATTCTAAAATGGCTTGAATGTGAAGATAAGTGTTTGACTAAAAGGATAAATTAAAAGTAAATCAAAGGATTTAAGGGTAAAAATAATGTCTAACGAAATGACTGTGTTTAAAGGCAAGTAAAGGCTTTGAATTAGAAAGTAAAACAAGGAAATGCAAGGCAATCGAAGGATTTAAAGGGCAAGGAAAATACTGTAATGCTGTAAATCGAAGGATGTAAAGACAAAGAAATAACTGTAATGCAAGGAAATGTAAGGAAATCGAAGGATTTAAAGACAATGAAATAACTGTAATGCGAGGAAATCGAAGGATTTAAAGGACAAGGGAATGTTGTAAAGTTGAATTAAATATAACAAGACTTGTATTGAAATTGTAAAAAAGTAATGATGTTCAACACGTACATTGTATCTTCTGACTCGTTTTCCTTAATTCACGGAAGTAATGAGTATTTTGAGATATTTTAGTACATAAAAGTGAACATCCTTAAATCTAACATAAGAACACCTATTTATAGTGTCTTGACCCTAACGGCCCTATTCTAAAATCACACCACGTTCGAAGCATGCAGGCTTCCTATGTTTGCTGACTTCCACGTGTCTTCTAGAACGACGCTCTTTATTTGAAATTCGAAATCTGTACCAATCGAAGCATCTTGTGAAATCTGTACCAATCGAAGCATCTTGTTCCTCGTTGCTTTCGAAATAACCCAATTACTTGGACCGTTGCACCCTTGCATAAAGGAGCTCTTTACAATTCGAACACTAAAAAAGTCCAAATTGAAATCTGCTGGAATTGAATAATGCTTCAACATAATGACTATGTATCTCCCACTAATATCCAATATTGATATTAATCTCCTTAGGTACTTTATTCGAAATATTATTTTGATAGTGGTTTCTTCCTTATTCGAAATAGCCAGCTAACAGTGGGTCAAATTTCATGAGGTTTGACTGTCAATTGACCATAGTTGACTTTTTCCCCAATACAGCTGATTTCTAGGTCAACTGTCCAATTGACTGTGCAAAATTTTGAATCAAGGCTTGAAACTTGGTATGGACAAACTTGAAACTTGGGCATTGTAGGTCAAAATATCCCTGTGCAAACTCAAACCCTAATTTAGGTCAACAGTGCAAGGAGGTGTCTTGAGCAGAGAAAACCCTAGCTTGATCTTGAGTTCCAAGAGTCTTGTGATGAGAAATGTTGATGAAATGAGAGGGAAAATTTTGGGGTACAACACATAGGTTTGAGATTTGAATTTTATTCATCACAAAATTTGCCTTGTAAAACAACTTGAAACCCCATCTTATGACCTTCGATTCTCCTTGCTCACAAATGATCTCAAGGAGTTCTTAGATATTTTGGAAAGATTGCAATGTTCTCTACAACCCCTCTTTGAATTACTTTTGAAAAAACCAAATGGAACTATGTGAAAGTTTAGTCAGAAGTTAGGTCAAAATCCTGACCTAAAATGTTCAAAATTTCACTAAGTGTTTTAGTTTCATGACCATGACTTCATGGACTAATAACTTGAGATCCAATAATTTCTAGGAGAATTTGTGTAAAGAAATGTTGTAGATCTCATGGAGATATACAACTTTCATGTTGAAAGTTTCTTTTGAATCATCTTGCATCATGGTGAAAAATTGGCTCAAAGTTGTGAAAAAATATGAAGTTTTCAACACTTAAAAAAATTTCTAACTTTGAAAACTTTGACTTTTCAAAATGAAATCTTGACTTTTTTATTTCTTGATGAACAAGTTTCATATTTTGACATGTTTTTATGAATTGTGATCTTTGGTACTTAATTTTGACCAAAAAGTCAAAGTTTGACTTTTTAGTATACAGTTGACTTTTGATCAGTTGACTGACAATCAACTAACAATCCAATTGATCTTAAGCAATGTTTTGAGTAATACCATTAGGTAAAAATGATTCAATTGAACTCTTAAGATCATGTCTCAAACCAATTAACCATTTACTAGGTCAAAAATCAGAAATTGCCCTTTCTTAGTCAAAACCCTAATTTTGACCATTTTTCCCTTTTGATGATTTGATCAAATTTCTTGAGGAATTATGGTCCAAACTTGATAAAATGATACATATGAGTTTATAATGTTGATATGGATAAAAAATTATGAAGTTTGACTGTAAATTGGCCACAGTTGACTTTTTCCCCAATACAGTTGATTTTTAGGTCAATTGGTCAATTGACTGAGCAAAAATGTGATCCAAGGCTTGAAACTTGACAAGAGTAATCTTGGGGGCCCATAATGATACATGAAAGTCATATGAAGCATTAAAAGTTCAACTATACTTGTGCAATCCCAAACCCTAATTTCAGTCATCAGTGCTTAAGGAGGTGTCTTGAGCTGATCAATCCTTGTGAGAAAAAATTTAATAAATGAGAGGGAAAATTTTGGGTTACAACAACTGCCCCTGTTCAATCTTCTTAAACCTGAAGAGTTAGATTGGCGGATTTTCCATTCGTGACTTGAAGGTGGAAGATGATTGGACACTAGAGTGCCCAGAAATTTACACTCGGAGATGAAATGGGAATGGGCTTATAAATGCCATTTGGAGGAATGATGGAGATTATCCGGAGATGGGCTTGTAGATGCCATCCAAAGGTGATTGTTGACAGAGAACGTACTAAGTCTGAACTTGATTTCAACTGGAAAATAATCAGAATAAATCTTTGGAGCGACTTATCTGAACCAGAAGAAGTCTTGTATGTTGTTTGACTGGGAAGAATCAGAATAAATCTTTGGAGAAATTTATCTGAACCAGAGGAAGCGCCTCTGGGAAATAATCAGAATAAATCATTGAGAGATTCATTTGAACCCGAAATGTTCCTTTGGAAAGTATCAGGGTAAACTGTTGAGGGGTTTAAACTGAACCAAGAGAGATCTTGAATATTCTTTAACTGGAAAAAATCAGAGTAAATATTTGTGTGATTTATCTGAATTATAGAAAGCGTTCGCGGGAAAGAATCAGAATAAATCGTTGAGAGATTTATCTGAACACGCGGGGATCTGGAGAAGAATCAGAACAAATCATTTGAGAGATTTATCTGAACTAGAGAAAACAACTGCGGGAAAAGAATCAGAATAAATTGTTGAGATATTTAAACTGAACCGGCAAGAATCTGAAGGAAACATCTATTGTGTAGCTGGTTGACCAGTCCTTTCTTGGGAATTGATCTGTAATTGACTTGTTGAAAATTTGACGATAATTTTTTATTGACTAGTTTTTCCTGAAAAAGATGAAAGTTTAGTTATATGCAATGTCATGATGTATGAAATGCATGGTGTAATGATGTTCTCAAAATAAATGAGCTTGTGTTGTATGAATTTGTGTTGTCAATGTTATGACGTATGGATGCAATGTATGGACACGTTAATTGTGCTGTCAACACTTTCAAAAAGATCTTTTAAACTTGAAAACATTTTCAAAAGATCAAACACTTTGTATACATTCTTACAAATGAGAATCATTATAAAGTTTGCCTAAACGATGGCGCCTTTTTCGAAACACTTTCAAAAACCAGACAAAGCACATTTTCAAACAAAAATCAAGTGATCTAGCAAGTAACTAAGAGCCCATGGAAAACCATGGATGAAAAGGGTGTTAATACCTTCCCTTTTCATAATCTACCCCCCGAACTCAAGAAAACATCTCAAAGGTCTTTCCTGTGCTTTTTCACCTTTCCTTTTGGATAAAAGAAAAGTCGGTGGCAATGCTTGCTAACCGCAACATTTGCGATCAAATGCAAAAACAACCAAGTCAGTTCTCTCACCGTATCACAGAACTGGAGACTCTGCTGGGGATACTAAAAGTGGGGTTACCTTAGGGCTAGATCACATTTACTTTCTTTCATTGTTTGACTTGTATGCTTTACATTATGGTTCTTTGTTTGGGTTTAAATCCTCTACCCGGATTTAGGATACCTTATAGGTAAGTAGCAATACGTTGTGGAAACTGTGTGGGGTATACCGACATGGTCTAAGCAATAGCTATGTTAGTGTGACATATTTGTCGGTACCGGTAGCCCTTGAATAGTCAAGGATAATACGGGGCCGCTGAGTGATGTAATGAAGCACTAATGAACTTTTAGAACCTTTACTTGACCAACTTAGCCATTAGGACGTAGTGAGATGACCGACTTTGGTGCAGTCCGAAGTTGGTAGATACTCGATACTACACTCATTGAGGTTTGGTTTTTTGGGATATTTCGGTCGCCATTAAAGAGGCTTGCGCTGAAACAATGCCCAAGGAAACAAACCAGTGATATTGAGCTCCTTAGAACCCGGTTACTATTACTTGGACAAGTTTGAGCCAACTAAACTTCAAGAGGGTACTTACCTATGAGACTCCATGCAAGCCTAAACCTAAGGACTTGTTTGCTTTATTTGTATATATATATATATATACTTGTACATAACATCATAAACATCATAACATCATACTCATTCTCACTAACCATTTCAAGGATTTTGGGATTTATCTTTGTTCTGTTTTGTAGGACATGGATTCTATTCACAGGAAAACCATTCAAGTCAATCTCGTAAGGGTCCATCCTAAAATCAAAGAGTTAGCATCAGGGGTTCCTGAGAATTCTCCATTTACCGAAAGACATGGTCGCCTCCTAAACTTGGTTACCTTCAACACTGATGAGGACATGATGAAGGTGCTCTTCCAGTTATTTGATCCTTTACACCATTGCTTCACATTTCCCGATTATCAATTGTGCAAACTTTGGAAGAATTCTCCCAAATCTTGAGGATTCCCATTCTCAATCAACTACCGTTAAACGGTACGGAAAGAGATCCAAAGCCAGAAGAGATTGCTCAAGCCCTACACTTGTAACAATCTCACATCACAACTAATTGGGAAACAAGGAGTGGTGTCAAAGGTTTCTTAGCAAAATTCTTATTTGAGAAAGCTCAAAACTGTTGGAACTCCTTGGACTTGCAAGATTTTGAGGAAATTGTGGCTCTCCTCATCTATGGGATGATTTTGTTTCCAAATCCTAACCAACTGATAGATGTAAACACCGTCAAAATCTTTATGTCTCGTAACCCGATGCCTACTTTGTTAGGAGACATCCTACATTCTCTTCACACCCGCACCATGAGGAAAAGAGGTATCCTTATGTGTTGTACTCCCCTTTTGGCAACATGGTTTATTTCCCATCTTCCCCAATCTGTATTGAAGAACGAGCAAGGTTCAAGGTGGTCACATAGGTTAATGACGCTCAAACACTTAGACATTCATTGGTGTTCCCGCTCCTTGGAGAACGTTACTATCATCGACCGTTATGGAGAATTCCCTAATATCCACTTGCTTGGCATTAGAGGAGGTATCACTTACAATCCCTGCTTATCCCTACGATAGTTTGGGTATGCCCGGAGGGATAGTCCCCACGAGATGCTTATCCAAGGATTGGTATTCGACTACGAGAATGATAATCAAGGTTACTGTCAGAGGTTTATCTGAGCATGGAGGATGGTGAACAAGGTGGATAGCAAGATGCTAGGACACAAGAATTCCATTCCCCTCGAGCCTTACCTTAAATGGGTACCAGCTCGTGCTCAGAAAATTGTGATGCCTTATCCTTCCATCTTACCAGTCATCATGGAGCCTATGGTCGAAGGAGATGTTCCATACACTATCCTCCATCCCGACATGCCTACCTCTCTCGAAGACTTACAAAAGGGTTAGATCCAGCTGAAGGAAGAACGAGATACTTTTGAAGCTCAATTTTATGCTAGTGAGAAGAGGGTCTTGGAGCTTACGAAGCAGCTACAAGAAGAGCAAAGTGTGAACGCTTATCTCGCACCGAAGAGGATGCGCTTAGTCTTTTTATCTTAGAAAGTTATTTTGTAAGCCCAAGAGGCATGATGTAATCTTTCTTGTTTTCTTTAATGAAAATTAACGTTTGTTCATTCTTTTGTCTATACAAATTTAAATCTCATTAATCCTTGAAATCATTTGCATATGCATATTCATGCATCATAACATGACAGGTTTTTGCATAACAGGTTTCCTTATCTCTCTGCTGTTTATTTCAGCAAGATGGATCTAGAGAAAACCGTGAAAGATATCCAAGCCCAGAATTCTCAATTTCAGGAGACTCTACTAGCCCTAGCCAAGGGGCAGAAAGATATGATGGCTTTGCTGGCTTTTAAGAAGAAGCCAAAGAAGAAAGCTCTACTCGACATGGGTAGAAGGTTCAAGGAGACATTCTGTCAAATCCCAATAGGAGGAGACTCATCTGAAGAGGACGAGAACCAGATCGGTGAGGCCAAGAGTACTCAGGCTGACTGTATCAATGATCAACTATTCGATGATGATTATTTTAACAAGCAATATCCACCCGCTGATATCAAATACAAGCAATTAGAAAACAGATTGAAAGCTGTTGAAATCCAAGTCGTCCCCGGTTTAGATTTTGATGATTAGGGTTTGATCTCTGGGGTAGTCATTCCCCACAAATTCAAAATACCAATCTTTGCAAAGTACGATGGGGTTTCTTGTCCAAAACTCCATTTGAAATCTTATGTGCGCAAGATACAGCTGCACACTGCTGATAAGAAGCTATGGGTTCACTTTTTCCAATAGAGCTTGGCTGGAACGCAACTTGAATGGTTTTATCAGTTAGATGGTTCCCATATCAATACTTGGGAGGATTTATCTACTTCCTTCTACCATCAGTATCAGTACAACACCGACTTGGCGCCAACGAGGTTTTAATTGCAAGATATGACCATGGGGAAGAATGAAGGATTTAAGGAATATGCACAAAAGTGGATAGACCTTGCTAGTAGGGTCTAACCTCCCTTGACTGATAGGGAGCACATAGACATGTTCATGGGCACTTTATCTGGTCCTTTCTTTAATCTGTTGGTTGGCTGCTCTTCTTCTGGTTTTACCGAATTGATCTTAACCGATGAAAGAGTTGAAAGTGGCATCAAAAGTGGGAAGATCTCTGTGGCATCTACCTCCACTCCCAATCATATCAAGAAACCTTTTGATGCAAAGAAGGAAGTCAATGTTGTGTATGAGGCAAGGACCCATACCAAGAAGAACAATCACCCATTTGTCAATGCTGTCTGAATCTCTAATCTAACTCCTACTCCAAGACAATTTGCAAATCATCAACGTTTCAAAACTCCAAGAAGACAATTTACGAGGTTAGGCATGTCACTGTCTCAAGCCCTTCAACATTTTCTCAAGGCTAATTTAGTGACATTGTGTGATCCTCCCGCCAACCCTGACACCTCGTCACCAAAGTAAAATCTGAACGCTAAGTGTGCTTACCATTCAAGCAACCCCATGCACGAGACTCACCAGTGCTGGGCCTTGAAGAACAAAATCCAGGATTTTATTGATAACAAAACTATTGAATTTGATCCTCCTCCAACACCGAATGTAATCACTGCTCCAATGTCGAAACATGACAAGAGTGTTAATGTTGTTGAAGATACAATTTTTGTTGTCTCTGTTGAAGAATTGAGTACTCCGCTGAATGTAATCAAGAACAAACTGTTGAAAGCTGGGATCTTCCCTGGCTGTGAAAAAGATTGTGTGTGTTGTACAAGACAACACAATGGTTATGAAGGGCTGAAGAAAGGCGTACAACGCCTGATGGATAGCCACGAAATTCTATTCGAGAAGATCCCACTTCCCAAAAGTTTGACTAACAAATGTGAAGACCTCTCCATTATTACCATCTCAAAAAAGCCTCTGAGGATCACCTCCAAAGGTCCTATTAGGATTTCAAGCGAACCCATTGTTGCTCCCTTAATAATTACCAATCCTGGACTGATTCCCTATTTTTCAAATAAGGCAGTACCATAGAATTATGGTGCTGACGTGTTCTATCATGGGATTAAACAAGAGGCTTGGACCGAAGAAGAAAAAGATGACCGTGTCGGTAACATATCTGGTTCAACCAAAGTAACTAGAACCGGGAGAATATTTTCACCCAATATCTCACCACCAGTTGTTACAAGGACGCCCATCCGCATTACTGCTGCCAAGCCAATTACTAATATAAGAGGGAAGGAGAAGGTTGTTGAGCCTGATATGATTGAAGTACCCTCCAAGGACGTAGCTGATGGAGAACCCTCCGCTCACGAGATTGACAAGATTGTGAAGATCATAAAAAGAAGTGACTTCAAGATTATAGAACATCTGGGGCAAACCCCTTCTAAGAATTCAATGTTGTCATTACTGCTTTGCTCCGATGCCCATGCTTGAACATTAATCAAGTTCCTGAAAAAAGCTCATGTCCCCATGAGACCACAACGGATCAATTTGAGAATTGCGTGGCTAGCCTGAAAGTAGATAATGGTTTGGGATTTTCAGATTCTAACTTAACGCCTCTTGGGAAGAATCACAATAAAGCTTTACATGTTTCTGTCGAGTGCAAAGGGACTACCTTAGCATATGTGCTAGTCGACACTGGTTCTTCTCTGAATGTATTACCCAAGGAGGTGTTAGACCGTCTTAACTGTGAGGATTTAGTCTTGAAGCCAAGTGATATCATTGTAAGGGCGTTTGATGGATCAAAGAGGACTGTTCATGGGGAGGTAGATCTTCCGATCAAAGTGGGCTCCCAAATCTTCAACTCCACCTTCGATATTATGGATATTCATCCTGCCTATTCTTGTCTGTTAGGTCGCCTGTGGATCCATAAACTGGGGCAGTGACCTCAACCCTCCATCAGAAACTCAAATATCCAGTCAAGGGAAGAATAGTCACCATCTGTGGAGAAGAGGAGTTTATGGTAAGTCACCTTAACTCATTTAAATACGTAGAGATGGATGGAGAATTCATTGAAACCCCATGTCAAGACTTTGAAGTCATGCCACCGATGATTGCTGCTACCAAATGTTCTCCTGACGAGTCTAAAGTTGTTATGGCCACACCAAAGATGGTTTCAGTCAAGGATGCACGCGCGGAAATTGAAGAAGGAAACCGTGATACTTGGGGGCAACTCCTTGATATCCAATTTAAAGCGGACAAGTTTGGTTTGGGCTTCACCGTCAAATCTCAGAAGGAAGTAAGGCGTGCTCGTGCTAGAAAGCCACCTCTCCGCATTGGAAGCCATGAAGTCAACGCCATGGGTGATTATGATGAAGAAGCTGCATTTGAAGATTGGGTGTATCCAACTACAACGGAGCTGAATAATTGGCATGCGAAGGACTTTGTGCCCATCTCCTTCATTGAGGAGTAATCTACTTATTATTGCTTTTCTTTCAATTCAAGAACATATTGTCTATAATATTTTAACAATGACTTTTCATCCATTTGCCTGGCTCGGGGCACTTTGGTCCATTTGTCAAGGGTTTTATTTATGTTCATCTAATTATATGATCATTCAGTACATTAGACTCTTTAGCATTCAAATATTTGTGTTCATTGTATTTACTTTCTTGCAAATACATTTTTCAAAAAAAAATAGCCATGTATCTTACATGCACACACACACACTCTTACAGGTCCACATCCACTCTGGATCCTATTGCCAATGACTTTACTATTGCCGACTATGACTTTAAATGTCCTATCAACCAAGCCGAAGACGAAAGCGAGGAAGATTATGACATACCGGGAGAGCTAGCCAGAATTATATTACAAGAGGAAAAAGCTATTCAACCGCACAAAGAGTCAGTTGAAGTTATCAACCTGGGTACTGAGTCAGATAAGAAAGAAATTAGGATCGGCGCTAACTTGGAAAGTGGTGTCAAGAGCGGGTTGGTTCAAATGTTGCATGATTATGTGGAAGTATTAGCTTGGTCTTATGAAGATATATCTGGGTTGGATACTGACATCGTAGTTCATCGTCTGCCGACAAGAGAAGACTGCTGTGATCGGTGGATCTGGAACTGACTATTTAACGCTGGATCGCGAAATGTCGCGGAAGCAAGAGTCGCCACCGTCTTTTATTTTCTCCAACATGGATAGGACAAAAGCACAGCAAAATTCCTTATGAGATAGTTTCTCGGTTCGGGAGGTAGATTTATAGAAAGGGAAGGTGTTAACACCCTTTCTATCCATGGTTATCCATGGGCTCTTAGATACTTTCTCATTGTGTTTTCAAAAGTGTTTGCTTTTCAATTGTGAGTGAGTTTGAAAAAGTTTCGTTTTAAAGATTTCAGATCGACTCTTGTATCAGTCCTCAAGAGTGTTTGAAAAATTGTTTTGAAAGCTTTTTTGAAAGTGTCGATGTGAAAAGAGTTTTGATTTGTTTTTTAGAGCAAGTATCTATGAGTCATCTACCTACCCTAAGGAATTAGGCTGTGTAAATGTCCTTAAGGTAGTGCCATCCCACCATTGAGAGGTAGGTAGCACCACCGTTGGAGGTGTTCGGGTCAATTCGTTTGTAGGGACAGTGTGGTCACCAGAGTAACAGTAGGACACCTTAGAAGCTACCCTTATGCCATTGATCCTTTTTAATTCCGAGGAAACTGTTTCGAGGCAACTGGATCATGTCATGGACATAAGGACTTACTAAAACGTCCTATACTCGACGACCACGTTTCGAGGGCAAGGCAACAGTGAGGTGTACCCTAAGAGTGGTGTGTGAATTTGTGTGTTATTTTCATGTTATGTTTTATCTTGTACATGTATCATGGTGATCTACGCATTGTTTTTAATTTGGCCATACATTCTTTCATGTCATTAGAATTTAAAAGTGCGGAAATTTAAATGCGGAAAGTAAATCCTACGCTATTACAAGGCGCGGGTCTATACATCGCCAAATTAACAAAGACCCGTTTGGTAAAAGATGCGAAAAGTAAAACCTAGTTACTATTACATGGCTTGAGCAATTACATAATATTCACAAAGGAAAATAAGAATAAACGTGAAAGAATAAAAAATAGAACGTTCGAGGGCGTTGGACCCTTTTGAAATTAAGTTGAAATTAAAAGTTAATTAATTATTAAATTAGAGAAAAGAAATGTTTTTTTGATGGTTTTTTGTATTTTATGAAATAAAGAAAATTAAAATTCAAGAGAAACCCTAATTCTAAGTTGTTTTTAATTATTAAAGAAAAATATTAAAGTTTAACCTAATTTACTAAATATTTAATGTACATGTTTATTTACAAAATAAATTAGTAATTAATAATAATAATAAGGATGAGGAAATTATTTATTAAAAAAGATGAAAAGGTAAAAAACCCTAATTTCTACATATTTTATTTTATTAAGAAAAGATTAAAATTGAAAACCCTAAATTAAACTAAATTAATTATTAAAGTTTATTCACAAAAAATAATAGTGAAATTAATATTAATAACAATAAACATTTTTTGGTTTTTTTTGTATTTTATTTTTATTATGAAAATTATTTTAGGAATTTAAAGAAAATAATTAACAATTAATAGCATTAGAAAGAAAAAACAAAAAAAAATCAAAAATTGATGCAAACCATAGGGGGTGTCTGGCCCTTTTGGAGGTTAATTGGAGTATTTTTGGCCCACCAGAACAAGGCCTCGTTTGAATTTCTGTGTTTGAATGCATGTGGTTGATTGAGTGTACACGATGGACCTCTATTCATAGCCTTCAGATGGATCATCATGCATATGTGGCAAGCCTGGGCGTGTGTGTGCATGGTAGGACGTTGGGAGCATGCTGCACATGAACACGTTACAACAAAAATTATCAAGTATATGGGGGGATCTGGGAATCGAACCCAGGTCCCAATACCTGCCAGACAGCTCAACAACCAACCAGGCTAATGCGTTTCTTTGTCAAAATAATGAAGCATGATTATTATAATAGAAAACAAAGTTAATAGTATAAAACAAGAAAAAGCGCGCTAGGATTTGAATACCCCAACCATGTTATGACACGCATGCATCTTCTTCCTTTTGTTCCTGCAAATAATACCAAATAGCGGGGGTTTTAAACCCCCACTAAACTCAACCAGAAAAAATAGCGATTAGCTCCTGGGTTAACATAAAAAGGGCGTGAGTAGTGAGTTAGTCTCGTCTGGATGTCACGAATCCATTGGCATAGGTTTGGTGGCCTGATTTTTCCATATGAAGAAACCCCTAAATTTGGAGCTCTGAAACCCTAGCAAGCGTTAATGGCAAATCTCTATACAGGCATTGTTAGGACAATTAAATGGTACTATTAGCTTCAGAACCTCAATATTAGCAAGAATCAATTAACAAAACACATGAACAATGCTTAAAAATTGAAACACGATAATGGATATGTTCATGAAAAGTGCAATGCTGTTCTACCAATTCTTTGAGCGTGGAGGCGTGTTCTTGATTGCAACACGTTCCTAGCAATGTCAGGAAGCCAATGGACAAGCTTTTGGACCTTGAATCGCCTTGTAGCTATGTTTTCAGTTTTCAAAAATTTGATGAAAATTTGCAATTTGGTATGCAGCTTGTGTGCAGTTTTTCGTGTCTGTTAGGATTAGGTTAACTTATGCATATGTAGGTGAAGAAATTAGGTTAAAAAACCAAGCCCAAAGTCCATGTATTGATGATTCCAATATTTGATTTTTCCACATCTTTTTTCAATATTTTTCCATGCCAATCATGCCAAATATGGAAGATATTGTCCCTTTTGATTGATGCACGAGATCTCTTACATGTGTGGAGGATATTTGCTGCATAAAAAAGATTTAAAAACATGATTTGGTATTTTTCTTATATTTAAATTTAATTAAATGAATTAATGATAATAAAAATTCAAATAATTAATCAAAAATAAGAAAATAACTCCCTTTGAGGTCAATGGGTCGTGCATAGCGTTTGGGTAATGATTCATGAAAGAAATTGTGGCCCATTAGCAATTTTGAAGCTTTTGAAACAAAGTTGACTTTTCAAAATTCCCAAAAATTTCCCAACTTCTACAAGGCATATATTGCTCAATTTTGAAGTTATGGTCATGTTCTTGGACATTTTGGAAAGGTCTTGAAGTCCTCTAACCAATGCCTTTGGTCCCATGTCATTTTGATTTACCAATCTCAAGTTATGGTCTTTGACTTAAAATGCCTTTTTGTTGACTTTTCAAAATGACCTATAATGTTGAAATTGATAACTTTTTGTGAGAGCATTTCTTGGACTTGAAGTGTGAAGATGAGTTGTAGGAAATGTCATTCTCTTCAAAATGAGCTTTGGATGGAATTTTTCTGATAAACCATGAAGAAGTTATGCCTTGGTCAATTTGCAGTTGACTTTTTCAACTGTCCAAAAATAGAAACTTTTGCATCTTGAGACTTTTTGAGCCATGCTTTGAGAATCATGATCAAGAATTGATCAAATGATGTTTGTGGCTTCAAAATAAGATGTTGACCAAAAAATTTGACTTTTGACTGTCAAATGACCATTTTGCCCCTGCAGTTGACTGTGAAGCATTTAGGGTTTTTGACTGTGCAATTTGATGATGTGAATCTTGAAACTTGACATATGAATGCTTGACAATGTATGTAGGCATATGGGACTTGATTGGACCCTTGAAAACTTCAATTTCTTTGCAAGAACCAAAACCATAATTTTGACTGTGTTAGGAGGCAATTGGACTGTGCAACCCTTGAGAGATTTTGAGCCTTGATCTTGGCAAATCTTGAAGAATATGGGAGGGCAAATTTTGGGGTACAACAGTTGCCCCTGTTCAATCTTCTTAGACCTGAGGATGTAGATTGGCTGGCGTGCCTTTCGTAATCCGAGGGTAGAAGATGATTGAACACTAGAGTGCCCAAAAATTTGCACTCACATAGTAGAATGTCAGCAGTGTGATATAGGGAATGGGCTTATAGATGCCATTTGGAGACTGTTGGTATGTGGATGGGCTTATAGATGCCATCTGGAAGTATGACAGTACCTTGTCGGGAATGGGCTTATAGATGCCATCTAAGTGTCGATCGCGTAAGAGTTTCCTTAGCGAGAACTTGCATACCTGAGAAAGAAAATAATTACCTGGCCTGTTACAGGAGTTGATCTTCAAACTCTTTATGTAGATGTGCCCTAGCTAATTACAGGAATCGAATCTTTAAACTCTTCAGACGTGCCCTGGCGAGATACAGGAATCGAGTCCGGAGAATATAGTCGTCAACAGATACACCCTGGCAAGATACAAGAATCAGATCTTCGAACTCTTCAGACGTGCCCTGGAAGGATACAGGAATCGAGTCTGGTAATGCTAGTCGTCAACAGATACACCCTGGCAAGATACAAGAATCGGATCTTCAAACTCTTCAGACGTGCCCTGGCAGGATACAGGAATCGAGTCTGGTAATGTTAGTCGTCAACAGATACACCCTGGCAAGATACAGGAATCGGATCCTCAAACTCTTCAGACGCGCCCTGGCCGGATACAGGAATCGAGTCTGGAATTCAGAAAGGTTGGTGAGTTGTCTCTACTGACAGGTTATTTCCATGGACAGGTGGTCTTTAACGACGAGTGTCTATAACGACGAATGTTTATAACGATGAGTGTCTATCACGACGAGTGTCTATGACGACGAGTGTCTATGACGACGAGTGTCTATAACGATGAGTGTCTATAACGACGAGTGTCTATAACGACGAGTGTCTATAACGATGAGTGTCTATAACGACGAGTGTCTATAACGACGAGTGTCTATGACGACGAGTGTCTATGACGACGAGTGTCTATGACGACGAGTGTCTATAACGACGAGTGTCTATAACGACGAGTGTCTATAACGACGAGTGTCTATAACGACGAGTGTCTATGACGACGAGTGTCTATGACGACGAGTGTCTATAACGACGAGTGTCTATAACAACGAGTGTCTATAACGACGAGTGTCTATAACGACGGGTGTCTATAACGACGAGTGTCTATAATGACGAGTGTCTATAACGATGAGTGTCTATGACGACGAGTGTCTATGACGACGAGTGTCTATAACGACGAGTGTCTATGACAACGAGTGTCTATAACGACTAGTGTCTATAACGACGGGTGTCTATGACGACGAGTGTCTATAACGACGAGTGTCTATGACGATGAGTGTCTATAACGATGAGTGTCTATAACGACGGGTGTCTATAACGACGAGTGTCTATGACGACGAGTGTCTATAACGACGAGTGTCTATGATGATGAGTGTCTATGACGACGAGTGTCTATAACGACGGGTGTCTATGATGACGAGTGTCTATAACGACGAGTGTCTATGACGACGAGTGTCTATAACGACGAGTGTCTATAACGACGGGTGTCTATAACGACGGGTGGAAGTAATTTTAACTGGACTTGTCTTCTTTTGACTGGATTTGTCTACTTTGACTGAATTTGTCTTTTTTGACATAGCTGATCATTTAACTGTATCCTTCCTGAAAGGTAAAGGTCAGTCACATGCAATGCATGGTACGGATCAAGCGGTGATCTTCTCAGCATAAATGAGATTATGTGATATGATACATGCATGCTATAATGTATGAAGATCCGATGTTTATGAATGTATTCTCGTCTAGGATAATAAGTCCTTGACGAATGTCGGGAGCTTGTT
This sequence comes from Vicia faba, assembly GCA_948472305.1. Lineage (NCBI taxonomy): Eukaryota > Viridiplantae > Streptophyta > Magnoliopsida > Fabales > Fabaceae > Vicia > Vicia faba. The sequence goes on from OX451740.1 coordinate 954,012,058, forward strand.
GAATCCTGGGTTGATGTTGCAAGAATACCGGTAGGAGAAGATGACTCCGTTGGGGAATAAACTTGGCAAATAAATTACTCTGCGGGGAGTGAACTCTGTGGGGAAAGAGAGGTACTTCGCTGAGGTTTGATGATAACTCCGCTGGGGATACCATTGATGAGTTATGTTGAAGGAATTGATGAACTCCGCTGGGGGATAGGAAGACTCTGTCGAGGACGATCTTTCCATGGCAATTGGTTGAGGATAACCCAGTTATATCCTGGTGGGGAAATAACCTTTGAATAAAACCGGGGGCGCGTTCGTACTCTGTAGGTGACAAGCTTCCAGAATCTACTAGGGATAAGCTTCCTGCTGGGTAGTTTGATTAAGTTCTCCTGGGGAAACTTCTGAGGTTGCACTGGGGAAGTGGCTTCACTGGATGTCTTGTACACCGCCGGGGAACAATCTTAGATCAAGATTGTCGGGGATGCTTGCTAGGAATGTTTGTATATTCCATTGGGGAATATTGAGATCTTCTGGGGGTACCCAACTTCCTTAGGGCTGGCAGCAGACTAACTCTGCTCGGGGGAGAGTATTGCTGACTTGCTAGGGATACTGTGCCTTTTCGGGGCTGATGGGAGACCAACTCTGTTTGAGGAGAGTATTGATGAAATTTGTTTTACTCCCGGGGAGTGGAGGCCTCTTGGTTATGTTCTTCAGCCAAACCTACCTTGGTACCTTGGTTGACAGAGCAACTAGATCGTTGGGACAACTCATTACTGCCCCTGTTTCTGATGTTAGAAGATACCTGTGGAGGTGCTGATGACTGTCGATTGACAAATCTTCTGGTAGGCAAGTGACGAGATAACGGGACATAGTCGTACGCTTTGATCCCTAATTTTTGCCTGGACCGCCCTTTCGGGTTTTCAGTCCACCGGGATACCCATTTTTGCCCAAGCCGCCTGTTCAGGTTTTCGACTTGCCGGGTGTTCAGAATTTTCATTTTCATCCCTCATTTTTGCCCGAACCCTTTTGGTTCGCCGGGAAGCCCTTATTTTTACCTAGGTGTGTCAACCTAGCGGGTCTTTGATTGTGCGTAGTATTTTTTCGACTATGTCCATGCTCTCAGGATGCAGGGAGTTGTCACTGTTGGTGGTGTTTCCATACTACCAGAAGATGTCTGATCATGCAAGATTCGTCGCTGGAATTTATGACCAATGTCCTAAGTGACTCAGGCGGAGATTTGCCCCTGGCTATTTGGCCTCTTAAGAGATTCCTTGAATCTTGACTGGACTGCCCCAGATGATGGACAATGATCACATCTGCCCCTTGATTGGAGGTGCTCTTGTTCATTAGACATTCGTCGTGCGAACTTCTATGTTGTTCAAACAGATAGTCATATGCAGGCAATGTTATATTAAAAATGCAAAGCTTATGTCTGTCTTGAAGATTTTGAAAATGCATTTTTCAGTAAAACCAGTGATTTTTGTAAAATGTGATGTCAACTCAGTATTTTAACACAAGCCTTAAGGAGTCAGGATACCTTTCGTAACAGTATGCTTTCGAACTAACCCATGCTTCAGCTAGGACTTTTGAGGGTTATAACGTGGCCTGGTTCACGGTTTAAGAAACAAAGGATAAAGGCTCAAAGTATTTGTACCCAACCCGCTCTTCATGATGTTCTTCAAACCTAAACTCAGCTGATCATGCGTTAGACCTTGTTTGAGTCTTTGTCCTGATATACCAGTGATGGTTTGGATGTTGACGATTTATTTTGGATAGGTAGTCATCATTTTTTTTGTTGAGGGTTTGTAGGGCCTCTTTCTTTTTTGATTTTGTTTATCCCTGTCTTTTTGCCTGAACTGTTTCTTTTGTGGTTACAGTCAGCGGGATGCCCCAGTTTGTAAGTCCCCTTCATGGGTTTTGACTTACTGGGCTTTTTATTTTGAGAAGTAATGACTGCCTGTCTTTATGATTATTCGGAACCATCATTGTCTTTTCTTTTGGAAGGACTCCTTTGATGCCATTCATTGTGCACCTGGATCAACTGAGAGAACTACCCTGCCCCAGGTTATGATTAAGGGTTTTAATTTTTGAAAAGAAAAACTCCAACTTCTTTGGCTCAAAGGGGTTGACGAGGGATTATCTTCCTTATAACTCCACTGTTTAGGATTTGAAACAATGCCTGTACCTCATCAGCGGGGTCTGCTCAAAAGAATACTGTAAAGATCGGGGTATCGTTTTCGTCATCCTCCCTCAAGAGGCTTAGAATTGTTAATTGAGAGTTGACATCAAACAAATGAAAGCAGATTTAAGCATAGTAAACATAATTACTTCAAAACAGACACGTGTAATGCATTAATGAAATAACCAAGTTTGACATGAAACAAAATGTTTGAACAATCAAAAGAAAATTACAACTTGAACATTCGAATGAACAAAAAATTTCCAATCCTAGCCATGTTTTGGCAAGGGAGCAGTGGTCACATTCGGAGTCTCTGGAGAGTCGAACTGGACTTCCTTCGCGTCGATCAGATCCTGAACCTTGTTTCTCAAAGTCCAACAGTCATCTGTAGCATGCCCCGGGCTGTCAGAATGATAGGCGCAGCGAACATTGGGGTTGTACCTTGAAGGTGTCCTGTTAGGATTCTTTGGAGGGTCCATGAGAGTTACCAACTTGGTTTCCAGCAGCTGTGGCAATATCTGTGACAAAGTCATGCCGAGGGGAGTGAATTGCCTTTTAGGTCTTTCTTCCCTTTGTTGATTGTGACGCTGAGGAGCACCGGCCGGCTTTGCAATAGCTACCGCGTTGACAGCACTAGATTCTCTCTTGGATGGTTTCTTCTCAATGTTTGAGGAATCACCATTATGTATTTTCCCCGCCTTGATGCCAGCTTCTATTCTTTCCCCAGTTAAGATCAGATCTGTAAACCCAGCAGCAGAATTCTCGATCAGGTGGTTAAAGAATGGACCAGACAGGGTCCCTAAGAACATGTCGACGAGCTCGCGGTCAATTAGAGGTGGTTGTACCCTTCCAGCAAGGTCCCTCCATTTTTGAGCATATTCTTTGAAGCCTTCGCCTGTACCCATAGACATCCCCTGAAGCTGAGTACGCGTGGGAGCAAGGTCGGCATTATACTGGTATTGCTTGTAGAATGCAGTGACCAAGTCCTCCCAGCTGCGGATGTTGGCTCCATTCAGTTGATAGAACCAGTCGAGTTGAGTTCCCGACAGACTATCCTGAAAAAAGTGAATCCACAAATTCTTGTCAGCCGTGTAGGGCTGGATCCTCCTTATGTAAGACCTGAGATGCAGCTTAGGACAGGATGCCCCGTCGTACTTTACAAAGGCAGGTGCCTTGAATTTGTGTGGGATTACTACCCCAGAAGACAGACCTAGATCTTCAAAGTCCAGGCCGGGCACTTTTTGTATCTCCATGGCACTTAGCCGGTCTTCCAACTGTTTATACCTGTCCTCAGCTGGAGGGTACTGCTCATCATTGAACTCTGTCTCGTTGTCGGAGACCACTGGACTAGGCACCTCTCTCTCATGGGGACTGTCTTTCCCAACAGATGGGGTAGTCTGCTCAACTTCATTTTGTGATCCATTCCCAGATTTGCGTCTAGGGTTGAACAGCATCGTCCTCTTCTTCTTCTTTTTCGATAGCAGGGTCTTCAGATCTTGTTGCCCCTCGGCCAAACTCATGATCAGCTCTTGGAATTGGGCGTTCTGAGCTTGGAGGGCCTTGATGGATTGCTCAGTAGATGATTCAGGATTCATGACGATCGGCTGAAATAAACAGCGAAGAAGGTAAGTGACCTGTCAAAAGGGTACCTGTAATGCAATGATGTGTATGTATGCATGCAATGTTTTCATGGATCTCGCGGGGTAAACAAGAAAATTGTTAGAATTGGAGTCCGATAGTTTGATTAAATGAACTGCATGTTGTTGAGAGTCCTTCTTCAAGGGTCAAGGCTCACCATATCGAGTGGGTCATAGCCCCTGACTTAAGTCATCATGTCTGGTTTTGATTTCCAAACAACCTTGGTTAGGGGAACCTTTTTCAAGAGTCAAATCTCACCATGTCAAGTGGGTCATAGCCTCTGACTCAGATCATCAACCTGGCTAGAGGAAAATAAATCCCCTTTGCCCCTTGCTAGACATTCTGATTCATCATGACCTGCATCACAAGCCCTTGAGATCCTTGAAACGGATTAGTCCTTATGCGGGATGTATGCAATGGTATGATGTTATGCTATGCATGGGGTAATGTAGGCAAATCCTATTATGAGTCTCAATTAAGGACTGTAAACAAAACCTGCAAGAAACTCAAGTGTCAGATAACAAGCATGCAAATAGTCAAGTTGGAAGGCACACAAGTCACACAAGAGAAGCCCTTAGAGTTTAGGCCAGTATGGGGTCTAGGTATTACCCTCTTTCAGTTTGTTGGTTAAGACCTGTCCTATCAGAAGTAACTGGGTTCTAAGGGTCCCAATATCATTGGATTGCTTTCATTGTTCATCGTTTCGACTTAGCCACTGAACTGGCGACCGAAATATTCCAAGAAAACAACCCTCAATTGAGTGTAGTATCGAGTATCAACCAACCTCGGACTGCACCAAAGTCAGTTATCTCACTACCCTAAAGAGGCCAAGATGGTTCAGTTAAGGCTCCTAAGGTCAGTTGATGCTTCACGACACCACGCGGCAGCCCCGTACTCTCCTTGACTGGACTCAAGGGTTACCGGTACACACCAAAGTGCCACATATCGGTATACCCCGCACAGTTCCCTCACAGCCTTGTTGCTACTTTCTAAGAAGGTATCCCCCATATCCGGGTTAGGATCTATAGAACTCCCGAGACAGTACCCACAATTTAAAGCAAACAATTCAGACAATTGAAAACACAAGTGATCTTAGTCCTAAGGTACACCTCACTTTATAAGCAAATATCCCCAGAAGAGTCGCCAGTTCTGTGATCGGTAGATCTGGAACTGACTGTTTAACGCTGGATCGTGAAATGTCGCGGAAGCAAGAGTCGCCACCGTCTTTTATTTTCTCCAACATGGACAGGACAAAAGCACAGCAAAATTCCTTATGAGATAGTTTCTCGATTCGGGAGGTAGATTTATAGAAAGGGAAGGTGTTAGCACCCTTTCTATCCATGGTTATCCATGGGCTCTTAGATACTTGCTCATTGTGTTTTCAAAAGTGTTTGCTTTTCAATTGTGAGTGAGTTTGAAAAAGTTTCGTTTTAAAGATTTCAGATCAAATCTTGTATCAGTCCTCAAGAGTGTTTAAAAAATTGTTTTGAAAGCTTTTTTGAAAGTGTCGGTGTGAAAAGAGTTTTGATTTGTTTTTTAGAGCAAGTATCTATGAGTCATCTACCTACCCTAAGGAATTAGGCTGTGTAAATGTCCTTAAGGTAGTGTCATCCCACCATTGAGAGGTAGGTAGCACCACCGTTGGAGGTGTTCGGGTCAATTCATTTGTAGGGACAGTGTGGTCACCAGAGTAACAGTAGGACACCTTAGAAGCTACCCTTATGCCATTGATCCTTTTTAATTCTGAGGCAACCGTTTCGAGGCAACTGGATCATGTCATGGACATAAGGACTTACTAAAACGTCCTATACTCGACGACCACGTTTCGAGGGCAAGGCAACAGTGAGGCGTACCCTAAGAGTGGTGTGTGAATTTGTGTGTTATTTTCATGTTATGTTTTATCTTGTACATGTATCATGGTGATCTACGCATTGTTTTTAATTTGGCCATACATTCTTTCATGTCATTAGAATTTAAAAGTGCGGAAATTTAAATGCGGAAAGTAAAATCCTACGCTATTACAAGGCGCGGGTCTATACATCGCCAAATTAACAAAGACCCGTTTGGTAAAAGATGCGAAAAGTAAAACCTAGTTACTATTACATGGCTTGAGCAATTACATAATATTCACAAAGGAAAATAAGAATAAACGTGAAAGAATAGAAAATAGAACGTTCGAGGGAGTTGGACCCTTTTGAAATTAAGTTGAAATTAAAAGTTAATTAATTATTAAATTAGAGAAAAGAAATGTTTTTTTGATGGTTTTTTGTATTTTATGAAATAAAGAAAATTAAAATTCAAGAGAAACCCTAATTCTAAGTTGTTTTTAATTATTAAAGAAAAATATTAAAGCTTAACCTAATTTACTAAATATTTAATGTACATGTTTATTTACAAAATAAATTAGTAATTAATAATAATAATAAGGGTGAGGAAATTATTTATTAAAAAAGATGAAAAGGTAAAAAACCCTAATTTCTACATATTTTATTTTATTAAGAAAAGATTAAAATTGAAAACCCTAAATTAAACTAAATTAATTATTAAAATTTATTCACAAAAAATAATAGTGAAATTAATATTAATAACAATAAACATTTTTTGGTTTTTTTTGTATTTTATTTTTATTATGAAAATTATTTTAGGAATTTAAAGAAAACAATTAACAATTAATAGCATTAGAAAGAAAAAAACAAAAAAAAAATCAAAAATTGATGCAAACCATAGGGGGTGTTTGGCCCTTTTAGAGGTTAATTGGAGTATTTTTGGCCCACCAGAACAAGGCCTCGTTTGACTTTCTGTGTTTGAATGCATGTGGTTGACTGAGTGTACACGATGGACCTCCATTCATAGCCTTCAGATGGATCATCATGCATATGTGGCAAGCCTGGGCGTGTGTGTGCATGGTAGGACGTTGGGAGCATGCTGCACATGAACACGTTACAACAAAAATTATCAAGTATATGGGGGGACCTGGGAATCGAACCCAGGTCCTAATACCTGCCAGACAGCTCAACAACCAACCGGGCTAATGCGTTTCTTTGTCAAAATAATGAAGCATGATTATTATAATAGAAAACAAAGTTAATAGTATGAAACAAGAAAAAGCGCGCTAGGATTTGAATACCCCAACCATGTTATGACACGCATGCATCTTCTTCCTTTTGTTCCTGCAAATAATACCAAATAGAGGGGGTTTTAAACCCCCACTAAACTCAACCAGAAAAAATAGCGATTAGCTCCTGGGTTAACATAAAAAGGGCGTGAGTAGTGAGTTAGTCTCGTCTGGATGTCACGAATCCATTGGCATAGGTTTGGTGGCCTGATTTTTCCATATGAAGAAACCCCTAAATTTGGAGCTCTGAAACCCTAGCAAGCGTTAATGGCAAATCTCTATACAGGCATTGTTAGGACAATTAAATGGTACTATTAGCTTCAGAACCTCAATATTAGCAAGAATCAATTAACAAAACACATGAACAATGCTTAAAAATTGAAACACGATAATGGATATGTTCATGAAAAGTGCAATGTTGTTCTACCAATTCTTTGAGCGTGGAGGCGTGTTCTTGATTGCAACACGTTCCTAGCAATGTCAGGAAGCCAATGGACAAGCTTTTGGACCTTGAATCTCCTTGTAGCTATGTTTTCAGTTTTCAAAAATTTGATGAAAATTTGCAATTTGGTATGCAGCTTGTGTGCAGTTTTTCGTGTCTATTAGGATTAGGTTAACTTATGCATATGTAGGTGAAGCAAATTAGGTTAAAAAACCAAGCCCAAAGTCCATGTATTGATGATTCCAATCTTTGATTTTTCCACATCTTTTTTCAATATTTTTCCATGCCAATCATGCCAAATATGGAAGATATTGTCCCTTTTGATTGATGCACGAGATCTCTTACATGTGTGGAGGATATTTGCTGCATAAAAAAGATTTAAAAACATGATTTGGTATTTTTCTTATATTTAAATTTAATTAAATGAATTAATGATAATAAAAATTCAAATAATTAATCAAAAATAAGAAAATAACTCCCTTTGAGGTCAATGGGTCGTGCATAGCCTTTGGGTAATGATTCATGAAAGAAATTGTGGCCCATTAGCAATTTTGAAGCTTTTGAAGCAAAGTTGACTTTTCAAAATTCCCAAAAATTTCCCAACTTCTACAAGGCATATCTTGCTCAATTTTGAAGCTATGATCATGTTCCTTGACATTTTGGAAATGTCTTGAAGTCCTCTAACCAATTCCTTTGGTCCCATGTCATTTTGATTTACCAATCTCAAGTTATGGTCTTTGACTTAAAATGCCTTTTTGTTGACTTTTGAAAATGACCTATAATGTTGAAATTGATAACTTTTTGTGAGAGCATTTCTTGGACTTGAAGTGTGAATATGAGTTGTAGGAAATGTCATTCTCTTCAAAATGAGCTTTGGATGGAATTTTTCTGATAAACCATGAAGAAGTTATGCCTTGGTCAATTTGCAGTTGACTTTTTCAACTGTCCAAAAATAGAAACTTTTGCATCTTGAGACTTTTTGAGCCATGCTTTGAGAATCATGATCAAGAATTGATCAAATGATGTTTGTGGCTTCAAAATAAGATGTTGACCAAAAATTTTGACTTTTGACTGTCAAATGACCATTTTGCCCCTGCAGTTGACTGTGAAGCATTTAGGGTTTTTGACTGTGCAATTTGATGCTGTGAGTCTTGAAACTTGACATATGAATGCTTAACAATGTATGTAGGCATATGGGACTTGATTGGACCCTTGAAAACTTCAATTTCTTTGCAAGAACCAAAACCCTAATTTTGACTGTGTTAGAAGGCAATTGGACTGTGCAACCCTTGAGAGATTTTGAGCCTTGATCTTGGCAAATCTTAAAGAATATGGGAGGGCAAATTTTGGGGTACAACAACTGCCCTCCTGTTAAGAAAAAGGTTTGTCGCATGAGGCTTGATATGTCTGAAAAGATCAAAGCTGAAGTGATGAAACAATTTGATACAGGGTTCCTAGCTGTGACATCCTATCCTTAATGGGTTACCAATGTGGTGCCAGTGCCAAAGAAAGACGGAAAAGTTTGCATGTGTGTAGACTATAGGGATCTGAATAGAGCAAGCCCCAAGGATGACTTCCCTCTACCACACATTGACGTCTTAGTTGATAATACTGCTCAACATAAAGTCTTCTCTTTCATGGATGGCTTCTCAGGCTATAATCAAATAAGGATGGCTCCCAAAGACATGGAGAAGACTACTTTCGTTACGCAATGGGGAACCTTCTGCTACAAGGTCATGTCGTTCTGATTAAAGAATGCAAGGGCAACATATCAAAGGGATATGGTAGATTTTTTTCATGACATGATTCATCATGAGATAGAGGTATATGTGGATTATATGATTTCCAGATCACAAACCGAAGAAGAACATCCACCTGTACAAATTATTCGAGAGGCTGAAGAAGTACAAGCTGAGGTTAAACCCTAACAAGTGCACGTTTGAAGTACGATTTGGGAAGCTTCTTGGTTTTATTGTCAGCAATAAAGGCATTGAAGTTGATCCTACCAAGGTAAAGGCCATCCAAGAAATGATAGTCCCTCATTCTGAAAAAGAAGTCATAGGATTCTTGGGTCGTCTCAATTACATTGCCCGTTTCATATCTCACTTGACTTCTACTTGTGAGCCAATTTTCAAACTCTTGAAGAAAGATCAGGTAGTCAGATGGAACGATGAATGCCAAGCTGCCTTCGACAAAATCAAAGAATATCTACAAAAGCCTCATATTCTCATGCCTCCAATTGAAGGAAGACCCTTGATCATGTACTTGACAGTATTAGAGAACTCTATGGGGTGTGTTTTGGTCTAACATGACGAGTCTGGCCGAAAAGAGCATGTTATTTATTACTTGAGAAAAAAGTTTACCGACTGTGAAACCAGATATTCACTGCTCAAGAAAACTTGATGCGCTCTGGAATGTGCTTCTCGCCGGCTAAGACAGTATATGTTGACTCATACCACTCTGTTGATTTCTAAGATGGACCCAGTCAAGTACATCTTCGAGAAACCTGCCCTTTCCGGATGGATAGCCAGATGGAAAATGATCTTGACTGAGTATGACATTCAATACAAGACTCAAAAGTCTATCAAAGGAAGCGTACTAGCTGATAATTTGGCCCATCAAGCTGTGGATGATTATCAGTCAATGAACTTCGACTTCCCTGATGAGAACATCATGCTGGTAACCAAATGTGCGAAACCTGGACCATATGACCGACCTGAACAAGGATCCCGATGGACTATGGTATTCGATGGGGCTTCCAACTCCTTAGGTAACGGAATTGGTGTTGTGATCATCTCTCTTGAAGGTTGCCACACTCCTTTCACTGCCAGACTATGCTTCGATTGCACAAACAATATGGCCGAGTATGAAGCATGCATCTTTGGTCTAAAAGCTGCTATTGACTTAAGGATCAAGCATTTGGATGTGTTTGGGGATTCCGCCCTAGTGATCAGCCAAATAATAGGAGATTGCGACACTAAACACCCTAATCTTATCCCTTACAAGGAACTTGTGCTATCCCTAATTCCTTACCTAGAAGAGATCACTTTTGAGCACTTCCCTAGGGAAGAAAACCAGTTGGCTGACGCTTTGGCAACCATGTCTTCAATGTTCAAGGTCAGATGGGACAACGAAGCCCCTATGATAACAATTGAAAGATTAGATGAACCTGCACATTTCTTTGAGCTTAACACCGATGCGGAAAAGCCATGGTACCATGAAGTGATGAGATACCTTGGAGCACAAGAGTATCCAGAGGGGGCATCTATCAATGACAGAAAGTTCTTGCGAAGATTTGTGGCCAAATTCTTCCTAAGTAACGGGATATTGTACAAGTGCAACCATGATTCAACACTACTCTGATGTGTGGAAAATAAGGAGGCGGAGGAGATCATGGAAGACATGCACGATGGTATCTTTGGTACTCACTCAAGTGGACATATGATGGCTAAGAAAATCTTAAGAGCCGATTACTATTGGTCAACAATAGAGATTGATTTCCATTAACATTCAAGGACTTGTCACAAATTCCAAATCTATGCTGACAAGGTCCATGTGCCTCTTATCCCTTTGAATGCCATGACCGCTCCGTGGCCATTTGCAATGTGGGGAATTGACATGATTGGAGAGATCAAGCCCATCACATCGAACGGACATCGCTTCATTCTTGTTGTTATCGACTATTTTACCAAATGGGTCAAAGCCGCCTCATTTGCTTCAGTCACCAAGAAATTCATCAGACACAACCTCATATGCCGTTATGGTATCTCCGAAAGGATCATCACTGACAATGGGACTAACCTCAACAATGTTATGATCACTGATCTTTGCACTCAGTTTAAAATCAAGCATCACAATTCTTCTCCGTATAGACCGAAAACGAATGGCGCAGTCGAAGCGGCCAACAAAAATATCAAGAAGATTATGCAGAAAATGGTAGTAACCTGTAAGGATTGGAATGAGATGTTACCGTTTGCTCTACATGGCTACCGCACTTCAGCTAGAACATCAACTGGGGCAACTCCCTTTTCTCTAGTCTATGGCATAGAAGCTGTTTTGCCAGTTGAAGTACAGATTCCCTCGCTGAGGATTATGAATGAGGCGGGCCTAGGCGAAGACGAGTGGATTCAAACGAGATTGGATCAGCTGAACTTGATTAACGAAATACGGTTAGCTGGTGTTTGTCATGGTCAGACGTACCAAAAATGGATGATCAAGGCTTTCAACAAAAAGATCAAGCCTCGAGTATATCAAGCTGGTGACTTGGTGATAAAACGCATTATTCTACCACAAGAAGACCCTAGAGGCAAATGGACTCCCACCAATGAAGGGCCATTTTTTGTCAAGAGAGTTTTCTCAAGCGATGCCATGATGCTGACTACCATGGATGGTGAAGACTTCCCACATCCCATAAACACGGACATAGTTAAAAAATACTATGCATAAGAGACCTGTTAGGTTGACACACCTAAGCAAAATAAGGGCATCCCGACAAACCAAAAGGTTTGAGCAAAAATTAGGGATATATGCAAAAGATTATACACCCGGCAAGTTGAAAACCTGAAAGGGCAACTTGAGCAAAAAAGGGTATCTTGGTGAGCTGAAAACCCGAATGGGAGGTCCAGGAAAAAGTTAAAGATTAAAAGTGTATGACTATGTTCCATGGAATCAACACAGTCAATTTTATCACCAAGGTCCAAGTTCAAACGGTCCAAGATAAATCCAATCAACTTCTATCCACGGCAAGGGACATTCGAAGACATTGGGGCAATAGTAGAGTTGGAAGGCAATGAGATTATTTCACATGGCTATTTGTTTTTATTCTCAATTTTGTTTTCCTTTCGAGGATTTCCTCTTACTAGGATCTTCGTCTCTATGTACAAAAACGCCTATTCATGGGCAAAATATCAATACAAATATACTTTGAAGTGCAAAATTTATGTCTTTATTTTGAGTGCAAATTTGTCCAATGATTAAAATTGAATGAATATATGCATATGAACATAATTAAAACTATTTGGCACATGTGTCCTGCTAAGCAGCAGCAAGCATCTCTTTAATGTATATGAAATGTCCCCATAGAGTTATCTCATTATCATTATCCCCACAAGGACGGCAACAATAAACCTCTCCTCAACAAAGTTACTCACAAGGTCTCTTTGCATAGGATAATCCCCGACCAGAGTCTCAATCTCTTGGCAGCTCTCTCTCCAGCTAAGTCAATTTTTACAAGTTGAAGCCTCGTGGATCTCTTCCTAAAATAAACTCACTTCCCCAACAGGGTTTATTTCCCCAACAAGGTTTATTTCCCCACCAGGGTTTATTTCCCCAACAGGTTTTATTTCCCCAACAACAATCGAGGAACCACAAAATCCCCAGCCGAGTACATCCTCCCTAACCGAGTCTATATTCCCCCGGCATAGTCTATCTTCTCCAACAAACAACGAGATAGTATAACTCCCTAGCCGAGTTCAAATTTCCCCAACATACAACAATCAAGACACCATAAAATTCCCCAGCTGAGTATATCTTCCCCAGCCAAGGCTATTATCCCCAAACAGAGTCTATCCTCCCCAATATAGTGTATCCTCCCCAAGTTGAGTTTGTCCTGCCCGACGGAGTCTACACTCTCCAGTTTGAATTTTCCTTTCAGATTATTGCAAATCGTAGGGCCACAACCCCTGATCCTCATTAAAGCCGTCAGCAAAGCCTTTACTATTTCCGAAAAGATACTATGAAGCCAGGACCCGACCAAATATTAGCACGATTTTCAAGTTATTACTGAAGCTTGGACCCGACCAGATAATAGTTTGACTTCTTCAATTGCCGAAGCCTAGGCCCGACCAGATAGCAGTTTAATTCCTACAAAATCATTTAGCAAAACTTCTCTTCTCCAGTAGAGTTTGCCACTATCCCTAGTGAATTACTGAAACCTGGACCCAACCAGATAACAGTTTAAGTATCTGAAACCTGGACCTGACCAGATAATAGTTGATCTCAATTTTAAGATACTATGAAACCTGGACCCGACCAGATAATAGTCTAACTCTTCAAAGATATAGAAGAACCTATACTCAACCCGACCAAGGTTTAACTTCTTTTCCCTAGTAGAGTTTGCCTCTGCCCTAACAAATTACTGTGAAACCTGGATCCAACCAGATATCAGTTTTCAATTTCATCTTTTCAAGCAAGTTGTTGTGAAGCCTGGATCCGACCAGATAGAAATCACCCTCAGAGATTTGTTGTGAAACCTGGAAACCGACTAGATAACAACTAAATACTCAAACAGTCTATTATGAAACCTGGACCCGATCAGATAGCAATTGACCTCATCAACCTCAAAAATCTGCAAAGCCTGGACCCGACCAGATGACAGTTTTTCGAACAGTTTAGTGTGAAACCTGGAGCCCGGCCAGATAGCAATTAACTATGATCCCCAGAGAGACACTGTGAAGCCTAGACTCGAACAGATAATAGTACAACTTTCCAAAAACCATGAAACCTGGACCCGACTAGATAGTAGTTACCACTTCAAGTTACTGCGAAGCCTGGATCCTACCAGATAATAGTTAACTTCCGTATCCCCAGTAAGTTGTCGTGAAGCCTGGATCCGACTAGATAACTATTCAATTTCAAGAAATTTTCTACAAAGTCTGGAATCCGACCAGATAACAGTTAATTCGTATCTTCCCCCAATAAGTTGTCGTGAAGCCTTGATCTGACCAGATAGCAGTTGACTACTTCATCCTCAACAAATTGTGAAGCCTGGATCTGACCAGATAACAGCTGACATTCAAGAGATATTCCCCAGCGAAATCCTCCTTTCAACAAAGTTTGAAGATATGTATATTCTTCATCCCCAACGGCAATCAGGGATTCAACCCCCCAGGATTTCCTCAGCAGCAGTCAGGGATTTATTTACTCGGACAGAGACATACATCTCACATTCATACATCATAACATGTACATACAAAATTCATTTAGCATAATACCACATCTGGTGAACATATGCATACATCCGCATTTTACTAAATTTTTTTCTCACAGGTAAAACATCAAGTTTTAGTATAAATAAACAAGAGATTTGTATTGATACTTCTTCCAGTATTTAACAACATTCCTCCAATTGGCATCTATAAGCCCATTCACCATCCATCTTCGAGTGCAAATTTCTTGGCACTCTAGTGTTCAATCATCTTTCACGTTCAAGTCACGAATGGTGGATCTGCCAATCTAACTCTTCGGGTTTAAGAAGATTGAACAGGGGCAGCTGTTGTACCCCAAAATTTCCCCTCTCATTTCTCAAGGATTCTCTCACAAGAACTACTACGACTTCAAGTTTGCAGCATTGATACATCAATTTAGGCTTGGAATTGGCACAAGGTCAAAATGGTCAATTGCATACTGGAAAGTCAAACTTTGACTTTTTGGTCAATATTACATTCCAAAGATCAAATTTCATCAAGACACTCGAGAATATCAAGCTTGATTATCAAGAAGTCAAGAAAGTCAAAAGTCAACTTGAAAAGTCAAGATTTCCAAGACTTAGAAATTTTCTAAGTGTTTTTATACATGATAATTTCATCACTTCATGCCATTCTTTCATCATGATGCAAAATGATTCAAAAGAAGCTTTAAAAATGAAAGTTGTAGATTTCCATGATATCTACAACATTTCTTTACACAAATTCTCCTAAATATGCTTGGATCTCAAGTTATAAATTCATGAAGTCATGACATTTTCATTTAACACTTAGAGAAATTTTCAGCAGTTTTGGTCAGGTTTTTATCTCAACTTCTTGGCCAATTTTCATCAAGTTCCAGTTTGATTTAACAAAAGTGGTCAACATGAAAGTTGTAGAGGGTGTTTCAAGCTCTCCAAAACACTCAAGAGCATGAATTTATCATATTTGACCTAGGAGATTCAAGGGCCTGAAGTTGGGCATTCATTCTTGAATTGCAAGCCTTTTTTGTTGAAGAACACATAATCCAATTGGCATGATTTGCTTCATAATCTTATGTTGCAGGCCTCCTTGCTTGCAAATCTCATCATAATTTAATGTTTACACAAGAGCTTGAGCTATTACCCAAGTGTTTAAGCCATTATCCAAAAAATATTTCCATTTATGGCATAAAGGCACCATTGCTATTCTTGAAAAGCAAGCCTTTTCAACAAAGTTTGTCTTGAGCCCATACCTTGTTGGTTGCTGATTATACTCCACCACAAATCATGGAAAGTAGCTCCTCAATACCAGCAACTTTGGTACTTCATCTTGGGACTATGGAGTACTTGACTTAGTTTGATCTTTGTAGTCCAACCAAACCATAACATGCTGTTTTGAAAACCTAATCAACTCCTATGCACAAACCCCTTGCCTATAAATAGAAGAAGCATTTGCAAGAGAAAGAGGTTAGAAAAATGTTAGAAAAAAAAGACAGAGAAAAGCCAGAAGTTTTGTTGTAAACTAGCCATCAAGATCCCATTCTCTCCAAAAAGGCCATAATTGTCCAAAAAAGCTTCCACTCTTGAGTTTTAAAGTCCAAATATTTAGAACTCTCACACCTTGCAAGCCTTACCCAAACATCTAAGCACTTCACATATATCACCTAGAAATTGTTCAAACTCAAGGACAAGCTTCTACAACACCTCTGTTCTCTTTTCCAAGTTCAATAACAGTCAAGACAACAACTCAAGCTCAGAGTATAAAAATCCAGCTCCGAGGTAAGTTTCTTGACTTTAATCCTTCATTTCAAGCATCATTAGTGATTCATTTTTGAAGACAAAATGTAGTAACCATTGCTCTTGAAGCTAACCTTTTGTTTGTCTTCCATTCTTTTCATTTATGTGTTGAGAACTAACCCATGTATGCAGCAAAACAATGTTGAAGTAAAAAAACGACAGCTTGAGTCGACACATACCTATATGAGTCGATTCATCTTAGTGAAAAATGACAATATGAGTCGACACATAGCCTTATGAGTCGATACACACTACTATATAGGCCCAAAACAGAAGAAAAAAAGTGTATGAGTCGACACAAAGCACGTATGAGTCGACACATGTAGTGTATGAGTCGACACATACCATTATGCATCGACTCATACTGAGTTGATTTGGCAATACAGGGACAAGGAAAGTTATGTGTCGATGCATAGGAGCTTGTGTCGACACATAATAGTTCAAAATGCATTTTTTCCTTCTTTTTCCACTGCTTTTACATTTTCGTCATTGTTATTCGATAGGGTTGTAATATTTAAGTTCCTATTTCATCCCCATTTGTAAATTGTACCCCCATCCCCTAAACGATGTAATAGCGTGGGACTTTATTTTCCGCAATTTAACGCTTTCAAATACAAATGTTAGTAACTAGGGTGTGTATGGAAAGATAAAATCAACAAGTAGATAACCTTAATAAAAGATTAAATGCATGCAAATCAAACACACTATTCACACATGCACCCTTAAGGTTAACTCCACTTGTTTCCTAAAAAATGGTCATGTTATGCATGTGGGATGTCTTAGCAAAAACAATCAAAATACAAGATCATAGTCCCACGGTGACGCTATCTATGTTGCCTTTCAAAATGATCTTAGTCCTTAAAGAAAAATGCTAAGATACCTTGCAATATTGCCAATTATGGTTATACGATGACCCATGCTCGTTCCTTTTACATCCAAAGATAGGGTTACTTACCAAATCAATGGTAAGATAACAATGTCAAAGTAAAAAGGAAATGAACATGAAAGACTTTTGAGTAGGTAGAATGTTCCTAGTTACTTGCTCATTTTCAAACCAAAAACATCCTTTCTATTTTCAAAACAAACACCAACACTTTCAAAAACATCTTTTAAACTTGAAAACATTTTCAAAAGATCAAACACTTTGTATACATTCTTATAAACGAGAATCATTACAAAGTTTTCCTAAACGATGGCACCTTTTTGAAACACTTTCAAAAACCACACAAAGCATATTTTCAAACAAAAAGCAAGTGATCTAGTAAGTAACTAAGAGCCCATGGAAAACCATGGATGAAAGGGTGCTAATACCTTCCCTTTTCATAATCTACCCCCCGAACTCAAGAAAACATCTCAAAGGTCTTTCCTGTGGTTTTTCACCTTTCCTTTTGGATAAAAGAAAAGTCGGTGGTGACTCTTGCTAACCGCAACATTTGCAATCAAACGCAAAAACAACCAAGTCAGTTCTCCCACCGTATCACACTAGTCCTTGTAGGTTACTGTCATTTTTTGTATGATCTTCTTAATGTTCTTATTTGCAGCTTCAACAGCGCCATTCATCTTTGGACGGTAAGGGGAAGAATTATGGTGCTGGATCTTGAATTGCGTGTATAGTGCGGTGATCATAGTATTGTTGAGATTCGTACCATTATCTGTGATGATTATCTCTAGAATGCCGTACCGACAAATGAGATTTTGTTTGATGAAACGGGCCACAACATTCTTGGTAACGGAAGCGAAAGAAGCTGCCTCAACCCACTTTGTGAAATAGTCAATGGCCACCAAGATGAAGCGGTATCCATTAGAAGTTGTAGGTTTGATTTCTCCAATCATATCGATTCCCCACATCAGGAATGTCCAGGGAGCAGTTAGGACATTTAGAGGAACTGGAGGCACATGCACTTTGTCAGCATAGATCTGACACTTGTGACAGGTTCGTGAATGCTGATAGCAATCTTCTCTATGGTAGACCAGTAATACCCTGCCTGTAGGATCTTCTTAGCCATCGTATTCCCACTAAAATGGGTGCCAAAAGCGCCTTCATGTAGATCATCCATGATGTATTCTGCCTCAACCTTTTCTATGCAACGAAGTAAAACAGAGTCATGGTTGTGCTTGTAGAGAATTCCATTACTAAGGAAGAACTTAGCAGAGAATCTCCTTAAGAACTTCTTATCATTGATTGAAGCTCCTTACGGATACTCTTGTGCCTCGAGATACCTCTTAACTTCATGGAACCAAGGCTGGTCCACTACTTCTTCAGTATCGATCTCGTGACAGTAAGTTGGTTCGTCCATCCATTCAATGATGATCAGGGGAGCCTCGTTACCCCACTTGAGTTTAAACATGGATGACATTGTGGCAAGCGCGTCTGCTAGTTCATTTTCCTCTCGTGGAAAATGCTCAAAGGTAATTTCCTCCAAATTTGGGTGTTGTACCCCAAAATTTTCCCTCTCACTTATCAAGAATTTTCTCATAAGATCTCCTTAGGCTCAAGACTGCATTAGGGTTTGATCAGCTCAAGACACCTCCTTATGCACTGATGACCAAAATTAGGGTTTGAGTTTGCACAAGTATTTTTGGACTATAAGTGCTTCATATGACTTTCATGGACGATTATGGACCCCCAAGATCACTCATATCAAGTTTCAAGCCTTGGATCACACTTTTGATCAGTCAATTGAACAGTTGACCTAAAAATCAGCTGTATTAGGGAAAAAGTCAACCATAGCCAATTTACAGTCAAATTTAATAATTTTTTATCCTTATCAACATTTTAAACCCCTATGTATCATTCGATCAAGTTTGGACCATAATTCCTCAAGAAATTTGATCAAATCTTCAAAAGGGCAAAATGGTCAAAATTAGGGTTTTGATTGAGAAGGGGCAATTTCTGATTTTTGACCTAGCAAATGGTCAATTGGTTTTAGGCATAATCTCAAGATTCTAATTGAATCATTTTGACCTAATGGCATGGTTCAAAACATTGCAAGTCCATTGGATTGACAAATGAATTTTCCAGTCAACTGATCAAAAGTCAACTGTATACTGAAAAGTCAAACTTTGACTTTTTGGTCAAATTCAAGTGCCAAAGATCACAATTCATAAAACCATTTCAAAATAGGAAACTTATTCATCAAGAAATCAAGAAATCAAGATTTCATTTTGAAAAGTCAAATTTTCTAAACTTAGAAATTTTTCGAAGTGTCGAAACTCTTATTTTTTTTCATCACTTCAAGCCAAATTTTCACCATGATGCAAGATGATTCAAGGAAAACTTCCAACATGAAATTTTTAGATATCAATGAGATCTAAAACATTGTAGGGCATAAATTTTTCTAGAAATTCTTGGATTTCAAGTTATGAATTTATGAAGATATGTCCATGAAACTAAAAATACTTAGTGAATTTTGAGTATTTTAGTCAGGATTTTGACCTAACTTCATGGTAACTTTTCACCTAGTTCCAAAGTGATTATTCAAAAATGTCCAACATGAAAGTTGTAGAGCATGTTCCAAGATTTTAAAAATGTCCAAGAACTTGAAGAGATCATTTTTGATCTAGGAGATTCGAAGACTTGAAGTTGGCATGATAAACTTGAATTATAAGTCATTTTTGTGATGAACTCATAATCAAATCTCATAACCTTATCATTCAATCTCACTTTTCAGGCCATGTTGCTTCTAAATCTCTCCATAATTAAGTAATTACATAGACCCTAAGTGTATTACACAAGGATTTAATGTTTTGTCCAAGTCTCGATACCATTTATGGTTGAAATTGCAAAAAGTAACATATCCATTCTTGTAAAGCAAGCTTTTTCACAATGTCAACCCTTTCTTGAGCCTCTCAATGACTCCATCTACACACACTTAACCTAGCAACTCATAATAAGCATATTTAAAGTGATTCAACCACTTTACATAGCTTGTACCACACATTGGGATTTTGGTTTTCCACTTTGCTTCAAAAACAAGCAAAAATGTCATAACATGTGATCTTGGTAATCTGATCATATCAAGTCTCCAAACCTTTTCCTATATATCAAGACACTCTTATGCAAATGAGGGGATGATTTAATAATCCCTTAAACCCTCTCATACACTCTCAAACCCGAATTGACCAAAAATCACCATTTTTAAGCTTTTGAAACCTTAACTTCGAAACTCATCACTCTTGCAACTATTGTCCAAACAAATCATCCAAACACTTCATATATATCATATAGAAACTATCCATACCCTTGTTTCCTCACTGTAGCATCATTTTCATCATCCACCATTTTCAAAATCCACCATTGCAACTTGACTTGAGTAGACTAATCCAGACACTTTCAAGGCAAAGTAAAAGTTGTAACATACTCACTAAGGTTCCAGGAAGCTAAAGCAATCATCATATTTCTTATGGAAGTCGTGTAGAGGCCATTGCATTTTTGCATCAAGAGGTAAGTTTTTTCAACTTTGTAATCTTGATACAAGCATCATTTTCACTTACTTTCAAAAGATAAAATGTATATATCATGTCTATGAAGCTAACCATATCCTTAAATTTCATTTAATTGACTGTGGGATGAGAATTTTGAAATTGAATTTTTTGGACATTTAGGTTTTCAGTTTGGTACAGGTAGAAATTCGTGAGTTATAGTGGGAATAAATAAAAACTAATTACATATTTTAAATCCTTGCGAAATTCTAAGCAAGTTTCATTTTTACATTTTTGAATTTGGTTGAGAAATGAGGAAGTTAGAATTTTTTGAAAAAAATGAAAATATGTTGTTAAAGTAACAGTAACGATAGATGCAGGGAAGAAGAAGAGAAAAATCAAAATTTGAAAACGAGTTTATTTTATATTTAATGATTGTTGTTTTATTACTGGATGTAATAGCCACCCCAGTGGCAAGAAACGCGCGATCCATGTCACTTTCACCTTAAGGGCGCGGGTTTGAACCATAGTGAACCCCCCTTTTGTATATTTTGTGTTATTTTGTGATTTTATGATTTCATGAAGCAGTGTTCTCATATAATATTACGCAAGCGCATGGTTAATAAGGAAACATGCCTGGCCTAGTGGTATTATTTTGAGCCAGCAACTTGAATGTCTCGAGTTCAAGCCTTGGCAGGACCAATAATCTTATTTTTATCACTTGACTCATTTTACATTTTTAACAAACTTCAACAATTTATTTAACCCATCAAATTAACTTCTTTTGAACTAATTTTTTTTCATACTACTAGTTTATTAGGTCTATTTTATGAATATATAAAAATCTTACCAAAAATATTTTTATTTTCATTATTTGTGATTTATTCAAAGTAGCATCTTTTAGGTTTTTTTTCTTTATTAAAAAGTAATAAAAAAAAACATTTTTCTTAACAAATTTCTTTTCTTGATTAAATTAATTTTTAACTTATTTTTTGCTTTGAATTTATTTTCTAATTAAATCAAATTAGAATTTTTGGATTTTAATTAATTAAATTCTTTCCTTTTATTAGTTTAATGAAATCAAGACTTTTCATAAACAAAAAAAAACAATTTTCTTTTCCTTTCACATTGTTTTTATATTCTTGCACATTTTATCTCGTAATATTCAATATGGTTGTAATAGTATAATTATAACTTTATTGCTTTCATCCCCCATTTGTAAATTTGTATACCCCCTCCCCAAATGTTGTAATAGCGTAGTAACTTTAAATTTCGCAATTTATCGTTTTTACATAATATGCTAGTAATTAGGGTTTGTATGGAAAGAATAAAATAAATCAAATAGAAAACCCTAATCCAAGACAAAAACAAGCATGAAAACAACACACTTGCACACAAGCACCCCTAGGGTAAAATCCACTTGGTTGCCTTACAAAATTGCCATATTACGCATGTAAGTTATCTTAGCAAAAACAAGCGAATACAAGATCATAGTCCCTCGATGACGCTATCTAAGTTGCCTTAAAAATGATCTTAGTCCCTAAAAAATAATGCTAAGATATCTTACAACATTGTTAATCATGGTTATACGATGACCCACGCCCGTCCCGTTAACATTCAAAGATAGGGTTGCTTACCAAATCAATGGTAAGATAACAATGTCAAATGAAAGAGGAAATGAACATGAAAGACTTTTGAGTAGGTAGAATGCCCCTAGTTACTTGCTCACTTTCAAAACAAAACATCCTTGCTATTTTCAATAAAAAAAACAAACACTTACACTTTCAAAACATCTTACAAAACTTGAAAACATTTTCAAAAGATCAAACATCTTTGTATACATTCTTACGAACAAGAATCATTACAAAGATTTCCTAAACAATGGCCTCTTTACAAAATACTTTCAAAAACCACACAAAGCATAATTTCAAACAAAAGCAAGTGATCTAGTAAGTAACTAAGAGCCCATGGAAAACCATGGATAAAAAGGGTGCTAATGCCTTCCCTTTTATAATCTACCCCCCGAACCCAAGAAACAATCTCAAAGGTCTTTCCTGTGCTTTTTCACCTTTCCTTTTGGATATAAGAAAAGTCGGTGGCGACTCTTGCTAACCGTAACATTTGCGATAAAACGCAAAACCCTCAAGTCAGTTCTCTCACCGTATCACAGTGGGATTAATGTCAACACATGTTCTTTGTAGGGGATGAGGTTAGGGTGCTTAGTGTCCCATTCTCCTTTGATCTGACTGATGACTAAGGATGAATCTCCAAATACACTTAAGGACTTGATTCCCAAATCTATGGCATCTTTGAGACCAAAAATACATGCTTCGTATTCTGCCATGTTATTTGTAAAGTTGAAGCAAAGTCTTGTGGTAAAGGGAGTATGACATCCTTCAGGGGATATAATTGCAGCACCTATGCCATTACCGAGTGCGTTGGAGGCTCATTTAAAAACCAGGGTCCATCGGGATCCTTGTTCAGTCCAGTCATATGGTCTGAGTTCCTCACAGTTGTTTACCATCATGATGTCTTCATCTGGGAATTCGAATTTCATGGACTGATAGTCATCCACAGCTTGATGAGCAAGGTGATCGGCTAGCACACTGCCCCTTTATTGCTTTTTAGGTAGTGTACTGAATGTCGTATTCAGTCATAATCATATGCCATCTTGCTATTCTCCCGGAGAGGGCAGGCTTCTCGAATATGTATTTAATTGGATCCATCTTGGATATTAATAAGGTAGTATGAGTCAGCATATACTGTCTTAGCCAGCGAGCAGCCCATGCCAGAGCGCAACAAGTTTTCTCGAGCAGTGAATATCTTGTTTCACAGTCGGTAAACTTTTTGCTCAGGTAGTAAATAGCATGCTCTTTTCGGACAGACTCGTCATGCTGCCCCAGCACACACCCTGTTGAATTTTCCAAGACAGTTAGATACATGATCAAGGGTCTTCCCTTGACTGGCGGCATCAAAAAAAGAGGCTCTTGTAGGTACTCTTTGATCTTGTCGAAGGTAAATTGTCATTCATCATTCCATTTGACTACTTCATCTTTCTGCAGTAATTTGAAGATTGGTTCACAAGTAGCAGTCAGGTGAGAAATGAATCTGGCAATATAGTTTAGCCATCCTAAGAATCCTCTGACTTCCTTCTCAGTGCGAGGAGTAGGCATTTCTTGTATTGCTTTCACCTTGGCAGGGTCTACTTTGATACCTTTACCGCTGACAACGAAGCCTAGGAGTTTACCAGATCTTACCCCAAATGTGCATTTATTCGGGTTCAACCTCAGTTTGTATTTCTTTAGTCTCTCAAACAGTTTCTGCAAATGGTCAAGATGTTCCTCTTCAGTTTGAAATTTAGCTATCATGTCGTCCACATAGACCTCTATTTCGTGATGTATCATGTCGTGAAATAGAGCTACCATGGCACATTGATAGGTTACCCCAGCGTTCTTCAACCCGAATGGCATAACCTTGTAACAGAATATGCCCCACTATGTGACAAAGGTTGTTTTCTCCATGTCCTCAGGCGCCATTTTGGTCTGGTTGTAGCCTGAGAAACCATCCATGAATGAGAACACCTTATGCTTTACGGTATTGTCAACCAGAATATCGATGTGGGGAAGTGGGAAATCATCCTTAGGGCTTGCCCTATTCAAATATCAGTTAATCCACACACATGCGTACTTTTCCATCATTTTTAGGCACTGGAGCAACATTGGAGAACCATTTTGGATAGGAGGTGACGGCTAAGAATCCTACATTGAATTGTTTCATGACTTCATCCTTAATCTTCTCTGACATGTCTGGCCGCATGCGACGGACTTTCTATTTTACCAGAGGGCATTCCTCTTTTGTCGGTAGACGATGGACCACGATATCAGCATCAAGTCCTGGCATGTCTTTGTACGACCAGGCAAAGACCTCAACATAGTCATGTAGCAACTGAATTAAGCGCTTCTTGACACTAGATTCCAGATTGGCTCCTACCTTGACTTCTTTCTTGTCCTCTTCGGTACCCAAGTTAACTGTGTCCACTAGTTCTTCGTGGGGCTGTATGGCCCTTTCTTCTTGTTGTAGTAACCTGGAAAATTCCCCTGGAACTTCACAATCTTCCTCACCTTCATCTTCGGCTTGGTAGATTAGGTTTTCAGAGTCACAAAAGGCCATAGCAGAATTGTTAACCATGGGATCCCGAATGGATGTAGATCTGCATTTTGAATGTGAGTGTATGTAAGAGTATAACTATCTTTGAAAGAAATAAAAATGTAGAAAAATAAAGACAAAGAGCACAAAGTTTGTATGCAAAAACATCCATGATTCATTGATGACATATGAAAATGAGGTAACAAACCTTACAAATGGACCGTTGTGCCTCGGGTAAGACACAAGGTTTTAAAAGTCTGAATTGTTTAATTATTACAGGTCTGACAAAAATTTAAAGACAATTACTGTTGGATAAAAGTAATTGGGACAAAATCTTTAGCCTCCTAGATGTTGAGTCCTCTGTTGACAGTTGGGAAAATCCATTCCTCCAGGTTGTACCTGTCCTCATCATCCCCCACTGTGTTGACTCTGTGGTTGCTAATCTTCAAAGGTGGTCCCCTGGCACGAGCATGACGTACAACTTTCTGGGCTCCTGAAGTGAAACCCAAAGCAAATTTGTCAGATTTGTAAGGGATATCCAGGAGTTGGCCCCAAATAGTACACCCACCTTCTTCGATCACTGCCTTGGCATCTTTCAGAGAAGACATCTTTAGCGGAGGTCTTGTAATTTTTGGGACTTGGGAAACAGTCTTGGTTACCGCCGCGATTTGTGGGACTTCCTCGAAATGCTGAAACGGAGTTTCAATGAATTCACCATCCAATTCCATGTATCTGAAGGAGTTCAAGTGACTGACCATATATTCCTCTTCTCTATGGACAATAATGATTTTCCCCTTGGTTGGGTATTTCAGCATCTGATGTAATGTACAGGTGACGGCACCAGCATTGTGAATCCATGGTCGGCCCAATAAACAGGAATAGGAAGGGCGAATGTCCATCACATAAAAAGTTGAATCAAAGGTTTGAGTTCCAACTTTTATGGGGATTTCCACCTCCCCATGCACCATCCTCTTTGAACCGTCGAAGGCCCTTACCACTATGTTGCTGGGTTTTAAGTTCAAACCTTCACAATCGAGTCTATCAAGAGCCTTCTTAGGCAGCACATTCAAAGAAGAACTGGTATCAACCAAGACATGGGCCAAAGTTGTGCCCCGGCATTCAACAGAGACATGCAATGCCTCGTTGTTCTTCCTCCCTCTAGGTGTCAAGTTAGCATCAGAAAATCCCAAACCATTGTCAGCGGTCAAACTGGCCACACAGTCTTGGAACTGATCAGTAGAGGTTTCTTGTGGTACGTGGGTAGTTTTAAGAAATTTCACCAAGGCCTTCGCATGAGCCTCGGAGCACAACAATAAAGCCAGCATCGAGATCTTTGACGGAGTCTGCCCTAGCTGTTCGACTACATTGCAGTCGCTTCTCTTTATAATTTTTAGAATTTCTTCCATATCCTTTTGGGAGGCTTCTGGGATAGATACTTATTGCATCTACATCTGGACAGGCTCAACCAGAATGCCTTTTCTCCGAATCTCGGTCGACTTGGTGGTGGGAGTGTCAGTAGGGGTAATTATAGGAATTGTAGTAGTAGTGTCAATGGGAACAGAAGCAGTGATGATCACAGTATCGGTAACAGTTTTTGGAGGAGCAATCTCGGGAGAGAGTACTCTTCCACTTCGGGTTATCTTGTTGGTTCCCGTAATATTGTTGATGTAGGGGTCAGCCTTCTCAAAAATTGAGTCTTCACCAGCCAGCCAATCTTGCTTGACATCGTGATAGTAGACGTCGCCCCCATAGTTCCATGGGACAGTTTTATCTGATGAGTACGGGATCGGCCCTGGCATAGTAATTATCAGTGGAGTCACTTTAGGAGTTGATGTAATCCTAACGGGTCTTTTGGTGGAGACCCTGGAAGGATTGACGGAAATGGTTACTATTGAAACATCATTGTAAGAAATGGTGGGAACGGGAGTCTTTTCAAACAAAATCTCTTTGTTATCCATTAGGCGTTGGACACCTGCTTTTAATAAATGACAACCAGTTGGTAGGGATAAACAGAGGTGGCAGCCTTCGTCACATCCCGGAAATAAACCGGCCTTCAACAGGTTCCTCTTGACAGTCAGAAGAGGAGTAACAAGTTCATCAACAACAGTAATAAACATATCATCTTCAACAGCGTTAACATCACGGCCATGCTTGGGCATAGGAGCGATGATAACATTTGGGATCTCAAGAGCATCAAACTCGATTTATTTTTCTTCAAGAAGGTCTTGCACCTTGTTTTTCAAAGCCCAACAGTTGTTGGTATCATGGCCTGGACTTTCTGAGTGGTAAGCACAACGAGCATTGGGATAGTAATGAGGAGAGGTTGTGTTGGGATTCTTTGGAGATTCCTTTAAATTTACCAGATTAGATCTCAATAAATGTGGTAGGACTTGGGATAGTGTCATATTTATCCGGGTAAATTATCTTACTGGTCTTTCTGTTCTCAGATGGTTGCTCCTTTGTTGAGTAGGTGCAGGCTTAGGGATCATGATGGCCCCTACCATTGGACGGTGTTCAGTTATATCTTGATTTCTTTGAGGATACACAACACCAACTTATTTTTTCCCAATAAATGGTTTTCTCATGGCACTGGAGGATGCGTCTTTTTAGATCTTTCCACTCTTAATCCCAGCTTCCACTCTTTCTCCGGTCAAGATTAATTCAGTGAAGCCTGCTGAGGAGCTTCCTCTCAGATGATTAAAGAAAGGACCGGACAAGGTTCCCAAAAACATGTCTTCTAGCTCCCTATCAGACAAGGGAGGCTGGACTCTTCCTGCTAAGTCTCTCCATTTCTGAGCGTAGTCTTTGAAACCTTCTCTTGAAACCATAGCCATACTCTGGAGTTAAGTACGGGTGGGAGCAAGGTTTGGGTTGTACTGATATTGTTTATAAAAAGAAATGGCAAGGTCTTCTCAATTATGGATATTGGCCCTTTCTAGTTGATAGAACCAATCTAGCTGAGTCCCGGATAGACTATCCTGAAAGAAGTGGACCCACAAATCTCTATCGGCAGTGTGAGGCTGTATCTTCTTCACATAAGATCAGAGGTGCATCTTGGGACACGAAATCCCGTCGTACTTAGCAAATACTGGTGCTTTGAACTTTGGTGGAATAACAATCTTGTTGTACCCAAATTTTTCCCCGTAAGATCCCTTTATCATACCATGTTGATTCCATTATAATAAGATCACACTAGGATTCTTGGTTCCCCTCCCTATATTTAGCTTTGCACTTTGAGGAATCACCAAGCACCTTGACTTGTGTTCTTTCGTGACCATGATTTTTTTTGCCTTGATTTCTTCTTTTAATTAATAAAATTCAATGTTGGTTTGTCTTGTTTGTTATCCATGTAGGTAAAGGCAATGAGATTTAACAAGTTTCCCCATGGGTTCATGAGTTTATTTCCATGCCCTAGTCAATAAAGCTTGAGAAGTTCAAGCCTCGCCATTGAAGTTGTTTTGGAGGAAATGGCATGGCAAGCTTATTTTTTTTCACCATATTTCAAGATTATCGAATTTGATCCAAAAAGTACAAGGGGTTGATCGAAAAAATAGTCATGTTTGGACAAGATTTTATTCCTTTTGGTCACAAGTGCATGTTCCTCTCAATTCTCAAGATATGGAAGTGGTTATGGTTGCTATTAGTTCTCATTATCATCCTCAACAACTTATATTTACAAAGCATTTGTTTTGGTACAAGAGGTTTCTTCAAATTTACGAAGTTCCTCAAGCCATGTTCCTTAATCTAGGAGCTAGGGTTTTGAACTTCAAAGGAGTATATCTTGCTCATCTTTTGGTATTTTTGAGTGATTCCGAAGACATCATTCTCTTCAAAGGGTTATTAACAAATCACTTCAAAAGTTCCAAGGAGTTTTCATGTGGAAGAAACTTGATGAGGAAGAAATATTACAAGTACTCCAGATAAATCCCCAATTTTCCATGTGTGACTTCAAATGATCATAACTTGGTCAATTTTTATCACCTTGAGCCCATTATTTTTCCATAATGATCTTGAATATGTGAAATTTATGCCTTCTTATATGAGAAAAGTGAGAAAATGGATGGAAGATTCCCTAAAGATACAAAAGATTATAGGTCATTTTATGAAATTTTTCCAACTTCAACAAGTCATAACTTTCTCAATTTTTGGAGATTTTGAATGGTTCAAGTTTCAAAATGTCATTCAAGAGATTTACTTCATGCCATATTTTTTGGTCAAGATCAAATTCCAAGTGGAAGGCTATGTTTGGATGCAAGACATTATAGGTCACTTTTGAAGAAAAATTTGAAATATTTCTAGGTATGGAAAGTCAACATCTTTTCCAACTTTGACTCGTTTTAACTTTCAGCTCAATCATCCATTTGTCTCCATTCTTTTCACATTGAAAAGCTTGTAAACTCATCTTTCTGAAGCATCAAGAATCATGCCCTAAGACCCCTTGAGCTGAGAATGCCATTGGTCAGAAGTTGGCACTTTGAAACTGAATTTTTCACCAAGTCAGAAGTTTGAAATCCCTTATTTGGCTTCTAAACACTTTGATTCTGCACGTTTATGCATCTAAACATCTTTAATGAAGTTCCATAAGTGATTAGCATAGAAAAACGTGCGTTTTGGATGAGTTTTGATCAAATTGGAAGTCACACTTTTCTTGTTTGCAACTTTACACGATTTCCCTCCAAACTTCATCATTTCACGCGGATGGACATTCCATTTGATTTCCTATAAATAGAGGGTCATTCCCCATTCATTTCCTCAAGTTTGGATAGCCAGAATCACCCTGCCAAACTTGTTCCATAACTCAGAATTCAGCAACTTCGAAATCCATACACAAGCCTTTTTCAATCCAATTTTTTCATCAATTCACCTTCCTTGATCTTCCCTGAAGCTAACCATATAATTACATTCAAGAATTGTGCCCTATATTGCTCCATAGAAGTCCAGTTTCAGAACTCTGCAACTCAACTTCAATAGGTAGATTCCTTCATCAATTCTTCAAAACTTTGATATCATTGTGATGCTCTCATTTCCCTGGTTCTAGTCGCAACACTTGCTTTTTACTGGAAACACGTTTTGACTATGAAATTTCAAATCCCTTTTCAGAACTTTCCTTCCAAATTGCTTGAGCTACAGTTTATATAAATTTGGCGCGAGGGTGTGGTTGTCTTTGTCTTAAAGAGACGAAGCGAATGGCATAGGTCTGAGCTTCTAATTTTACAGTTTGAGAGACTTGCAATTCACGTTGGCTGGAGGTTGAAGATGACCAACGTGTCATCTTCCAACCAATGATGGCACGCCACTTGTTATTTTTGAATTCTGATTTAATAATTTATTCAGTGCTTTATTCACTAATGACCATGACATGCACAGCGCGCCAAATCCCTTGGATTTGATTACTATCGCGTTTTGACTCTCATCCAATGGTCCACATATTTTTTACTTTTCTTTTCTTTTCTGATTTTTTATATTTAATTGTTTTAAACTTCAAAAATCATATAAAATTCATTTTAAGTCCAAAAAATCTGAAAAAAATTATGAAAAATATTTTTTGATTATTCTCTTTCTTATTTTTATTTTTTTCACAATTTAATTTTGTGTTTTGGTATTTTTTATAAATTTACACTTTATTTGAATTATTTTAAATGTTTAAAAATACTTTTATGCATTTTTAAATTCTGAAAAAATTATGGAATGATCCAATGATATTGTGACAAATATTGGTGACCTAATTTTATTTTTGTTTCTGACTTTGTTATTTTTTATCATTTTTGGTTTATTTTACCCCTTTATTTTAATTTTAAAAATAGTTTCTGACTTTAAAAAATTATCAAAAAAATTTATAAAAATCATTTGAGCCCTTTTCTGATTTTTCTATGGTCTTGCTTTTTATTTCTTGATTAATTTGAAGATAGTTGATATTTTTTCTTTTTATTTATATTTTTAAACATTTTAAACCCTTTTTAATGTATATATTAAATGTAATATTATTTTGTGATTATTTTCTGGTTGATCTTGGGTTAAATTTTTTATCATGAGCTTTATTAACATCATTGGATCCATGGTGTTGAGTCTAACTCCACAAAAATGGATGAATGATTTTAATAATAGTTTGACTAAATTTAATTCAAAAGTGGTTTGCATATTCTCTTCCACCCCTCTTCATCTCATCCCCTTCTCATTATACTAAATGTTGTTGGAGCATGATCTCTATATCATGTCTCAAAACAAATGGTGCATAGATTGCTATTGACCGGCCTCAAAATAGGTGTGACTTCTATATAAGTCCACTTACGATTACTTAACATAGCGCTAAATTTTGTCCCGATTCGAATAAATGATCATTTGTGACCCAAACTTATGTTTGCAAGCCCAAGTATGTTAATTTGATATCTTTGATCCAATAACCTTGAGATTCATTATATGGAGGATTTGGTTCTACCAATCCTCTAATGGATCTACAACACCTTTGGTCAACACGGATCACTTAAACATCGTTGATCATTAAATGATACTCATAAGGATTCTAAATGGATGATATACTTGACAAAAAGCAAATGCAACTTGTTGTGTGGAGGCTTTGGTTCTACCAATCCTCTAATGAGTTCCAAATGCAAGTTTCAAGATGATCACCCAACTAACCACTAATCACTAATAATTGAATTTTTACTTTATTCTTTTATTATATGCCCCTTTTGTTTTTATGCACTGTTTACTTTTAGCATTTATATTTCATGTCATTTTCATCTTTTCTCATTTGAGCGTTTACTTTCTTGTCATTTTTATTTTGCTCACTTGAGCTTTTTATTTTATTTTCTAAAGATACTTAATAATAAATATGGATCCTAAAAATCTTTAATGAAGCTTGGACTATTTGCTTACTATCCTTGGAATTATGGAGCATCAGACTTTTTGGACTTAAGATTATAAACCTTGGCTATGATTGGAGACCTTGTGATCTTATATGATTATTTTGTCTGGAGATATTAAGGTTTACCTCAAGACATTGGGTTATTTGTTTGTTTTGTGTGCAGGTTATTGTGATTACACCCTTTGTTTGTAATCTGGATTTCACCCGTATACAGCTGTTACTCTGCCCAATTTTTGTGAAGACTTAATACACTTGAAGTTTGGTTCTCTCAAGAGGTCTAGTATTTTTGCTTTTTTGGTTTCAATCCAAAGAATGGGAGTTATATCTTGGCTCATAGTGTCAAGTATTGGCTTCTTGTTAGTTAGATGGTTCTTATCCCTAGCTTTTACCTTATGCTTTAGGATAGCCTCTTCTTCTCCTCTCATCTTCTTTAATTTCAAAAAATTTCTCCCTCCTTTTGAAAACTCTTCTTGTTTTAAACTTGAACCACTTTCATAATAAACTTAGACTTAGGTCCATGCATTTTCAAACATTTTCATAAATAATCTCCAATAAACTTAATAATACTTTGACATCATTTTTGTTAAAATACTAAAAGTCAATCAATCTCATTCAACACATTTTGCCACTTTGGCTTTCATCTTTAAACTTTTCTCAAAAAGATTAGACTTTTGGAAATCCTTGTAGTGATGTAAACAACTATACTTCTACAATATATAGTGAAGAGAGACATTTTCCACTTGGGTGTTGAGTGAGGCATTGTTGATTTTAAAATCCAAGCCATATCCTCCACTTTGAGATGATGCAAATTCTCCTTTCTCATGATTGAGGGTAGTAGATATGTTTTCCACACGGACAATGACGATGATGTTTTATCTCCTAAAATTAAGGAATACATTTGTGTTTTAAAATTTTTAAAAATAGGAACTACGTGTACCCTGATCCCCTATAGCATGAAAAGGTGGTACGTAGGTGTTGTACCCAAAAATTTTCCCTCTCATTTTACTCAATACATGTCAATTGAGATCTTCAATTTGCTCAAGGTTGCCCAAGAGTGGACCAGACAAAGTCTCTCCTAACGCAGTGTACCTCAAATTAGGGTTTCCATTTTCATCAAGATGGATGAACCACAAAGGCCTCATATTCTCTCCATGGTCTTAATATGTTCTCAAGACCCTACATGTCAAGTTCCATGTCTTGCACAAAAATCTTTGCTCTGTCAACTACTCACATGCTTGAGAATCGATTGTATTAGGTCAAAAGTCAATTGTGGCCCACATACAGTCAAACCTCAATATTTTTGGTCAACATTAACATTTTGAAGTAACTTTCATCATTTGATAAAGGGTTCATCATGATTCCCCAAGGAATGCTCCAAATTCATCAAAACCCAAAAGTTGTTAAATTAGGGTTTCTTAGTAAAAGTCAACCAAACTTTGACCAAGCATAACTTCCACATGCTTTATCAGAAAGTTTTCATCCAAATCTCATTTTGAAGAGGATGAAATTCCCTACAATTCATATTCATCTCACAAGTTCAAAATATGCATTCATAAAAAGATATGAATTTCTACATTATGGGTCCTTTTGAAAAGTCAGCAAAAACACCTTTTGGGTCAAAGCTTCTTACATGAACATGGAAGACTCAATTGAGATGAGACCAAAAGGGTTGCTTATGGGACATCCTAAGATTTCTAAAAAGTCCAAGAACACCTCTCTATGGTTAAAATTCGAGGAGATATGCCTTGTCAAAGTTGACCTTTTTTGCAAAATTGCCAAAAGTCAAATGTGCTCAAAAGTGCATTTTTTGTTAAATGGGTCCAACTTTTTATGCTCGCAACTTACTTATAATGTGGTCCACGACTCAAATATTCATCCACCCATTATTTGCTTCATTTTTCAATTTATTTTGATTTTTTATTAATTAAAAATTGAATTAAATCAAATAATTGATGAATAATAGCAAAGATGTGATTTGATTTGGTTTTTGGACAGGTTGGGAATCAAAATATGCTGAATTATCAAGGACAAAACGAATCAAGCATAATTGATACAAGAAAGGGAAGATTTGGCTAAAAATAGCAAGTTTATATGTGGCTAAAGAATCAAATCAAATCTCACCAAAACTTCAAGATCCAATCTATTTTGCAACCCTAATTCATTAAGGGATATATAATGAGCCAGAACAAAGCAAAAAACAAGGTTTTGGCAGTCGTGAAAAGCACAAAACAAAACATGGATTTCTAGCAAAAAGTGGGATTCAGTTTTCAGACTATAGGGCGATTCAAGGTAATTTGAAGCTAGCAATCTCTTCCTGGGCATGCATAGAAGCTATTCCAATCATTCCCAAGTCATCAAACCACCAGAATCACCAGCTATACATCACGGTTTGCACCCTCTGAACTCAAACTTGTTCCTCTAGTTTTACGCATTCTTAATCCAATTTGCTTGCATATACATATTTAGGATCATGTTAGGAAGCTTTTTGATAGCCTGGATTTGAATTTTGATGCAGGAATAACTATTTGCCATAGTTAGGGTTCGTGAGCTCCAAATTAGGGAACCCTGGCTAGAGGAAAAATTGGGCCAAATTAAGGGTCTTTTCATGTTCAGGGGATAAAGTACAGTTGATTCATGCCCTTGAATGGAGTTTATGTTGCTGGAATTTCATTTTAAGATTTTTGCAGGTTTTAGCCACGCATAAAAAACCGTCACTATAGCCTATAGTGACGAGTTTTTCCGTAGGTAAAGGGTCAATGCCAAAAGCGATGGTTCCCTAAAGAAGATGATGGTGTGTCCAATCATCATTGGACAATTTAAAAATTCGTGCGCGTGGGAATCAGGGACTTGTTTTCTTTATATTATATTTGGTTTTCATTATACTAACAGTTCAAACACCTAGTGCAGCTGGTAAGGCATATGGTTGGTAAACATAAGGACCTGGGTTCGATCCCAGGTCCCAGCGCTTCTCTTATTTTATTTTCCACTTACAGATCCAGCGTATCACTCATCCTGGTGTCCACCATATTTCATCAATCTCAGCCAATGGATTCATCATCCATTCAATGCAACGCACAGGCAGTGAGGGACCATGATGCACCCTCAAGTCAACGCTACAAGGGACCCAAGGCTGACTGGGCTTGGAGCGTTTTGGGCCTTAGAGAATTCAGATTGGCACCCCCCCCCCTTTGCTAGCATATAGGCCCAGTTTGCTTTTCTTTTCTATTTTCTTTTTTTAATTTCTTTAATTAATTTCCTTTATTTGTTTTAATTAATTAACACAAAAATTATTTTTTTTTCATAAAATCAACAAATCATAAAAAAGAATTTTTTTATAATATTTATTTAATATAATTAGTAAGATAAGTGAATTTAATTTTTGTTTCATTTAAATTTAAATAGAAACTAGGTTTTAAATTTTACAATTAAATTTCTTTTCTCAAATAAAAAACCAAAAAATACACAAAATCTTTTTTTTTACAAAATATTATATTTTTCTTGAAATTATTTAATTTAGCTAGATTAGGTTAATTTCAACTTCTTTTGGTAATTAAAAATAATTAGAATTAGGGTTTTTGTTATACATAATTTAATTAATTCTTTTCTCAAAAATAACTTAATTATCTTTCAATTAGATTTTAGGGTTTTCAATTTCTCCTCGCATTTAATTTGCCGCGCGCATTTTAATTCATTATTATTGTAATTGTTTCGAGTTTGTAATAGTTTTAATTAGGGTTTTAAATTATGCACTTTTATTTCCTGTCAAGACAATTATGTATCTGTCAAAGCCTTGAAATAGCTAGGTTTATTTTTTCGCACTTTAAATTCCTGCAAATATTTAATTGTCTAGATGTATGCTAATAGGATTGTATGGCAAGATTACTTAAAATTTAAACGGTAGACCACCTAATGTGCAAAGATTAAATTAATGAAACAATTCATCTGCAGATATTCACTCCTAGGGTTTACCTCACTTCGGTTGCCTTCGATAAACAATCATTAAGCATAGGAGATTTTAGTGGTTGCCCTCCTGTCTAAGAGATCAAAATGTCCCATTCGAATGTTGCCTCAGAAAGATCTTAAGACTCTAGGGTTACTACTAAATATTTCTGACTGTTGCTTTGGTGATTGTACTTGTCCCTTTCGAATGTCCCTTACAAACTCCAATGACGGTGTTACCTACTCCTTAATAGTAGGATAGCGCTGTCTAAAAGAAATGAGAACAAACAATTTTTTTTTCTCCGAGTAGGTAGAATATTAAGTACTTGCTCAATAAAAACCTTTCACACAAACACCTTTCAAAACAAATTTTCAAAACAAACTTCGTCACATCCTTGAGGCCTGATACAAGGGTTATCACGAAGTAAAACATTTTCAAGACAAACACACACAAGCAATTTGAAAAATGAGCAAGTACCTAAGAGCCGGTAGATAATTACGGATAGAAAGGGTGCTAACACCTTCCCTTTCTATAATCTACCCCTCGTACTCAGAATATCTCGAAAAAAGGTTTTTTCTGTTCTTTTTCCTTTTCCATGATTGGATGAAATAAAAGTCGGTGGCGACTCTTGCTTACCGCGACATTTTGCGAATGAAAAATGCAAAACGCAAACTAGTAAAAACAGTCGGTTCGGCCATCGTATCACAGTAGGCACTAAAGGTTCACAACTGCGGCGGGTACGAAAATCATAAAATAAATATATTTCTTTTCTCACCTCTGCCATCCATTTTTTATACAACATTTTTCATAGTCAAAATATACAGATTTTACAAAGAGGTTTTTGGGGAGTACTGTAGATGTTTAGGGTGCTAATACCTTCCCTTTGCATAACCAACCCCCTTAACTTGAATATTTCCCCCTCTTTTTGGGTTATTCGCTCTTTTCCCATTCCTTTGGAAACAATAAAGAACGACGATGATTTTTATTTTGATTTGTATAAGTCTAGTCAATCCAATGGCTTAGTCTTAAACATTTCTACCGCTACAAATCCCAGACACCAAACCCAGCTCTTCAAAGTCCAGCCCGGGCACTTTCTGAATCTCCATTGCACTTAGACGCTCTTCCAAATGTTTGTATTTGTCGTCAGTTGGGGAATACTGCTCTTCAGAGTAATCCTCTTCTTCTTCCTCTTCAGATTCTGGCTGGGCAGTCACTTCCTTGCCTTTCCCTTCTTGATTATCCTTTTCACCAAATGATGTCGCAAAGTCAAGGGTTCGTCTGGCTGGCATTGGGAACCTTCTTCCTAGATTGAGAACACCGGTTGTTTTCTTTGCTTTCTTCTTCTTTTCTTCAATCAGCAAAGTTTTTAAATCCTCTTGTCCTTTGGCTAGAGTCAAGAAAATCTGTTGAAACTGAGCATTTTGCCCCTGGAGGTCTTTTACTGTTTGCTCGAGATCCATCTTACTGAAATAAACAGTAGAAAGATGAGGAGACTTGTTGTAAGAAACATGTTTATGTTATGATGAATGGTAGATGCATATGCAATGATTTCAAGGAAATTAGAGATTTAAATTTTCTTTAGACCAAAAAGGAACACACGTTATATTAATAAATCAAAGTTTAAGTACATCATGCCTCCTTGGGCTTACAAAGAAATACAAAAATTCTAAGATAAAAAAGTTGTACGCATCCTCTTTGGTGCGATGTAGGCGTTCAGACTCTGCTCCTCATGAAGTTGCTTGGTGAGTTCCAGAACCTTCGTCTCGCTGGCGTAGAATTGGGCCTCGAAAGTGTCTCACTCCCCCTTAAGATGTATCTAATACCTTAGCAAGTCTTCAAGAGAGGTGGGCATGTCAGGATGCAGGATAGTGTATGGAACATCTCCTTCCACAACAGGCTCTATGATAATCGGGAGAATGAAGGGGTAAGGCATCATGAGACTTTAAACACGAGCTCGTACCCATTTGAGGTAAGGCTCAAGAGGGATGGAATTCTTATGCCCCAATGTCTTGATATCTACCTTGTTTAACATCCTCCAAGCTCGGATAAACCTATAGCGATGACCTTGATCGTCATTCTCGTAGTCAAATACCAAACCTTGAATAAGAATCTCATGTGGGCCATCTCTTCGGGCGTAAACAAATTGTCTTAAGGCTAAGCATGGGTTGTAGGTGATACCTCCTCTATTGCCAAGTAAGGGGACATTAGGGAATTCTCCACAACGGTCGACGATAGTAACATTTTCTATAGATCGGGAACACCAATGAATGTCTGAATGTTTGAGCGTCATCAACCTATGTGACCACCTTGAACCTTGCTCATTCTTCAATACAAATTGGGGAAGATGCGAAATAAACCATCTTGCCAAGAGAGAAGTACATCACATAAGAATACCTCTTTTCCTCATAGTGCGGGTGTGAAAACAATGTAGGATGTCTCCTAGAAAGGTAGGCACCGGGTTACGAGACATGAAGATTTTGACGGCGTGTATATCTATGAGTTGGTCAGGATTTGGAAACAAAACCATCCCACAGATGAGGAGAGCCACAATTTCCTCAAAATCTTGCAAGTCTAAGGAGTTCCAACAGTTTTGGGCTTTCTCAAACAAGAACTTAGCTAAGAAACCTTTGACACCAGTCCTTGTTTCCCAATTAGTTATGATATCAGATGGTTGCAAGTGTAGGGCTTGTGCAATTTCTTCTGGCTTTGGATCTCTTTCTGTACCATTGAAAGGTAGTTGATTGAGAATGGGAATCCTCAAGAGTTGGGAGAATTCTTCCAAATTTGGCACAACTTGATAATCGGGAAATGTGAAGCAATGGTGTAGAGGATTAAAGAATTGGAAGAGCACCTTCATCATGTCCTCATCAGTGTTGGAGGTAACCAAGTTTAGTAGGACACCATGTCTTCCGGTAAATGGAGAGTTTTCAGGAACCCTTGATGCTAGCTCTTTAAGTTGAGAAGGGATCCTTAGAAGATTGACTTGAATGGTTTTCCTGTGAATGGTATCCATGTCCTACAAAACATAAACAAAGATAAATCCCAAGATCCTTGAAATGGTTAGTGAGTATTAGTATGATGTTATGATGTTTATGATGTTATGTACAAGTAAATATATACAAACAAAACAAACAAGTCCTTAGGTTTAAGCTAGCATGGAGCCTCATAGGTAAGTACCCTCTTGAAGTTTAGTTGGCTTAAACCTGTCCTAGCAATAGTAATCGGGTTCTAAGGAGCTCAATATCACTGGTTTGTTTTCTCGGGAATTGTTTCAGCGCAAGCCTCTTTAATGGCGTCTGAATTATCCCAAAAAACCAAACCTCAATGAGTGTAGTATCGAGTATCTACCAACTTCGGACTGCACCAAAGTTGGTCTTCTCACTACGTCCTAATGGCCAAGTTGGTCAAGTAAAGGTTCTAGAAGTTAGTTATTGCTTCATGACATCACTCAGCGGCCCTGTGTTCTCCTTGAATACTCAAGGGCTACCGGTACCCACAAATATGTCACACTAACGTAACTATTGCTTAGACCATGTCGGTATACCCCGCACAGTTTCCACAACGTATTGCTACTTACCTATAAGGTATCCCAAATCCGGATAGACGATTCAAACCCAAAAAAAGAACCAAAATGTAAAGCATACAAGTAAAACAATGAAGGCAAATAAATGTGATCTAGCCCTAAGGTAACCCCACTTTTAATATTTTCCCCAGCAGAGTCGTCAGTTCTGTAGCGCGGTGGGAGAACTGACTTGGTTGTTTTGCGTTTGATCGCAAATGTTGTAGTTTAGCAAGAGTCACCACCGACTTTTCTTTTATCCAAAAGGAAAGGCTGAAAAGAATAGGAAAGACCTTTGAGATGTTTTCTTGAGTTCGGGGAGTAGATTATGAAAATGGAAGGTGTTATCACCCTTCTCATCCATGGTTTTCCATGGGCTCTTAGTTACTTGGTAGATCACTTGCTTTTGTTTGAAAATGTGCTTTGTGTGGTTTTTGAAAGTATTTTGAAAAGGTGCCATTGTTTTAGGAAAACTTTGTAATTATTCTCGTTCTTAAGAATGTATACAAAGTGTTTGATCTTTTGAAAATGTTTTCAAGTTTGAAAGATGTTTTCAAAGTGTTGGTGTTTGTTTTGAAAATAGCAAGGATGTTTTTTATTTTGAAATTGAGCAAGCAACTAGGAGTAATCTACCTACTCAAAAGTCTTTCATATTCATTTCCTTTTTCCTTTGATATTGTTATCTTACTATTGATTTGGTAAGTAACCCTATCTTTGGATGTAAAAGAGACGGACAAGGGTCATCGTATAACCATGATTAGCAATGTTGTAAGATATATTAGCATTTTCTTTAGGGACTAATATCATTTTGAAAGGCAACATTGATAGCATCATCGAGGGGCTATGATCTTGTATTTTGCTTGTTTTTGCTAAGATACCTCACATGTATAATATGGCCATTTTTGTAAGGAAACAAAGTCGGTTTACCCTAAGGGTGTTTGTATGCAAGTGTAATGATTTACATGCTTAATTTATCTTTGATTAGGGTTTGCTATTTGTTGGTTTTAATCTTTCCATACATAAACCTAATTACTAACACAGCAAAATTCAAAGTATTATCGTTCATGGACGGATTTTCCGGGTATAATCAAATAAGAATGGCTCTGGAGGACACGAAAAAAACAACATTTATCATACCTTGGGGAATATTATGTTATAGTGTGATGCCCTTCGGGTTGAAGAACACTGGTGCAACGTACCAGAGGGCTATGACAACTCTATTCCATGATCTGATGCACAAGGAAATTGAAGTATATATTGATGATATGGTTGCCAAATCCCATACTGAAGAAGGGCATGTAGAAGATTTGTTGAAATTGTTTCAGCATTTGAGGAAGTATCGTCTCCGCTTGAATCCAAATAAATGCACCTTCGATGTTCGATCATGGAAATTGTTGGGTTTCATTGTTAGCCAGAAAGGAATTGAAGTTGACCCTGATAAAGTCAAAGCAATTCAAGAGATGCCAGCATAAAGAACTAAAAAGCAAGTGAGATTTTTCCTCGGACGTTTGAATTATATTTCCAGATTCATTTCCCACATGATTGTAACATGTGAACCGATCTTTAAGTTTTTAAAGAAAGATCAAGGTTATGTGTGGACGAATGACTTCCAAAGGGAATTTGAAAGTATTAAAGAATATCTACTTGAACCTCCTATCTTGCTCCCTCCTGTCAAAGGAAGACCGTTGATTATGTATCTGACAGTGTTAGATAAATCCATGGGTTGTACTCTGGGACAACAGGATGAAACAGGGAAGAAGGAGTTCACCATTTATTATCTCAATAAAAAAATCACTGATTGTGAGTCGTGGTATTCCATGATGGAAAAGACATGTTGTGCTTTGGCCTGGGCGGCAAAGCATTTACGGCAGTATATGTTGAATCACACTACTTGGTTGATCTCCAAAATGGATCCAATCAAGTAAATATTTGAAAAGTCTGCTCTTACTGGGAGAATTTCCCGCTGGAAGATGTTGTTATCTGAATATGATATCGAATACCACACTCAAAAAGCTATTAAAAGTAGTATGTTGGCAGATTATCTTGCTCACCAACCAGTGGAGGATCACCAGTCTGTAGAATATGAATTCCCCGATGAGGATGTGATGTTCTTGAAAGTGAAAGATTATGATGAACCATTTCCTGAGGAAGGTCTAGACCCTGAATCTCATTGGAGTATGATATTTGATGGAGCTGTGAATGCTTATGGTAAAGGAATTGGTGTCGTGATTGTCACTCCCCATGGATCACACATTCCTTTTACCGCAAGGTTAACATTTGATTGTACTAATAATATGGCAAAATATGAGGCTTTCATCATGGGCCTCGAGGAAGCTATTGATCTCAGAATTAAAATTTTAGATGTGTATGGTGATTCAGCTTTGGTAATTAACCAGATTAAAGGAGAATGGGATACTCGTCACCCCGGCTTGATCCCTTACAAAGATTATGCTAGAAGATTGTTACCCTTATTTAACAAAGTTGAATTCCATCACATTCCTAGAGATGAAAATCAAATGGCGGACGCTCTGGCAACTCTGGCTTCTATGTATCAAGTAAATACTTGGAATGATATACCTCGAATTATGGTTTGGCGACTGGATAGGCCCGCTCATGTGTTTACAATAGAAGAGGTAGCAGATGAAAAACCTTGGTATCATGACATCAAGCATTTTCTTCAGACTCAGGAATACCCGATTGGTGCTTCGAAGAAAGATAGAAAGACATTGAGAAGATTGGCAGGCAGTTTCTTCCTCAGTGAAAATATGTTATATAAGAGAAATTATGACATGGTCTTGCTCAGGTGCATGGATAGACACGAAGCAAACATGTTGACGCATGAGGTTCGTGAAGGTTCATTTGGCACTCATGCCAATGGACATTCGATGGCTAAAAAGATGCTAAGGGCGGGTTACTATTGGCTGACAATGGAATCTGATTGTTATAAATTTGCAAAAAAAATGTCATAAATGTCATATTTATGCAGATAAGGTCCATGTGCCTCCGACACTTCTCAATGTGATCTCTTCCCCATGACCTTTCTCTATGTGGGGTATTGACATGATTGGGATGATAGAACCCAAAGCTTCGAATGGACACTGTTTTATCTTGCTAGCAATTGATTACTTCACCAAGTGGGTGGAGGCTGCTTCATATACCAATATTACTAAGAAGGTGGTTGTGCGCTTCATCAAGAATAATCTTATATGTCGGTATGGTGTGCCGAACAAAATCATCACTGACAATGGCTCGAATCTGAACAACAAGATAATGACAGAACTTTGTGAGGAATTCAAGATTGTACATCATAATTCATCTCCGAACAGGCCGAAGATGAATGGGGTTGTTGAAGCTGCTAATAAGAATATCAAGAAAATTATCCATAAAATGGTTTTTACTTATAAAGATTGGCATGAAATGCTCACTTTTGCTTTGCATGGATATCGAACATATGTTCGCACTTCAACAGGAGCAACCTCGTTCTCCCTTGTGTATGGAATGGAAGTTGTTCTCCCAATTATGGTTGAGATCCCCTCTTTGCGTGTGATAATGGAAACCAAGTTGACAGAGGCTGAATGGATCCAGAACAGGTTTGACCAATTGAATTTGATTGAGGAGAAGAGGATGACGGCTTTGTGTCATGGTCAGTTATATTAGCAAAGGATGAAGAAGGCTTTTGATAAGAAGGTCAAACCTCGTGAATTCAGAGAAGGCGACCTCGTGCTCAAGAAGATCATATCTTTCAACACTGATTCTAGGGGCAAGTGGACTCCCAATTTTGAAGGCCCATATGTTGTCAAGAAAGCCTTCTCTGGCGGGGCATTAATTCTTGAAACTATGGATGGCGAGGAATTCCCATGTCCCATGAATGTTGATGCAGTCAAGAAATACTTCACCTAAAGGAATAAAAGAACATCTCGCTAAATTGAAAGCCCGAAAGGGAGGCTTAGGTAAAAAAGAGTGTCTCGGTAGGCCGAAAACCCGAAAGGGCGGTCTAGGAAAAAATTAGAGACATAAACAGAATAAATTTCTCGCTAAGTTGAAAACCCGCAAGGGCAGCTTAGGCAAAAGTTAGGGACTTTCTTGGCAAGTAACTACATCAGACAAGACTTGATCATTGAAGCAACAATCTTCTCGAATCCTCATCATACTTCAACGGAAGATACTACTCAGAATTTCAAAAATTGTTAGAGTGGATAGTGGTCATTGTATCTCAATGTATCTTTTCCATTATATATTACCATTTTCCAAACTTTGTAATCATCTATGGAGTCTCGCCATTCGCAGACTACCATCCTATTAATGAAATTTAAGCTTTTACCCAATTCTTTGTATTTATTATTTTATTCAGCTTGCAAAGACTCCATTTATTATTGATGATAACTTTCTAAGCAAAAATATTAAATAACAAAATCATTTTTTTTAAATAATTTACAATTTGCTTTTACTTTGGAATTTATGATGAAATGATGACAACAAAAATGGTGATCCCAGGAATGGACAAACTCCAGTTTGTTTTAAGAAGTTTTTGTTCCCCTCGGGAAGGTTTATTCAGGATGATTCACCGTATTGGGTTCGTGACTCCGGTATCCTCAGTCAAGTTTGGATTCATTTCTCCTCTTTTTTGATTTTTCATGATGTGAAGTTTCAATCCGAGATTTCTCCAGTGAAGCTTTCATTCGGTATAATGGAAGTTATTTTTCCCGAGAAGTTGGTACCATAATCACTCTTGAAGAATGCAGGTCCCTGGTTTCTCTAGTGAAGAATGTATTGTGGTTTTTCCTTTGTGAATGTGGTGTTAACCTCCCCAATAAAGTGGGCCTGAATTCCCCAGTGAATGTTTTGATAAGTTGGTGTCCATCTACTTTTCTTGAAATTGGTTTTGCAATCCCCAGTAGAAATGTTACTTTTGAAAATATTTGTTTCGCTGGTGAAGCCGGGAGAAGGATGTTCTATCCCTGTATCTGTACTATTCTGTCACTTTGTTTTGTTTACTTCCGGACTATGTTTCTCCCCATTAAAGCTAAAGCATGCAGTAGGTTTTGTTTCCTCAGTTGACATTTACTTTTTTTTTGGAATAATCATCTTGGATGTGGTTTAGCCGAGTGTTGTTTGTGCCCGAGGTGGTTTTTCCTGGTTACTCCCAGTGTTGTATATCTGTTTTGTCAGCATACACACGATAACACTCATACATTCATACATACATCATGCATAGCTAAAATTGGCAAATCATTGTTCATTGACATTTGTTAATATTTTTGTTGACATATCACCCTGTTTTGCAGAGTTACGTTGTCTTTTCTTCAATAGAGTGTTGGCCTTAAGCAGAAAGCGTATATTCTTTCAATGTCCCCACCGAGTTGTCCCTCGTGGAAGATTTTTATTTTAGCCTTCCTGTACAGCTCCTTGTTTGGACGGATTTGGTTTTCCCTTTTGAGTTTATTTCTCAAAGGATGTATTCCGGTTGACTGTTTCATTCCAGTTTATTTCTCGTTTGAATATTTGGTTCCACAACAATATTATTTACTTTGGATTTCTGAAAGCTTCTAATTTTAGTTTGTGCATTTGTTTTGCACGAGAAGACTTTATCTCCTCAGCAGGAATATCGTGGCATTTCCCCAGGAAGTCATATTTCTATCCCCA
The DNA here is from genome assembly GCA_948472305.1 of Vicia faba. Taxonomy (NCBI): domain Eukaryota; kingdom Viridiplantae; phylum Streptophyta; class Magnoliopsida; order Fabales; family Fabaceae; genus Vicia; species Vicia faba. Next base: position 954,056,732 of record OX451740.1, read on the forward strand.
AAAAGTCATTTCGTTTTACAATCCTCCATGACAACAAGTAGCAGGTCTCTTTATTTGAGCAACTTGTGCTTCCCTGTAAAAGTCGACGTAACTTTTTTTTTGCTATCTCCTCTATAAGTGGATAGTTTGCAGTCCGTCGTCAATTTATGCTAGTGGATGGAAAGACTTTCAAATTCACAAAAACAACTCGTTGTGAAATATTTGCAAGTGGAAGTCTCTTTATTTGAGACAGCTTACATATTACCCTTTCCAGGAAAAGTGCCTCGGTTAGAGAAGAAGTTGAGACCCGTTCTAGGCGAAATGCCAGAATTTTAGGGAAACTTGTTATCTTTTTGCTACCTTCAGTGAATGTTGGTAGTTCATCATCGGTGAACGGCGATGCTATGATATATTATCTTTCTACCTTCAGTGGAAGTTGGTAGATCACGATCAATGAAAGTTGGTGTTTGTTATCTTTTTGCTACCTTCAATGAATGTTGGTAGTTCATCGGCAATGAATGGCGGTGCTATGATATATTTTCTCTCTACCTTCAGTGAAAGTTTGTAGATCGCCTTCAGTGAAAGTTTGTGTTTGTTATCTTTTTGCTACCTTCAGTGAACATTGGTAGTTCATTGTCAGTGAACGGTAGTGCTATGATATATTCTCTTTCTACCTTTATTAAAAGTTGGTAGGTCATTAGCAGCGAACGTCGATGGTTGTTATTTTTTTTCTACCTTCAGTGAACGTTGGCAGTTCATCGTCAATGAACGGCGGTGCTATAATATATTCTCTTTCTACCTTCAGTGAAAGTTGGTAGGTCATTGGCAGTGAACATCGATGATTGTTATCTTTTTGCTACCTTCAGTGAACATTGGTATCTCACCGTCAGTGAGCGTCAGTGTTGTTATTTCTTTCCTCTTTCTACCTTCAGTGAATGTTGGTAGCTTTACCTCCAGTAGGAGTTGGTGTATCCTTTGACCATTTTACCATCCTCTCTGAGTCGGGTCTTTTGATCCACCAGTGATTTATTTTCCTGGTCGGGTTGCTCTCTTGTTTCTTTATTATTGTACATCCCCAATGGTGTTTTGCGTCTCTTTGGTCTTGTTCATATGCATTCATACTCATAAACATTGCATGGCATCTTAGGGCCAAAAATAAGGTTTGTTTTATATTTAAGTATCTTCGATCGTGTCGACACGAAGATTTTTAACCTTCGTATCTCCAGATAGAAGAAACTTAAATAAGGTTAGTTGTTGTACCCCAATTTTTTCCCCTAAGATCTCTTCATCATACCATGTTGATTCCATTACAATAAGATCACACTAGGATTCATGGTTCCCCTCCATATATTTAGCTTTGCACTTTGAGGAATCACCAAGCACCTTGACTTGTGTTCTTTTGTGATCATGAATATTTTTTTTTGCCTTGATTTCTTCTTTTAATTAATAAAATTCAATGTTGGTTGGTCTTGTTTGTTATCCATGTAGGTAAAGGCAATGAAATTTAACAAGTTGCCCCATGGGTTCATGAGTTTATTTCCATGCCCTAGTCAATAAAGCTTGAGAAGTTCAAGCCTCACCATTGAATTTGTTTTGGAGGAAATGGAATGGCAAGCTTATTTTTGTTCACCATATTTCAAGATTATCAAATTTGATCCAAAAAGTACAAGGGGTTGATTGAAAAAATAATCATGTTTGGACAAGATTTTATTCCTTTTGGTCACAAGTGCATGTTCCTCTCAATTATCAAGATATGGAAGTGGTTGTGGTTGCTATGAGTTCTCATTATCATCCTCAACAACTTATATTTACAAAGAATTTGTTTTGGTACAAGAAGTTTGTTCAAAATTGTCAAAGTTCCTCAAGTCATGTTCCTTAATCGAGGAGCTAGGGTTTTGAACTTCAAAGGAGTATATCTTTCTCATCTTTTGTTATTTTTGAGTGATTCCAAAGACATCATTCTCTTCAAATGGTTATTAACAAATCACTTCAAAATTTCCAAGGAGTTTTCATGTGGAAGAAACTTGATGAGGAAGAAAGATTACAAGTCCTCCAGATGAATCCCCAATTTTCCATGTGTGACTTCAAATGATCATAACTTGGTCAATTTTTATCAATTTGATCCCATTATTTTTCCATAATGATCCTGAAGCTGTGAACTTCATGCCTTATTTTATGAGCAAAGTGAGGAAATGAATGGAAGATGCCCTAAAGATACAAAAGATTATAGGTTATTTTATGAAATTTTGTCAACTTCAACAAGTCATAACTTTCTCAATTTTTGGATATTTTGAATGTTTCAAGTTTCAAAATGTCATTAAAGAGATCTACTTCATGCCATCTTTTTTGGTCAAGAGCAAATTCCAAGTGGAAGGCTATGTTTGGATGCAAGACATTATAGGCCACTTTTGAAGAAAAAATTGAAATATTTCTAAGTATGGAAAGTCAACATTTTTTCCAACTTTGACTCGTTATAACTTTCAGCTCAATCATCCATTTGTCTCCATTCTTTTCTCATTGCAAAGCTTGTAACCTCATCTTTCTGAAGCATCAAGAATTATGCCCTAAGACCCCTTGAGCTGAGAATTCCATTGGTCAGAAGTTGGCACTTTGAAACTGAATATTTCACCAAGTCAGAAGTTTGAAATCCTTGATTTGGCTTCTAAACACTTCGATTCTGCGTGTTTATGCCTCTAAACATGTTTAATGAAGTTCCATAAGTGATTAGCATAGCAAAATGCACATTTTGGATGAGTTTTGATCAAATTAGAAGTCACACTTTTCTTGTTTGCAACTTCACACGATTTCCCTCCAAACTTCATCATTTCACACGCTTGGACATTCCATTTGATTCCCTATAAATAGAGGGTCATTCCCCATTCATTTCCTCAAGCTTGGATAGCCAGAATCACCCTACCAAACTTTTTCCATAACTCAGAATTTAGCAACTTCGAAATCCATACACAAGCCTTTTTCAATCCAATTTTTTCATCAATTCACCTTCCTTGATCTTCCCTAGAGCTAACCATATAATTACATTCAAGAATCGTGCCATATATTTCTCCATAGAAGTATAGTTTCAGAGCTCTGCAACTCAACTTCAATAGGTAGATTCCTTCATCAATTTTTCAAAACTTTGATATCATTGTGATGCTCTCATTTCCCTGGTTCTAGTCGCAACACTTGCTTTTTACTGGAAACACGTTTTGACTATGAAATTTCAAATCCCTTTTTAAAACTTTCATTCCAAATTGCTTGAGCTATAGTTTATATAAATTTGGCGCGAGGGTGTGGTTGTCTTTGTCTTGAAGAGAGAAGCGAATGGCATAGGTCTGGGCTTCTGATTTTACAATTTGAGAGACCTGCAATTCACGTTGGCTGGAGGTTGAATATGACCAACGTGTCATCTTCCAACCAATGATGGTACGCCACTTGTTATTTTTGAATTCTGATTTAATAATTGATTCAGTGCTTTATTCACTAATGACCATGATATACACAATGTGCCAGATCCCTTGGATTTAATTACTAACGCGTTTTGACTCTCATCCAATGGTCCACATATTTTTTACTTTTATTTTCTTTTCTGATTTTTTATATTTAATTGTTTTAAACTTCAAAAAATCATAGAAAATTCATTTTAATTCCAAAAAATCTGGAAAAATTATGAAAAATATTTTTGATTACTCTCTTTCTGATTTTTATTTTTTTCACAATTTAATTTTGTGTTTTAGTTTTTTTTTATAAATTTACACTTTATTTGAATTGTTTAAAATGTTTAAAAATACTTTTATGCATTTTTAAATTCTGAAAAAATTATGGAAAGATCCAATGATATTGTCACAAATATTGGTGACCTAATTTTATTTTTGTTTCTGACTTTGTTATTTTTGATCATTTTTGGTTTATTTTACCCATTTCTTTTAATTTTAAAAATAGTTTCTGACTTTAAAAAATTACCAAAAAAAATTATAAAAATCATTTGAGCCCTTTTCTAATTTTTCTATGGTCTTGCTTTTTATTTCTTGATTAATTTGAACATAGTTGATATTTTTTCTTTTTATTTCTATTTTTAAACATTTTTAAACCCTTTTTTAATGTATATATTAAATGTAATATTATTTTGTGATTATTTTCTGGTTGATCTTGGGTTAAATTTTTGATCATGAGCTTTATTAACATCATTAGATCCATGGTGTTGAGACTAACTCCACAAAAATGGATGAATGATTTTAATAATAGTTTGACTAAATTTAATTCAAAAGTGGTTTGTATATTCTCTCTCACCCCTCTTCATCTCATCCCCTTCTTATTGCACTAAATGTTGTTGGAGCATGATCTCTATATCATATCTCGAAACAAATGGTGCATAGATAGCTATTAACCGGCCTCAAAATAGGTGTGACTTCTATATAAGTCCACTTACGATTGCTTAACATAGCGCTAAATTTTGCCCCGATTTGAATAAATGATCATTTGTAGCCCAAACTTATGTTTGCAAGCCCAAGTATGTTAATTTGATAGCTTTGATCCAATAACCTTGAGATTCATTGTGTGGAGGCTTTGGTTCTACCAATCCTCTAATGGATCTACAACACCTTTGGTCAACGCGGATCACTTAAACATCGTTGATCATTAAATGATACTCATAAGGATTCCAAATGGATGATATACTTGACAAAAAGCAAATGCATCTTGTTGTGTGGAGGCTTTGGTTCTACCAATCCTCTAATGAGTTACAAATGAAAGTTTCAAGATGATCACCCAACTAACCACTAATCACTAATAATTGACTTTATCCTTTACTCTTTTATTATATTCCCCTTTTTTTTATGCACTATTTACTTTTAGCATTTATATTTCATGCCATTTTCATCTTTGCTCATTTGAGCGTTTACTTTCTTGTCATTTTTATTTTGCTCACTTGAGCTTTTTATTTTATTTTCTAAAGATACTTAATAATCAATATGGATCCTAAAAATCTTTAATGAAGCTTGGACTATTTGCTTACTATCCTTGGAATTATGGAGCATCGGACTTTTTGGACTTAAGATTATAAACCTTGGCTATGATTGGAGACCTTGTGATCTTATATGATTATTTTGTCTGGAGATATTGATGTTTACCTCAAGACATTGGGTTGTTTGTTTGTTTTGTGTGCAGGTTATTGTGATTACACCCTTTGTTTGTAATCTGGATTTCACCCGTATACAGCTGTTACTCTGCCCAATTTTTGTGAAGACTTAATACACTTGAAGTTTGGTTCTCTCAAGAGGTCTAGTATTTTTGCTTGTTTGGTTTCAATACAAAGAATGGGAATTCTATCTTGGCTCATAGTGTCAAGTATTGGCTTCTTGTTGGTTAGATGGTTCTTATCCCTAGCTTTTACCTTATGCTTTAGGATAGCCTCTTCTTCTCCTCCCATATTCTTTAATTTCAAAAATCTTCTTCCTCCTTTTGAAAACTCTTCTTGTTTTAAACTTGAACCACTATCATAATAAACTTGGACTTAGGTCCATGGAATTTCGAACATTTTCATAAATAAACTCCAATAAACTTAATAATAATTTGACATACTTTTTTGTGAGAAGACTAAAAGTCAATCAATCTCATTCAACCCATTTTGCCACTTTGGCTTTCATCTTTAAACTTTTCTCAAAAAGATTAGACTTTTATCAATCTTTGTAGTGATGCAAACAACTATACTTATACAATATATAGTGAAGAGAGACATTTTCCACTTGGGTGTTGAGTGAGGCATTGTTGATTTTAAAATCCAAGCCATATCATCCACTTTGAGATGATGCAAATTCTCCTTTCTCATGATTGTGGGTAGTAGGTATGTTTTCCACACGGACAATGATGATGATATTTTATCTCCTAAAATTAACCAACACATTTTTGTTTTAAAATTTTTAAAAAGAGGAACTACGTGTACCCTGATCCCCTATTGCACGAAAAGGTGGTACATAGGCACTAAAGGTTTGCAACCACGGCAGGTGCAAAAATCATAAAATAAATATATTTCTTTTCTCACCTCCACCATCCATTTTTATACAACATTTTTCATAGCCAAAATATACAGATTTTACAAAGAGGTTCCTGTGGAGTACCGTAGATGTTTAGGATGCTAATACCTTCCCTATGCATAACCAACCCCTTTACCCTGAATCTTTCCCCCTCTTTTTGGGTTATTCTCTCTTTTCCCATTCCTTTGGAAACAATAAAGCGCGGTGGCGATTTTTATTTTGATTTGTATAAGTCTAGTCAATCCATTGGCTTAGTCTTAAACATTTCTACCGCTACAAATCCCAGACACCAAACCCAACTCTTCAAAGTCCAGCCCGGGAACTTTCTGAATCTCCATTGCACTTAGACGCTCTTCCAAATGTTTGTATTTGTCGTCAGTCGGGGGATACTACTCTTCAGAGTAATCCTCTTCTTCTTCCTCTTCAGATTCTGGCTGGGCAGTCACTTCCTTGCCTTTCCCTTATTGATTATCCTTTTCACCAGATGATATCGCGAAGTCAAGGGTTCGTCTGGCTGGCCCTGGGAACCTTCTTCCTAGATTCAAAACACTGGTTGTTTTCTTTGCTTTCTTCTTCTTTTCTTCAATCAGCAAAGTTTTCAAATCCTCTTGTCCTTTGGCTAGAGTCAAGAACATCTGTTGAAACTGATCATTATGCGCCTGGAGGTATTTTACTGTTCGCTCGAGATCCATCTTACTGAAATAAACAGTAGAAAGATGAGGACACTTGTTGTAAGAAACTTGTTTATGTTATGATGAATAGTAGATGCATATGCAATGATTTCAAGGAAATTAGAGATTTAAATTTGCTTTAGACCAAAAAGGAACATATGTTATATTAATAAATCAAAGTTTAAGTACATCATGCCTCCTTGGGCTTACAAAGAAATACAAAAACTCTAAGATAAAAAAGTTGTACGCATCCTCTTTGGTGCGATGTAAGCGTTCAAACTCTGCTCTTCATGAAGTTGCTTGGTGAGTTCCAGAACCTTCTTCTTGCTGGAATATAATTGGGCCTCAAAAGTGTCTCGCTCCCCCTTAAGCTGTATCTAATCCCTTTGCAAGTCTTCAAGAGAGGTGGGCATGTCAGGATGCAGGATAGTGTATGGAACATCTCCTTCCACAACAGGCTCTATGATAACTGAGAGAATGGAGAGGTAAGGCATCATAAGACTTTGAGCACGAGCTCGTATCCATTTGAGGTAAGGCTCAAGAGGGATGGAATTCTTATGCCCCAATGTCTTGCTATCTACCTTGTTTAACATCCTCCAAGATCGGATAAACCTCTGGCGATGACCATGATCGTCATTCTCATAGTCAAATACCAAACCTTGAATAAGCATATCATGTGGGCCATCTCTTCGGGTGTAACCAAATTGTCTTAAGGCTAACCAGGGGTTGTAGGTGATACCTCCTCTGATGCCAAGTAAGGGGACATTAGGGAATTCTCCATAACAGTCGACAATAGTAACATTCTCTATAGATCGGGAACACCAATGAATGTCTGAATGTTTGAGCGTCATCAACCTATGTGACCACCTTGAACCTTACTCGTTCTTCAATACATATTGGGGAAGATGCGAAATAAACCATCTTGCCAAGAAAGGAGTACAACACATAAGAATACCTCTTTTCCTCGAAGTGCGAGTGTAAAAAGAATGTAGGATGTCTCCTAGCAAGGTAGGCACCGGGTTACGAGACATGAAGATTTTGACGGCGTGTACATCTATGAGTTGGTCAAGATTTGGAAACAAAACCATCCCATAGACGAGGAGAGCCACATTTTCCTCAAATTCTTGCAAGTCTAATGAGTTCCAACAGTTTTGGGCTTTCTCAAACAAGAACTTGGCAAAGAAACCTTTGACATCACTCCTTGTTTCCCAATTAGTTGTGATATCAGATGGTTTCAAGTGTAGGGCTTGTGCAATCTCTTCTGGCTTTGGATCTCTTTTCGTACCATTGATAATCAAGAAATGTGAAGCAATGGTGTAGAGGATCAAAGAATTGGAAGAGCACCTTCATCATGTCCTCATCGGTGTTGGAGGTAACCAAGTTTAGAAGGCGACTGTGTCTTTCGGTAAATGGAGAGTTTTCAGGAACCCTTGATGCTAGCTCTTTAAGTTGAGGAGGGTTCCTTACAAGATTGACTTGAATGGTTTTCTTGCAAATGGTATCCATGTCCTACAAAACATAAACAAACATAAATCCCAAGATCCTTGAAATGGTTAGTGAGTATGAGTATGATGTTATGATGTTTATGATGTTATATACAAGTAAATATATACAAACAAAACAAACAAGTCCTTAGGTTTAGGCTAGCATGGATCCTCATAAGTAAGTACCCTCTTGAAGTTTAGTTGGCTCAATCCTGTCCTAGCAATAGTAATCGGGTTCTAAGGAGCTCAATATCACTAGTTTGTTTTCTCGGGCATTGTTTCAACGAAAGCCTTTTTAATGGCGATCGATGTATCCCAAAAAACCAAACCTCAATGAGTGTAGTATCGAGTATCTACCAACTTCGGACTGCACCAAATTCGGTCATCTCACTACGTCCTAATGGCCAAGTTGGTCAAGTAAAGGTTCTAGAAGTTAGTTAGTGCTTCATGACATCACTCAGCGGCCCCGTATTCTCCTTGACTACTCAAGGGCTACCGGTACCCACAAATATGTCACACTAACGTAGCTATTGCTTAGACCATGTCGGTATACCCCGCACAGTTTCCACAATGTATTACTACTTACCTATAAGGTATCCCAAATCCGGGTAGAGGATTCAAACCCAAACGAAGAACCAAAATGTAAAGCATACAAGTCAAACAATGAAGGCAAATAAATGTGATCTAGCCCTAAGGTAACCCCACTTTTAATATTTTCCCCAGCATAGTCGCCAGTTCTGTAGCACGGTAGGAGAACTGACTTGGTTGTTTTGCGTTTGATCGCAAATGTTGCGGTTTAGCAAGAGTCGCCACTGACTTTTCTTTTATCCAAAAGGAAAGGCTGAAAAGAATAGGAAATACCTTTGAGATGTTTTCTTGAGTTTGGGGGGTAGATTATGAAAAGGGAAGGTGTTAGCACCCTTTTCATCCATGGTTTTCCATGGGCTCTTGGTTACTTTCTAGATCAATTGCTTTTGTTTGAAAATGTGCTTTGTGTGGTTTTTGAAAGTATTTTGAAAAGGTGCCATTGTTTTAGGCAAACTTTGTAATGATTCTCGTTCGTAAGAATGTATACAAAGTGTTTGATCTTTTGAAAATGTTTTCAAGTTTGAAAGTGTTAGTGTTTGTTTTGAAAATAGCAAGGATATTTTTTATTTTGAAATTGAGCAAGCAACTAGGAGTAATCTACCTACTTAAAAGTCTTTTATATTCATTTCCTTTTTCCTTTGATATTGTTATCTTACCATTGATTTGGTAAGTAACCCTTTCATTGAATGTAAAAGGGACGAACAATGGTCATCTTATAACCATGATTAGAAATGTTGAAAGATATCTTAACATTTTATTTAGGGACTAAGATCATTTTGAAAGGCAACATTGATAGCGTCATCGAGGGACTGTGATCTTATATTTTGCTTGTTTTTGCTGAGATACCTCACATGCATAATATGGCCATTTTCGTAAGGCAACAAAGTGGGTTTACCCTAAGGGTGTTTGTGTGCAAGTGTATTGATTTACATGCTTGATTTGTCTTTGATTAGGCTTTGCAATTTGTTGGTGTTAATCTTTCCATACAAAACCCTAATTACTAGATTTTGTATATAAAGCATTAAATTGCAGAATTTAAAATTACTATGTTATTACATCATTTAGGGGAGGGGGTGTACAAATTACAAATGGGGAATAGCAAGAAATTAAAACCCTAATTGTTTGTTACAACCATATTGAATTTGAATAAATATACAAAATAAAGATAAAAATGCAAGAATATAAAATATAAAAAGAAATGTGATTTTTTTGTTTGATTTTATGAAGAGGGTTTTTTGACCTAATTAAATAAAATAATTAATTAAGAATAAGAAAATTAAGATTAAGTTAGTAAAATAAATTAATTTAAAGAAAACAAGTTTTTTAGGGTTTTTGTGAATTTAATTAAATTTGTAAATAAAAATAATTAAATAAAAGTCCTAAATTCTAAATTGATTTTAATTTACAAGAAAAATAATATAATATAATGATCAAAATTAAATTATCTAAGTATTTAAAAGAAGGTAAATTAAATTATTTAAAGGAAATGTTTTGGTTCTTTTGTTTTTGTGAAGAAAAAATAAACTAAATAAATATAAGTAATAAAATATAAATGTTTTTTTTTTGGATTTTTTTATTAAAATAATAATAATAATAATAATAATAATAATAATAATAATAATAATAATAATAATAATAATATTAATAATAATAATAATAATAATAATAATAATAATAATAATAATAATAATAATAATAATAAAAGATGAAATAAAAATAAAATAAAAATAATAAAGTCAGGAAGGTTAAAAATTGAACTTGGAGGTTTGTTAGCAAAACAGTTTTTTGAATCTGGCCCAAATGAAGTTTTTGTTTGGAAATCAGAAAAATAACAAGGGGTATATGGGCTGCGTGGCATGAGCAAACAGAGGAGTTAGATTGAGCAAAAAATGCAAGGCCCGGGAGGGAAAAGCCCAAGCACTTCCTGTAACAAAAAATACCAAAACAATGTGAAAAATGCAAAAGGCAGCATGCTGAGGTTCGGACCCATGACCTCTTGATTACCAGTGTGCTGCCTTACCACTGGGGTGGCTATACATCCGTTAATATAACTGAAATGATAAATATATGATACAAAACAAGTCCTGAATACACTTCATCTTCAACCTCCAGCCAGACCACCTGTAACTTCACCATTTCTCAACAAAAATGAAAAATGCAAACATGAAAGTTGTTCCATTTTTTCATATGAATCCAACCATATAAACATCATAAACTATAAATCAAAGATGAATGAGAATTTTTTAAAGTACCAAATCCTGTCCTAATTATTTTCAGAGGTTCAGATTCAAAATTCTAACTACTCAAGCAACAATAATGAAATCTAAGGATATGGTTAGCTTCAGGACAATAATATCTACATTTCTTATTCACAAATAAACCATTAATGATGCTTGTATAAAGAGTTCAAAAGTCAGAAAACTGACCTTGCAAGAGGGTATCGTGTTTTGAGTTTGAGAAGATTTTGATGAGTTCCAGTGATTGGATTAGCTTCCTCAAGTTCCCAGGAAGCTAATGTGATGCTTGACTTGAGCTGAAAGTGGATGAGGAGTTCTGGAGAAGTCAAGGTGCAAGGTGTTGTTTTTGAAAATGGTGGATGATGATGGAGGTGTTACAGTCGTGTTACAGGTGTTAGAATTGTTTGTGTGTGTTATTTATAAGCTTTTGAAAGTAAAAGGCCAAGAAACGCACGAGCAAATTTGGAGATTTGGATTCAAAACTCAGAAATGGCAAGTTTTGAGATGTTTTTGGTGGTTCTGTGTTTTAGGAGGTTTCAGGGCTTGAGCATGCGTCTGTTTTATTGCAAATGAATTGTGTATCTATAAGCAAAAGGTTGGAGAGGTTTTGCACAAAGGATTTCTGAGTTATAGAGTTATGGCTAGGTTGCTTGATTTTGAAGAAAAGTGAGAAATGTAGTCTCAAGGTAGCAAGTACAAGCATGTAGAGTGGTTACCAACTTTAAACATACTTATATGACTTTTTAGAGGAAGCTTGTGCAAAAGGAACAAGTGCAAAGCTCAATGCAAGTTGACTTTGCATAAAGCTTGCTTTATGTAAATGGAAATGGTGCCTTTGTGCCATTAATGGAAAGTTAACTTGGATAAAGCTTGAATCAAGTGGATAATAGCTCAAAATCAAGTGTAATCTTCTGATTATGGAGATATCTTAAGGTTTAGATGCCTGCAAAGCAAGATTGTGCAGCATAGGTTTGACATTTGAATTTTGTTCATCACAAAATTTGCCTTGTAAAACAACTTGAAACCTCATCTTCTGACCTTCGATTCTCCTTGCTCACAAATGATCTCAAGGAGTTCTTGGACATTTTGGAAAGCTTGTAATGTGATCTACAACCACTCTTTGAATTACTTTTGCAAAATCCAAATGGAACTATGTGAAACTTGGGTCAAAAGTTAGGTCAAAATCCTGACCTAAAATGTTCAAAATTTCACTAAGTGTTTTAGTTTCATGACCATGACTTCATGGATTAATAACTTGAGATCCAAGCATTTCTAGGAGAAGTTGTATTAAGCAATGTTTTATATCTCATGTAGATCTACAACTTTCATTTTGAAAGTTTCTTTTGAATCATCTTGCATCATGGTGAAAAATTGGCTCAAAGTTATGAAAAAATATGAAGTTTTCAACACTTAGAAAATTTTCTAAGTTTGAAAACTTTGACTTTTCAAAATAAAATCTTGAATTTTTGATTTCTTGATGAACAAGTTTCATATTTTGACATGTTTTGATGAATTGTGATCTTTGGTACTTGATTTTGACCAAAAAGTCAAAGTTTGACTTTTCAATATACAGTTGACTTTTAATCAGTTGACTGAAAATCAACTATCAATCCAATTGATCTTGAGCAATGTTTTGAGTCATGCCATTAGGTCAAAATGACGCAATTGAACTCTTAAGATCACGTCTCAAACCAATTAACCATTTACTAGGTCAAAAATCAGAAATTGCCCTTTCTCAGTCAAAACCCTAATTTTGACCATTTTGCCCTTTTGATGATTTGATCAAATTTCTTGAGGAATTGTGGTCCAAACTTGATCAAATGATACATATGAGTTTATAATGTTGATATGGATCAAAAATTATGAATTTTGACTGTAAATTGGCCACAGTTGACTTTTCCCCAATACAGTTGATTTTTAGGTCAACTAGTCAATTGACTGAGCAAAAATGTGATCCAAGGCTTGAAACTTGACATGAGTAATCTTGGGGGTCCATAATGATCCATGAAAGTCATATGAGGCATTAAAAGTTCAATTATCCTTGTGCAATCTCAAACCCTAATTTCAGTCATCAGTGCTTAAGGAGGTGTCTTGAGCTGATCAATCCTTGTGCAGTCTTGAACCCAAGGAGATCTTGTAAGAAAAAATTTGATAAATGAGAGGACAAATTTTGGGATACAACAATCGTCAGCAAGGCCTGTTCAAAAGCATATTGTATGAGATTATGGCATTGTTTTCGTCATCCTCCCTCTAAAGGCTTGCAACTTTTTGAAACAAGAGTTGAATATCACAAAGGGAGTAAAAAAGCACAGTTTTAAGTATAGTGAAAAAGAGTGGATGAATTCAAGACAAACATATGTAATGCATTAATGAAACAAAGTTTGACATTAATAGATAAGTGTTTGGACAACAAAAGAGATTACAATTGAAAATTTAAAAATGAAATAAACGCTCTCAACTTTGGCCATGATTCGGCATGGGAGCAGTGATCTTATTGGGAGCCTTGGGAGGGTCAAATTCGATCTCCTTGTTGTCGATCAAATCTTGAATCTTGTTCTTAAAAGTCCAACAACTGTCAGTGTCGTGTCTAGGACTATCAGAATAGTAGGCACATATTACATTTGGATTGTACTTAGGAGAGGAGGTATCGGGGTTTTGAGGAGGATCCCTTAGTGTGATCAGCTCCACTTTCAGCAGATGTTGTAACGCTTGACACAATGGCATATTAATCTTAGCATACTTACTTTCTTGGTACTTTACCCTACACCTATTTCCCCGTCGTTGTTGAACAGACGTAGGTTTAGAGATCAGGATTGCCCCCACGTGTTGGTCGTGGTTACTCTGGTTATGACCTTTTTGACCGCACGCAGCGTCAGACTCTTTCTTCCCATTGAAAGGTTGTTTTCCTGTAGTTGAAGATGAACCCCTTTGGATTTTACCACTCTTAATTCCAGCCTCCACTCTTTTTCCTGTCAGTATTAGCTCGGTGAACCCGGCCGAGGAGCTTCCGATTAGGTGATTGAAGAAAGGTCATGTCAAAGTTCCCATGAAGATGTCAATCAGCTCCCTGTCAGTTAAGGGTGGCTGCACTATGCCTGCCAAGTCTCTCCATTTTTGGGCGTATTCTTTGAATCCCTCGTTGGAACCCATGGTCATATTCTGCAACTGTACGCGAGTTGGTTCCAGATCAGCATTGCATTGGTACTGCTTGTAGAAAGCAGCAGCTAGATCCTCCCAGGTGTGGATGCGAGAACCTTCCAATTGATAGAACCATTTAAGTTGAGTCTCAGCTAGACTCTCTTGGAAGAAATGGACCCAGAGTTTATAATTAGTAGTGTATGGTTAAATCTTGCGGACATAAGATATCAGATGCATCTTAGGGCAAGAGATCCCATCATACTTGGCAAAAGAAGGAATATTGAATTTCGGTGGGATGACCACTCTAGAAACCAATCCAATTTCTTCAAAGTCCAGATTAGGTACTCTCTGGATTTCCATGGTGTTGAGGCGATCCTGCAGTTGTTTGTATTTTTCGTCCACAGGAGGATATTGTTCTTCAGTGTAGTCCGCCTCTTCTTTGTTAGACCCTAGACTGTGGTCTCTTTCTTTTGTTTGATTGTCACCCTCAGTTGACGGATTTGTGAATCCTAGAGCTTGCTTTGTTGGTCTTTTGAACCTCCTTCCCAAATTCAGAACGCCCACTGACTTCTTTTTCTTCTTGTCTTTGAGAAGAAGAGTCTTCAGGTCCTCTTACCCTTTAGCCAAAGTCAAGAACATTTGTTGGAATTGAGCATTATGTGCTTGGAGATCCTTCACCGTCTGTTCCATATCCATCTTAGTTAAATAAATAGTAGGAAGATAAGGAGAATTTTATGGGAGAAACCCGTCATGATATGATGCATGGTATGTGGATGCATGTTTTCAAGGATCTTGTGGGGTAAACACAAGAAGATGTTATAAGTTGAATTTTGATCAACAGCTTTGATTGGAGAACTTTGTATCGGTGGATGTCCTTCCACAAGAATCAAGCTCACCATGTCAAGTGGTTCATAGCCCTTGACTCAAGTTATCGTACTTTGGTCTTTGATAGTGTTTGATTAGAGAATGAACGAATATTTTTGCCCCTTGATAGACGTCTGGTTCAGCATGACCCTGCATCATAGGCCCTTGAGATCCTTGGAATGGTTATTGAAAATGATATGTTATGAGGTTATGTACAAGTATGCAAAGCAATCAAGTCGTTATGTACAAATAATCATATACACATAAAGCATACAAGTCCTTAAGTTTAGGCTTGTATGGAGTTTATAGGTAAGTACCCTCTTGAAGTTTAGTCGGCTCAACTTGTCCTAGAAAGTAATCGGGTTCTAGGGGATCTCAATATCACTGACCTTTCCTTTAGGCATTGTCTCAGCATAATCAATCTTTTCTTGCGGACGAGATATCCCAAAAGTCTGATCTCAATGAGTGTAGTATCGAGTATCAACTAATTTTCAGCTTTCCGCCGAAACCGGCTATCTCACTACTTCCTAATGTCCAAGTTGTTCAATTAAGGTTCTAAGGTCAGTTAGTGCTTCATGACACCGCTCAACGGCCCCGTATTCTCCTCGATTCAACACAATGGATATCGGTACCAACAAATGTGTCACACTAACATAGCCATTGCTTCAACCATATCGGTCTACATCGTACATTTTCCACAATTTATTGCTACTTACCTAAAAGGTGCCCCAGATCCGGGTGGAGGATCAATACAAAGACCAAACAAGGAACCATAATGTAAAGCAAGCAAGTCAAACAAGGAAAGCAAGTAAAGGTAATCTAGCCCTAAGGTAACCTCACTTTTAAGTTTATGTCCCCAGCAGAGTCTCCAGCTCTGTAACACGGTGGAAGAACTAACTTGGGTGTTTTGCGTTTGATCGCAATTTTTGCGGATAGCAAGAGTCGCCACCAGCTTGTCTTTTATCCAATAAGGAAAGGGTGAAAAGAACAGGAAAAACCTTTAGAAATTATTTCTTGAGTTTTGGGGGTAGGTTATGAAAAGGGAAGGTATTAGCACCCTTTTCATCTGTAGTTATCTACGGGCTCTTAGTTGCTTGCTAGATCACTTACTTTTGTTTGAAAATGTGCTTTGCGATGTGGGTTTGAATATATTTGAAAACGTCTTTGTAATGATTCTCCTCTCTATAAGAATGCGTACAAAGTGTTGGTTTTGAAAATAGTTCAAAGAGGTGTTTGTGGAATGTGTTTTTGAAAGTGATTTTGAAAAGTGTCTTTGTAATGATTCTCGTCTCTATAAGAATGCGTACAAAGAGCTTTGTCTTTTGAAAATGTTTCAATTTTAAAGTGTTGGTGTGAAAAATGTTTTTGTTGTGAGCAAGCGAGCAACTATGAGCATCCTACCTACTCAAAAGGTCTATGTTATTTTCCTCCTCCTTTAGATGTTGTTATCTTACCATTGATTTGGTAAGAATCCCCATCGTTGGATGTGAAGGGACGGGCGTGGGTCGTTTGTATAGTCATAGAAGGCAACCTATGAGACATTTTAGCAATGTCTTTTAGGGACTAGATCGTTTACCGAAGCCAACATTGAGGGACGTCGAGGGACTACGATCTTTTATCAAGGGTCTTTTCTAAAACTCCCATATTCGAGGGACATGACTATTTTTCCGAGGCAACAAGTGGGATTACCCTAGAGGTGCATGTGTGAATAGTGTGTTTGATTGCATGCATTTAGTATTTTGGTTTTGGGTTGTCTACTTGTTGGTTTTATATTGCCATACATCCTAATTACTAACATTTGTATAAAGCAATAAAAATGCAGAAAATAAATATCCTACGTTATTACAACCATATCGAATAGTAAAAAAGTGTAAAGACAAAACAAAATAAAAGAAGGGAAGACAAGCTTTTCGATTCAGGCAACAACATCCTTCGATTATACTCCTCTGGCTCCTTTTGATTTGGGCTTAGCATGAAGCATGATATGCAGCCTTCGATTCTACCTTTCTGCTTCCTTTGATTGAATGAATATTAGGGTGAGCAAGTAAGCTTCGACCATGCCCTTTGTCCTTCTTTTGATTGAGGCCTGGGAGTCAATGTGGACATCCTTCTGGCTGCTTTTTTGGATTGAGGCCTGGCAGTCAGTGTGGACAACTTTCGTTTATCCCTTTTCTCTCCTTCGAAAGGCCTAGAAGTCAGTGTGTGGCGAAGCCTAAGGCTACACTTTTTTTCTGCTTGCAACAGTGAAGCAGCCAAGGGTGAAGCCTAAAGCTTTGATTCACACCTCCTTCCTCCTATTTTCTTTCGTTTAGGATTTAAATAGCAACATGGCCTGACGCCATGCTTGTATTGTCTCATGGCCAGGTTAGTTCTTAAAAACATTTGATAGACCAAGAAGCAAAACCAAAAGGTTAGCAATGAAAACAGACTAAAAAGGTGGAAACGAAAAGGAAACAAATATTATGTACATGCTTAAAACAAAAAGTTTAAGGTCAGAGTGACTTACCTTGCTTGAAGTTGGAACGTGTGCTGGACCTTGAGTGGCTACCCTGAGTGCTCCTAGATTCGAAGGAAAGAAACATGGGTTATGTTTCTAGTAATGGATTCGAAAGAAGGAACCAAGCGTTGGATTGCTTCAGATTCGAAATAGAAAAAGAAATAAGTGTTTTGTTTCTTTAGATTTCGGGTTTGTGTTTAGTGTTTGAGAATCTTAAGAGTTTAAGAGTTTTTAGAGTTTGATGACTTTTGAAGATTCTTTCCACACCACCCAAAGTCCTTTTTAACTTGCAAATGTTTCTTTATTTATAGAGAAAGGGTTAGAGGTGTTGGAGTAACCAGGTTTGTAGGATAACAAACCATGGTTTGGTTGAAACGAAAACAAAATTCATCCCTTTTGTTATTCCCAAGTTTCAAGTACAAGTGGGGGCCTGCTGTCTGTTGGGAGAAGCAGATTGGACTTATGCTTTTGGCACTGCTTGCGTTCAGACAAAAATCAGATTGGGAGCTAATTTTGTGACTAAAGTACTCTTTATGAAAAAAGGGTACATAGCTTTTTGATATTTTATCCAAGAATAGTATTATCCAGTAGACAAAGCTTCAAACCTTTGTGTAAGCCTCTGATTATGTAAATATTTGGAAGCAACATAGCCTGACAAGTGAGATTTGGAGGATAAGGCTATGAGATTTGATCAATGTTCTTCAAACAAGCTTGCTTCGAAGGGTTCAGATTGGATTCAAAGTATGCTGCTTCGAAGGGAACCAAAACTCCAATCTAAGCTTTGTATAAAGGTGGCTCTTGTCCAATCAAAGTCTTTCCTACCAGAGGTCACGTGGCCAAACGAAAGGGTGCATGCAGGAGGTCCCTGCTTTGGGGGCGCTAGCATGAAGGGGAAATTTTGCCTTCTGAATTTGGAAAACATGCAAAACCAATAGCTTATGAGTCAAAGGTGAGCTACAGGAGGCCATTGCTTTGTAACTTCAAGCAAACATGCAAGAGGACTTTGCTCAAGTGAAAGATTTTCTGAAGAGCCACTGTCCAAACGAAACTTTCCTGCCAAAGGTCATATGGCCAAACGAATGATATAACCCAAACTTGCATTGAAGGAAGCCACATACCCAAATGAAGGATGTAACCAAAGCTTATATTCAAAGGAGGCCATCTGTCCTGTTGTACCCCAAAATTTTCCCTCTCATTTTACTCAATACATGTCCATTGAGATCTTCAATTTGCTCAAGGTTGCCAAAGAGTGGACCAGACAAACTCTCTCCTAAGGCAGTATACCTCAAATTAGGGTTTCATTCTTCATCAAGATGGGTGAACCACAAAGGTCCCAAATTATTTCCAAGGTCCTAATATGTCCCCAAGATCATCCATGCCAAGTTTCATGCCTTGCACAATAAGTTTGCTCAGTCAACTGCTCAGATGCTTGAGAATCGACTATACTAGGTCAAAAGTCAATTGTGGCCCACATACAGTCAAACTTCAAGATTTTTGGTCAAAATTATCATTTTGGAGTGATATACATCATTTTATCAAGGGTTGATCATGATTCCTCAAGGAATGCTCCAAATTCATCAAAACCCAAAAGTTGTTAAATTAGGGTTTTGTAGAAAAAGTCAACCCAACTTTGACCAAGCATAACTTCTTCATACTTTATCAGAAATTTTCCATCCAAGGCTCATTTTGAATAGGATGCAATTCCCTACAATTCATCTTCATCACTCAAGTTGAAAATATGCACTCATAAAAAGATATGAATTTTGACATTATAGGTCCTTTTGAAAAGTCAACAAAAACACCTTTTGGATCAAAGCTTCATACATGAACATGGAAGATCCAATTGAGATGAAACTAAAAGTTTTGTTTAGAGTACATCCCAAGCTTTCTAAAAAATCCAAGAAAACCCTCCTAGGGT
Organism: Vicia faba; assembly: GCA_948472305.1. NCBI lineage: Eukaryota > Viridiplantae > Streptophyta > Magnoliopsida > Fabales > Fabaceae > Vicia > Vicia faba. The sequence goes on from OX451740.1 coordinate 954,076,137, forward strand.
CAAAATTGAGAGAGTTGCGCATTGTCAAAGTTGGCAATTTTTGGAAAATTGTCAAAAGTCGACATTGATCAAATTTGCATTTTTTTTCCAAAGGGGCCCATTTTTCTTGTTTGAAACATGTTTCTAATAGGACCCAAGACCCCTGAGCTTTTCCACCTATTATTTTATTATTTTTATCATTTATTTTGATTTTTTATTTATTTAAACCAAAATCAATCAAATTAAATGGTAAAATAATAAAAGCAAATCAAATCTTGGGATTTTTGTGCACATTATGAGTCCATATACAGCTAGCGTGGCATGTAATTCGTGCAAGGATGATTTAGATTGAAAAAGTCATGATTGGAGCTATTTTGGAAAGAAATCATACAAGGCCAAAATCAAATCAAATCTTCATAATTCCTCAAGATACCATGAGATTTCTTCCATTATTTTTTGACCTAAATTCCTCCTCTATATAAACACAACACCCTCATACACTAGGGAGCACGAAATTGGCTGCCTAAGAACGCTCTCTAAAAACCTCAAATTTTGTCAAAACTAGCGCAAAGTCAAAACCGAAGATCCAGCCACTTTCAGTCCAAGCCATCAATTACAAATCATTCCTGAGGTATCTAAGGGTAAGAATAGGTCGAAAGTCATGGCCATTGATGCTTGAAACAAGCATACTCATCTTCTCCGATTTTATTTTCTTTCAAACATTCATATAATTAATTTCATGCATTGCTAATGTTTATTGACTGTCCAAATGAGTTCTTGTTGTTACGTAGAACAGGTTTGAATCACAAACAATAGCTTGGCTTGGTGGATGAGGCGCCTAACTGTGACCCAAGGGGCATGGGTTCATCACCCACCCCATGCATTTTTCACTTTTTTGACTATTTTCTTTTCTAACCCTTTTCATTTATTTATTTTTCACTTGATTTGTTTTCTATCATTAATTTAATTATCATATAAAATCACAAAAAAATCATTAAATATTAGTTTTAGGCTTTCAATTAATTAAAATAATTTTTGACATAAAAGTTGTTTTGATTTAATCAATATTGATTTTATTTCATAATTAACTTGTAAATTAATCAGAGTTAGGTTTTTAATTATTAATTCACACTTTTATTATTTTCCTAACAATTTACTACAGATTCAATACATCACCATTCCATGCGTCCATCATACGCTCACAAATCCTACCCTTTAGATCATCCCTTGGTCCAGATCCAGCGTCCAACCACAGCAGCCCATGGTGCACTCTCTAAAGCTAATCCACATGGGATCACAAGCAAGGAACATGGGCTAACCAATTTGGGCCTAACAATTTGGCAATGCACCCCCCGTCTGCATTCTACCACACAGGGCCAATCTTTTCTTTTTTATTTTATTTCAATTCTTTTTATTGTTCTAATTTATTTATTTTATTTATTTTCCAAAAATCATTTTTAATCAAAACATAAAAATCAGAAAATCACAAACAATATTAGTTTTAGTCTTTTTTTTCATAAAATATTTAATTGCATTAATTAGTTTAATTAGGTTAACTTAAATCTTTTTTTCATAATTAAAATCAAATAGAAATTAGGTTTAATTCTTAATTTTAATTCCTTCTCAAAATAAAAACACAAAAATAGGTTAATTATTTTTTTTCATTAATTTAATGATTTTTCATAATTAAAACTTAATTAGTGATTAGGATATTTTGCAATTTATTATTTATTTCCTTGAATAAAAATGACAAAAAAATGATTTTTTTTCTTTAATTAAATTCAATTTGGTTTTCAAGGGTCAAAACCCTAATTTCTCGCATTTACGTTTGTCGTACGTACTTTTCATTATATTTTTGTAATTGCTCTGAGGTTGTAATAGTCTTTTAAACTAGGGTTTTATTTACTGTTTAATTTCCTCCCAAATTTTGGTTATGTAATCCCCATTCCCCGAAGCCTTGTAATAATTAGATTTACTTTTCCGCTTTTAATTTCCACAATCTTTAACTGTCTAGATGTATGGCTAATAGGATTGTATGGCAAGAATGTCTGGAAAATTAAAACGGTAGATCACCTAATGTGCAAAGATAAATTAACTGAAAATTATAGTCGCACATGCTCACTCCTAGGGTTTGCCTCACTTGGTTGCCTCGAAAATAATGGTCGTATCCCTCGAACGTAGGGATATCTTAGCAAAAGACCCTCAATCTAAAAGTCATCATAAAGATCATAGTCCCTCAATGTCCCTCGAGTTGCCTACGAGAAATGATCTTGTCCCTCGATGTTGCCTACGAATATATGATGACAGTCCCTTCGAACTGCTAAGGTATCTTTACATGTTGCCTTCAATGACCATTTCGTCCCTTTCGATAGTCCCTCAAACTCCAACGACAGTGCTACCTATTCCTTAATAATAGGATAGCGCTATCTAAAGAAAAACGAACAGTCTTTTTCGAGTAGGTAGATTAGTTCTTAAGTACTTGCTCAAAACAAACAAACTTTTTCACACCAAACACTTTTCAAACAAAGTTTTCAAAAACAACTTCGTAACACTCTTGAGGACAGAAACAAGGGTTAAAATAAAGTAAGACAAAACTTTTCCAAACAAGCACACACAAGCAATTTCAAAATGAGCAAGTACCTAAGATCTCGTGGAAAACCACGGATAGAAAGGGTGCTAACCCCTTCCCTTTCTATAATCTACCCCCCCGTACTCAGAAACATCTCGAAAAAGGTTTTTTCTGTTCTTTTTCCTTTTCCTGATTGGATAAAATAAAATTCGGTGGCGACTCTTGCTTACCGCGACATTTGCGAATACAAAATGCAAACCAATATTAACAGTCGGTTTTGCCACCGTATCACATGCCCAAACAAAGAATATAACCAAAGCTTGTATTGAAGGGGGCCATATGCCCAAATGAAGAATGTAACCAAAGCTTGTATTGAAGGAAGCCACACGCCCCAAACGAAGAATGCATGCAGGAGGTAAAGGGTACAATCGAAGGAAACCAGAAAAGAGGCCTTTTCCTCTTGAATCGAAGGAAGCCAAACAGAAGGCCTTTGCCTTCTGAATCGGAGGAAGCTAACAGGAGGTCATCAACTTTATGAATCGAAAGAAGCTAGTATGAAAGTCATTTCCTTCTGAATCGAAAGAAGCTAGTATGAAGGTCATTTCCTTCTGAATCGAAAGAAGCCTCTCAGAAGGTCATTTCCTTCTGAATCGAAAGAAGCTTCTCAGAAGGTCATTTCCTTCTGAATCGAAAGAAGCTAGCAAAGGGAATCCAAGCCCAATCTAAGTTGGCTTGAATCGAAGCAAACTTGTTTTTTCTCCAATTTTGTTAAAAACTCAAATTTATCTACTTTGCTCTTTCAATGGTTTCCTCTTTGACCTGATGCTTGGAAATCCAATATGATCCAAAGAAATTATAGGGAAATTAAAAATCCAATTGTACTTATACAAATTTGAACTTTTGAAAATCCTTGTGAGGAAATGTCTTGAGAAATGAGAGGGCAAATTTTGGGGTACAACGCAGTTGTATTGGGTAAAAAGTCAATTGTGGTCAACATATAGTCAAACTTCAATATTTTTTTCCAACATCAACATCTTGATATGATATTCATCATTTGATCAAGGGTTGATCATAATTCCTCAAGGAAATCACTCAAATTGTCAAAGGGGCAAAATTGTCAAAATTAGGGTTTTGATTGAGAATGACTGATCATTAACTTTTGACCTAGTACATGACCTAATGACTTGAAGCATGATCTTAAGGACTCAAACACAACATCTTGACCTAATTACATGGTTTAATACATTTCCAAAGGTGCAAGATATTGATAGTTGAAGAATTGAGATCAACTGATGAAAAGTCAATTATCACACAAAAGTCAAACTTTGACTTTTTGGTCAACTTTGAACTTCAAAGATCAAGAGTCATAAAAAAATTCAAATTTGTCAAGCTTAATCAACAAGAATCACAATGTCAACAAAAAGTCAAAATTTCTAATACTTAGAAAAGTTCTAAGTGGTTTGTCCTTAATAAATTCACTACTTCATGACCATTTTTCACCAAAATACAAGATGATTCAAGGAAAACTTTTAACATGAAAGTTGTAGAGCATGATGAATTCTACAAATTTGTCCTTGAGGAATGACGTCTAAAAAATGCTTGGATTAAGAGATATAGTCCCATGAAGTCATGACATTTTTATCTAACACTTAGAAATTTTCAACAAGTTTGGTCAGATTTTTGTCCTAACTTCTTGGCAATGTTTCACCAAGTTCCAAGTTGATTTAGCCAAAATGGTCAAAATTAAAGTTGTAGAAAATGTTTCAAGATTTCCAAAATGTCCAAGAACAAATTTTTATCATGCTTGAGCTAAGACATTCGAAGAGATGAAGTTGGGCATCCATTCTTGAATTATAGGTCATATTTGTGAAGAGCTCAAGAACAAATCCTCATGCCATGCTGTATAATCTTGCTTTGCGGGCCTCTTAACTTCCAAATAACTCCATAATTAAATGTTTACACAAACTTTTTAGCTATGGTCCATTTGATTTAAGCATTGTCCAAACCATTTTTCCATTTTTGGCACAAAGTTAACATTGCCATTCTTGCAAAGTTACTTTAATCACAAAGTCAACTTCTTTAGCCTCTAACTTGCTCCCTCTGCACACACTCAACACAAAAGACAGAAATAACATGTTTAAAGTGCCTAACCACTTTAGATTGCCATGTACTTCACATTAAAACCATGTATTTCAAAGATTGCTTCATTTACAATCCAACCAAACCATAACATGTGATCTTGCAAATCTGATCAACCCTTGTCTTAAAACATCTTGCCTATAAATAGAGCAGGTATTTTCAAGCTAAGACATGAGTTCATAAGTCCTCTAACCCTCTCAAACTCTCCCAAGTCAGAATTGTACACAAAACCTCCATTATTTGCAAATTCTGACCTTGAACTTCAAACACCTAATCCACTTGTGCATTTTCATTCTAAATCATCCACAAAGCTTCTATAACTCATATAGAAGCTTTCAAACACATGTTATACCACTGTAACATCATCTTCATCATCCTCCATTTTCAAAAACAGAGCTCTACAACTTGACTTGTCCAGAAGAATCTAGGCACTCTCAATCTAAAGTAAGCATTGCAATAGCTTCCTGGGAGTTCAGTGAAGTTATCCAGATCATCACAATACCTCCAGGAGTGCTCCAACTTCAAACAAGATTCTCACTTTTGAGGTAAGTTTTCTAAATTTTGAACTTTCTGCACAAGCATCATTAATATTTACTTTCTGAATAAAAAATGTAGACATCATTTCCCTGAAGCTAACCATGTGCTTACATTTCATTTATCTTGCCTGAGTGACGAGAATTTTGAAACTAAAGTTTATGAAATTCTAGGGTTCAGTTTGGTACCAAGTAAAATTATCACTCATCTTTGATATATATCTTTTGAAATTTATACGGTTGGATTCGTGGTTAAATTTTAAGCAAGTTTCATGTTTAAACTTTTCAATTTGGTTGAGAAATAAGCATTTTCAGATATTCAAAAATGTTGTTGAAGTTACTGGTGCGAGGAAGAAGATGAAGTCCATTCAGAAACAACTTTGTAATATGTTTAATCGTTTTTTCTTTAACTACCAGATGTATCACCACCCCAGTGGTTAAAGCGCGCGCTTGTGACTATAAGGACCTGGATTCGAGCCCCAGTGGTACCCTTTTATTTGTTTCACATTTATTTCTTGCAGATTCAATACCAACAACCCCAACGCGCATGCTATACACCCTCTCATCATCACCATTTAATCTGCCCATGGCCAGATCACACGCCCCATAAGACAAGCGCATGATGCACTTCCAAGAGGTAGCCGCATTGAATCCCCAGGCGCCTGGACTCTTATGTTGGGCCTGATTTGAATTTCTTTCCATACACCTCCCTTTTACTTCACATCATAGCTCCATTTTTATTTTTATTTTTCTAATTCAACAAAAAAATTGTTTTGGGCCTAGTATTCCTTTTCACACCCTCCCATTTCATTTTACTAACGCTAGGCCCAATTTGTTTTTATATTTTCTTTTCTTTACTTTTATTTATTTTTTTCATTTAATTAAAATACAAAAAATGTAATTTTTATTTATATAAAATTTAGATTTAGGTTTTTTAATTAATTAATTTAATTGTTGACAAAAATTGATTTATTTTAATCACCTTGATTTTATTAGAATTAGGCTATATTTCAAATATCTTTTTCTAAATAAAACTCAAAAAATATTTTCTAAATACTTAGAATTATTTAGACTTTAATTTAATTTTGATAATAAAAGATCACTTAATCACATCTTATTTTCTTGTAAATAATTAATTTGTAAATAAAATTAGAACTAGGTCTAACTTTCCTTTTATTTCATTCATTTCAAATATTTTCTAAGCAAAGAAACAATAAATTATTTTCTCAAATACTTAGAAGTTTGTTTTTAGGGTTTTAAACATTTTCCCTTTTCACTATCTCCGCGCGTTGGTTTATTTTTCACATCATTATTTTCATAGTTATGTAATTGCTTATGGTCTGTAATAGATAATTAAGTTTATTACTTTATTTCCCATTCAAAAAATTTGTTCCCCCTATTCCCAAAGCACTGTAATAGCGTAGAACAGTTAACTTCTATAATTTATCACTTTCTATATTTCTGTTAGTAATTAGGGTCTGTATGACAAGATTAAAAATAATCATAGCAAAACCCTAATTCAAGATAAAATAATTGAATCAAACACACCTTGCAGACTTACACCTCTAGGGTTAACCTCACTTATTGCCTTGGATATAAACAACCATGTCCCTCGAACGTGGGATACTTTAACAAAGACCCTCGGTTAAAAGATCATAGTCCCTCGATGACCCTTCGATGTTGTCTTCGATAAATAATCTTAGTCCCTTATGAAAATTTCTAAAGCATCTTATAAGTTGCCTTCTATGACTTTACGATGACTCGCGCCTGCCCCCTCACATTCAATGATAGGGATTCCTAATAACTAATGTAAGGATAGCACTACCTAAAGGAGGAGAAAAAAAAGACTTTTTGAGTAGGTAGATCACTCGTAATCGCTTGCTCACAAACTAAAACAATCTTTCCACACCTTACACTTTCAAAACAACTATTTTCAAAACACTTTTCAAAATAAACATTTTTTACACATTCTCAGTGATACGAGAATTATTACAAAATTTCCTTACATTGGTATTTTCAAAACATCTTTCCAAACACAACCATTTCAACAAATATTTTCAAAACGAATATTTTGTATACATTCTCAACGATATGAGAATCATTACAAAATTTCTGCACTTAGGCATTTTCCAAAATATTTTCAAACGTACACAAACACAAAGCATTTTCAAAGTGAGCTAGAAATTAAGAGCAAGTAGGTAACTATGGATGAAAATGGTGCTAACACCTTCCCTTTTCATAACCTACCCCCCGAACTCATGAAAATTCTCAAAGGTCTTTTTTGTTCTTTTCACCCTTTCTTTTATTGGATAAAAGAAAAGTCGGTGGCGACTCTTGCTATCCGCAAAATTTGCAATAAAACACAAAACACCAAGTCAGTTCTCCCACCGTATTACAGAACTGGCGACTCTGTTGGGGAATGTACTAAAATTGGGGTTAACTTAAGAGCTAGATAACCTTTATTGCTTTACTTGTTTGCCTTGTTTGCTTTATATTGCGGGATATGCTTGGGTTTATTTCTTGTATAGATCCTATACCCGGATCTGGGGCATTTTAGGTAAGTAGCAATAGATCGTGAAAATTGTATGGCGTATACCGATATGGTTGAAGCAATGGCTACGTTAGTGTGACACATTTGTTGGTACTGGTGTCCCTTGAGTTAAATCAAGGAGATTACGGGGCCGTTGTGTGGTGTCATAAAGCATTAATTGACTGTAGAACCTTAGTTGAACAACTTAGCCATTAGAAAGTAGTGAGATAGCCGACTTTGGTGCAAACTGAAGTTGGTTAATACTCGATACTACACTCATTGAGATCAAACTATCAGGATATTTTGGTCGTAGTTCTGATGCTTGTGCTGAAACAATGCCCAAGAAAAAAGATTAATGACATTAAGATTCCTAGAACCCGGTTACTTCTGTTAGGATAGGTTGAGCCAATTAAAACTTCAAGAGGGTACTTACCTATAAACCCCATGCAAGCTTAAATCTAAGGCCTTGTGTGTTTTGTTTGTGTATGATTAATTATTCGAACATGACATCATAAACATCATGACATCATGCCATAACATTTTCACTAACCATTTCAAGGATCTAGGGATTTATCTTCGTTCTATTTTGTAGGTTATGGCTTCCGCTCGCAGAAACATTATCTGAATCAATTTTGTGAAGATACCTTCTCAACTTAAGGAGTTAGTCTCAAGGGTTTCTGAAAGTTCTCCATTCATCAAAAGGCATGGTCGACTACTCAGTGTGGTTACCTTGGGTTTTGAAGAAGATATGATGAGTGTTCTGTTCCAGTTCTATGACCATGTGCATCATTGCTTCACCTTTCGCGATTATTAGTTGGTGCCCACAATAGAGGAGTTTTCTCAATTACTGGAAGTACTTGTTCTCAATAAAATACCTTTCATTGGTTTAGAGAAATATCCATAACCTAAAGAAATTTCAACAGTCTTGCATCTAAAGCGGTCCGACATTGTAGCTAATTGGGAAACAAGGAGTGGAGTCAAGGGTTTTCTGGCTAAATTTCTGTTAGAGAAGGCTTAACTGTTTTTGGAGGCTTTGAATTTTCAAGCTTTTTAAGAAATCTTGGCTCTTCTAATCTATGAGTTACTACTGTTCCCTAATCCAAACCAACTCATAGATGTGAATGCTGTCACAATCTTCCTTTCTCGTAACCCTGTGCCTACTTTTCTTGGAGATATTCTGCATTCTCTTCACATTCATACTATGAGGAAGAGAGGGGATCTTATGTGTTGCATATTGTTTCTATCTAGGTGGTTTATTCTGCAACTTCCCCGATCAGTATTGAAGAATGAACAGGGTTTAAGGTGGTCGCAAAGGATGGTGTCGCTCTCTCATTCGAATATTCATTGGTGTTCCCGATCTCTATAAGATGTTATTATCATTAACCGCTGTGGGGAATTCCCTAATGCTCCACTCCTTGGAATTAGGGGAGGTATTACTTACAACCCTTCTCTAGATCTGCGACAATTTGGTTATGCTCGAAGAGAATGTCCTCATGACGCACTTATCCAGGGTATTGTGTTCGACTACGAGAACAATTTTCAAGGTTATCATCAAAGGTTTATACGAGCGTGGGGCATGGTAAGCAATATTGATAGCAAGACATTCGAACATAAGAACTCCATTCCGCTAGAGCCTTATCTCAAATGGGTATGAACTCATGCCCAAAACCTCATGATGCCATATCCAGCTATCCAACCAGTGATTATAGAGCCTGTTGCCAAAGAGGATATTCCTTATACCATTCTCCATCCAGACATCCCCACCAACCTCGAAGAATTTTAGAAGTCGTGGATTCAACTCAAGGGAGAACGAGACACCTTTGAAGCACAATTCTATGCAAGTGAGAAGAAAGTGTTGAAGCTCACAAAGCAACTTCATGAGGAGCAAAGCCTAACACATACATGGACACGAAGAGGAAGCGTCTGTGGGATCCTCGAGTCTTAGGTTTTAGAAGTTTCATTTTGTTATCTCTTTGAGACTCTTTTGCTTTTCATTGTAAGCCCAAGAGGAAATTGTAACTTTTGAACTTATTAATGCAATATTTGTTTTTGTTTCCCTTTTTGGCTAGGAAATTTGAATCTCTTAAGGTACTTGAAAACATTGCATCCACATATCATGCATCATTTCATAAGTAGGTTTTCTGATACAGGTTTTCTCATTTATTTACTGTTTATTTCAGTATAAGATTGCTCTCGAGAAAACCGTCAAAGATCTGCAAACTCAACACGCACAGTTTCAAGAAAATCTCCTGAACTTAGCCAAGGGGAAACAAGAGATGATGGTGCTCCTCGTCACAAAAAAGAAAAGTAAGAAGCGGGTTATTATCCTCAACATGGGGAGGAGGTTCAAAGGTCCTGCCCGACTAGTTCAAGCAGAAGATGTTTCCTATGAGGAGGAGGACAATCAAGAAGAGGATGTTAGAAGTACCAGGGATGGAGGTGGAAATAACTAGATTTCTGAGGATGAAGACTATTCCGATGAGCAGTACCCTCCAGCGGATGACAAATACAAGCAGTTAGAAGACTGACTTAAAGTCGTGGAAATTCAAAAAGTGCCTGGGTTGTACTTTGGATACCTAGGCTTAATCCCAGGGGTAGTCATCCCCCATAAGTTCAAGGTCCATGTCTTCTCTAAATATGATGGGGTCTCTTGTCCCAAATTCCATTTAAGGTCATACGTTTGAAAGATTCAACCACACACTGCCGACAGGAAGTTATGGGTTCATTTCTTTCAAGAGAGCCTATCTGGAACACTGTTGGAATGGTTCTATCAAATAGAGGGGACTAATATACGTGCTTGGAAGGACTTGGATGCTTCCTTCTACAAAAAATACCAATACAATGCTGACCTTGTACCAACTCACGTGCAATTAAAAAGTATGACTATGGGCTCGAACGAAGGCTTTAAGGAGTATGCTAAAAAATGGAGGGATCTGGCTAGAAGGGTGAAACCCCCTTTGAATGACCGAGAATTGGTGGACATGTTCATGGGCACTCTGACGGGTCCATTCTTTAATTTGCTGATTAGGAGTTCTTCATCAAGGTTTACTGAGTTGATTTTGACTGGCAAACAAGTTGAAAGTGGTATCAAAAGCGCAAAGATTCAGATGGCCGTATCCTCAAGTACTATGAAGAAACCATTCAATGGAAAGAAAGAAACCAACATTGTCTATGGTCAGAGGATTCGTAGTAAGAATGATCGTCATCAGTCTATAGGGGATGTGTTAATCTCTAATCCAACACATGTTCGACCACAACAATCGGGCAATCAACGTAGGTCAGACGCTTTGAGGAGACAATTCATCGATATTAATATGCCATTGGCTCAAGGATTACAACATCTATTGAAAGCACAATTGATAACACTGCATGATCCTCCTCAGAATCCCAACACATCATCTCCGAAGTATAACCCAAATGTAAGGTGTGCATACCATTCCAATAGTCATGGGCACGACACCAATGATGGTTGGGCCCTAAAAAGAAAAATCCAAGATATTATTTATGCAAAAGAAATTGAATTTGATCCTCCCAAGACCCCTAATGTGATTAATGCGCCCATGCCCAGTCATGGTAAAGGTGTTAATGCTATTGACAATGTTTCCTATGTCTCCACCGTAAGTGTCTTGACCAATCCTTTGATGATCATTAAGAATAATCTGTTAAGAGCCGGTTTATTTTCGGGTTGTCCTAAAAATTATTACCATTATGCTTCCCAAACTAATGGTTATATATGGCTGAAGAAGGGTATTCAGCGCTCGATTAATAGCCATGAAATTATGTTCGAAAAAACTCCTTCCATGAAGATTTTGTATGAAAGTATATCTCAAGAGTTGAGACTTAAAGATGTTTCTATAATCATAATTTCCAATACTCCAATAAGGATCACCTCTAGAGGCCCTATAAGGATTCATGCTGAGCCAAGAGTGGCTCCCCTGATCATCACCGCACCGGGGCCAGTCCCCTATTCCTCTGAAAAAGTTGTTCCCTGGAACTATGGGGCAGAAGTTTATTACATGGTGTTAAGCAAGATCCATGGATTACCGAAGATGGAATTTCTGAAGTTATCAACTCAATATCAAAAATATTTTCGGAACCAGTAAAGTTACCCGAACGAAGAGGATCTTCTCCCCAAAGATCTCTCCTCTAAAAACTACCACAACACTTGTTCATATTCCTGCTACTGGGTCATCTACTGACGCTCGGAATAAAGAGAAAGTAGTTGAGCCTGCCTAGATGGGTGCACCCACAAAAGATGTTACAATTGAAAACCCCTCTAAACAAGAAATGGAAGAAATATTGAAGATCATTCGTAAAAGTGACTACAAAATAGTTGAAAAACTGGGGCAGACACCCTCCAAGATATCTATGATGTCCTTGTTATTATGCTCTGAAGCCCATGCTCAGGATTTGTTGAAATTGCTGAAGAAAGATCATGTACCACAAGAGACCTCTGTTGATCAGTTTGAGAACTGTGTTGCAAGCCTAACAGCTGACAATGGTTTAGGCTTTTCTGATGCCGACTTAACTCCGACCGAAAAGAATCATAACAAGGCTCTGCACGTCTCTATTGAGTCTAAGGGCACTACTTTGGCTTATGTGTTAGTTGATACAGGTTCCTCCCTGAATTCTTTACCAAAAGGTGCTCTGGATAGATTGGACTGTGAAGGGATGGTGCTGAAACCCAACGATATTGTGGTAAGAGCCTTTGATGGGTCAAAAAGAATGGTGCACAGAGAAGTTGATCTTCCAATTAAGGTAGGATCTCAGGTTTTCAACTCCACTTTTTATGTAATGGATATTCTCCCAGCTTATTCATGTCTGCTAGGACGCCCCTGGATTCATGGGGCAAGCGCTGTTACCTCTACCCTATATCAAAAATTAAAGTATCCGGTGAAAGGGAAGATCGACACAGTTTGCGGAAAAGAAGAATATATGGTCAGCCATTTGAATTCTTTCAAATATGTCGAAATGGATGGTGAAATCATTGAAACTCCCTGCCAGAAATTTGAAGTAATCCCTTCGACGATTTTCGTTGCTAAAGTTACTCTTGCTACTCTTAATATCATCAAGGATGCACCAAGGATGGCTTCTATGAAGGATGCTAGGGTTGTGATAGAAGAAGGCAGATGTACTATTTGGGGTCAACTTCTAGATATCCCCTACAAATCTGACAAATTTGGTATGTGCTTTACTACAGAGGGTCAAAGGGAAGTCCGTCGTGCTCGATCTAGAAGACATTCTTTCTGTATTAGCAATAATGAAGTCAATTCTCTGGAAGACAATAATAGTGATGGTGACTTGGACGGCTGCATATTCCCTACCATTGGCGGTGGACTCAACAATTGGAAAGCTAAAGACTTTTTTATCAATCTCCTTTAGTTAGGAGTAATTGCTATTTCCTATGTTTATTGGTTTAAGAAGTTTGGTTATGTAATTTCTTTTAAAACAATGACTTTAAACCTTGTGTCTTGCCCGAGGCACAATGGTCCATTTGTTAAGGGTTGTAATTTCATATGTCATATTTTCATTTAATGAAAACATTGGATGTTTTGCATTAAAATTTTGTGCTCTTTGTCTTTCTATTTACTTTATTGAACTTTCAAATAACCTATGTGTTCTTACACACACCCACACACTACATTGCAGATCTCCATCCACTCCGGGTCTCGTTGATAATGATCCTGCTATTGCCACTCATGCCTTTAAAATCCGATGTACCAAGCCGAGGACGAAGGTGAGGAAGATTGTGAAATACCTGGAGAACTCACCAGACTCTTGATTCAAGAAGAAAAGGCTATTAAACCATATGAAGATTCGATCGAAGTGGTAAACTTGGGTTCCGGACAGATAGAAAAGAAGTCAAGATTGGTGCCAACCTGGAAGATAGTGTCAAGAGAATTTTGATACAAATGTTGCATGAATATGTTAAGCTCTTTGCATGGTCATACGAAGACATGCCAGGGATTGATACAGATATTGTGGTTCACTGTCTGCTAATGAAAGAGGGTTGTGCTCCAATTAAATAGAAAGTTTGTCGCATGTGTCCCGAGATGTCTGAGAATATCAAGGACGAGGTCATGAAATAGTTCAATGCAGGGTTCTTAGCAGTGACGTCATATCCTCAATGGGTTGCCAACGTTGTTCTTGTACCAAAGAAAGATGGCAAAGTACATATGTGTGTAGATTATAGGGATCTAAATAGGGCAAGCCCCAAAGATGACTTCCCGCTTCCACATATTAATGTCCTGGTCGACAACACCACTCAACACAAGGTATTTTCTTTCATGGATGGTTTCTCGGGTTATAATCAGATCAAGATGGCGCCTAAAGACATGGAGAAAACTACTTTCGTCACACAGTGGGGCACATTCTATTACAAGGTCATGCCTTTTGGGTTGAAGAATGCAGGGGAAACTTATCAACATGCCACGATAGCATTATCCCATGACATGATTCATCATGAGATAGAAGTCTATGTCGATGATATGATAGTCAGGTTACAAACTGAGGAAGAACATCTTGACCGTCTACACAAGCTGTTTGAGAGGCTGAAGAAGTATAAACTAAGGCTGAATCCAAACAAATGCACCTTTGGGGTGAGGTCTGGAAAACTCTTAGGTTTCGTCGTCAGTGGTAAAGGTATTGAAGTCGGTCCTGCAAAAGTTAAAGCTACCCAAGAAATGCCAGCTCCCCGTATTGAGAAGGAGGTCAGAGGTTTCTAAGGATGATTGAACTACATTGCTTGATTCATCTCTCATTTGACTACTACTTGTGAGTCAATCTTCAAACTGCTGAAGAAAGATCAAGTATTCAGGTGGAACGACGACTGTCAAATGGTTTTTGATAAAATCAAGGAGTATTTATAAGAACCTTCGATTATGATGCCATCAGTTGAAGGAAGACATTTAATCATGTACCTAACAATTTTAGAGAATTCATTAGGGTGTGTGTTGGGGAAACATGACGAGTCTAGTCGAAAAGAGCATGCAATATACTACCTTAGCAAAACTTTTACCGACTCTGAAACAAGATATTCATTGCTCGAGAAAACTTGTTGCGCTTTGGCATGGGCTGCTCGCCGACTAAGACAGTATATGTTGACTCATACTTCTCTATTAATCTCTAAAATGGATCCCATTAAGTACATATTTGAGAAGCCAGCTCTCTCCAAAAGAATAGCCCGATGTCAAATGATCTTAACTAAATATGACATTCAGTACACCATACAAAAACAATCAAAGTAAGTGTACTGGCAGATCATTTGGCGCATCAAGCTGTAGACGACTATCAGTCCATGCACTTCAAATTCCCGGATGAGAACATCATGCTAATTACAGATTATGAAGAACCTGGACCGTATGAAGGACCTGAACTAGGATCCTGATGGACTATGGTTTTTGACAGAGCTTCTAATGCACTTGGAAACGGAATCGGTGTTGTGATCATATCTTCTCAAGGTTGCCATACATCTTTCACTGCCATACTTTGCTTAGATTGTACCAACAATATGGCTGAGTACGAAGCGTACATCTTGGGTCTTAAAGCTTCTATCGACTTAAGAATCAAATTCCTGAGCGTATAAGGGGATTCAGCCTTGGTGATCAGTCAATTCAAGGGAGAATGTGATACAAAGCGTCTGAATCTTATCCCTTACCAAGAACATGTGCTAGTCTTTATTCCATACTTCGAAGAGATTACCTTTGAGCACGTCCTAAGGGAAGAAAATCAGTTGGCGGATGCCTTAGCTACCATGTTATCCATGTTTAAGCTCAGATGGGACAACAAGGCTCCCAGAATTACCATTAAAAGATTCGATGAACCAGAAAACTGCTACGAAATTGATATTGATGGGGTAGAAGAGAAGCCTTGGTTTCACAAAGTAAAAAGGTATCTTAAAACTCAATAATACCCTAAAGCAGCATCTATCAATGACAAGAAATTCCTATGGAGGTCCTCAGCTAAGTTCTTCCTGAGTAATGGAATTTTGTATAGGCGCGACCATGATTCAACTCTGCTTTATTGTGTGGACAAGAAGGAAGCAGAGAAAATTATGGAGGATATGCATGAAGGCATCTTTCGTACTTACTCCAGCGGGCATACTATGGCTAAGAAAATGTTGAGAGCCATTTACTATTGATCGACCATGGAAACTGACTCTCATCACTACTCGAGAACTTGTCACAAGTGTCAGATCCATGCTAATAAAGTTCATGTACCTCCAAGACCATTAAACATCATGATTGTTCTTGGACATTCGCAATTTGGGGAATTGACATGATTGGAGAAATCAAGCCTACTGCATCTAACGAACATTGCTTCATTCTCGTCGCCATTGACTACTTCACAAAATGGGTTGAAGCAGCTTCATTTGCCTCAGTTACCAAGAGTGTTGTAGATCTTTTCATTAAGCATAACCTCATCTGTCGGTATGGTATCCCTGAGAGAATCATCACAGACAATGGTACCAACCTCATCAACACTATGATCACCGAACTCTGCGCACAGTTTAAAATCAAGCACCACAACTCTTCTCCATACAGATCAAAGATGAATGGCGCAATGGAAGCCGCCAATAAGAATATAAATAAGATTATGCAAAAGATGGTTGTGACCTACAAAGACTGGCACAAGATGTTACCATTTTCTCTTCATGGCTACCGCACTTCAGTGTGAACATCAACTGGGGAAACCCCATTCTCTTTGGTCTATGGCATGGAAGTTGTCCTTCCAGTCGAAGTTCAGATTCCTTATCTGAGGATTATGAAAGACGCAAACTTAGACGAATACGAATGGATTCAGACTAGGTTGGATCAGTTGAATTTGATTGACGAAAAGAGGCTTGCGGCTGTCTGTCATGGTCAGATGTATCAGAAACGTATGACCAAGGCTTTCAACAAGAAGATCAAGCATCGGGTATATCAGGCTGGTGACTTGGTAATAAAGCGCATCATTCTACCACAAGGTGATCCTAGGGGAAAATGGACTCCCACCTACGAAAGTTCGTTTGTTGTCAAGAAAGTATTTTTCAGGCAGTGTTATGATACTAACCACCATGGGCCCGTGAAGATTTCCCGCACCCTGTGAACACGGACAAAGTCAAAATATACTACGCATAAAATGACCCGCTAGGTTGACTGGCCTAGGCAAAATAAGGGCATCCCGGCGAACCAAAATGGTTCGGGAAAAAGTTAGGGTTATATATATATATATATATATATATATATATATATATATATATATATATATATATATATATATATATATATATATATATATATATATATATATTGTACACCCGACAAGTCAAAAACCTTAAAAGGCGGCTTGGGCAAGAAAGGGAATCCCGGTGGACTGAAAATCTAAAAGGGAGGTTGTTGTACCCCAAAATTTGCCCTCCCATATTCTTCAAGAATTGCAAAGAGCATGCTTCAAAATCTCCCCAAGGGTTGCACAGTTCAAAGGCCTCCTAACAGTCAAAAACTAGGGTTTTGGATTTGGCAAAGAAATTGAAGTTTCCAAGGGTCCAATCAAGTCCCACATGCCTATAAACATGGTCAAGCATCCTCATGTCAAGTTTCAAGACTCACAGCACAAAATTGCATAGTCAAAAACCCTAATTGCCCTACAGTCAACTGCAGGGGCAAAATGGTCATTTGACAGTCAAAAGTTCAAATTTCTGGTCAACATCTCATTTTGAAGCCACAAACATCATTTGATCAATGCTTGATCATGATTCTCAAAGCTTGGCTCAAAAAGTCTCAAGATGCAAAAGTTTCCATATTTGGACAGTTGAAAAAGTCAAATGTAACTTGACCAAGGCATAACTTCCACATGGTTTATCAGAAAAATTCCATCCAAAGCTCATTTTGAAGAGAAGGACATTTCCTACAACTCCTCTTCACACTTCAAGTCCAAGAAATTCTCTCACAAAAAGTTATCAATTTCAACATTATAGGTCATTTTCAAAAGTCAACAAAAAGGGACTTTAAGTCAAAGGCCATAACTTGAGATTGGTAAATCACAATGACATGGGACCAAAGACATTGGTTAGAGGACTTCAATACCTTTCCAAAATGTCTAAGAACATGATCAAAGCTTAAAAATTGAGCAAGATATGCCTTGTGGAAGTTGGGAAATATTTGGATATTTTGAAAAGTCAACTTTGCTTTAAATGTCTTAAAATTGCTAATGGGCCACATTTTCTTCCAAGATTCATCATCCAAAGCATATGCACGACCATTTGGCCCAAAGGGGAGTTATTCATCATTTTTATTTATTTATTTGAATTTTTAATTACAATTAATTCATTTAAATTAAATAAAATATGGAAAAATACTAAACCAAAGTTTTTAAATCTTTTTGTGCAAGATAAACTCTTCTTAAAGGCTCAAGATTCGTGCATAATCAAAATTGGAAGGTTTTGCCATGATTGGAATCAAAAACATGTGAAAAAAAGATTTGGAAGATATGCCATGAAAATCAAATATTGTTTTCATCAATGCAAGGATTTGTGGACTCAGAATTTAACCCTAATACATTCCATACATAAGCAAGATGCAAACCTAATGCCAAGGGACCTGAAAGATGCGCCCCATCTGAAGAACAAAGTTGGCATTTTTTCCAAATTTTCAAAAACTGAAATCACGATTTCAAGGAGTTTCAGGGCAAAATATTGACTCCATTACATTCCTGAAGCATCAGTGAACATTCCTGGATCAAAGCCACTAGTTTTAACACAAAGAATTGGTAGAAATATGTTTCACTTTTCATGAAAATATACATATTCGTGTTTCAGTTTTCAAGCATTCTCATTGCATTTTTTTTGTGGATTTATACTAATTGATCGATTCTAAAGCTAACCATATACTTTAATTGAGTTTTCGTGCAAAATTGGAGGATCCACCATTGAAGCTTTCTAGGTTTTCAGAAACCTTGAATTGGGGATTCTGGCATAGGGTAAAATCAGAACACGAGACTTAGGCCATTAAAATCAGGACCTTCAGACGAACTCAAGGCTTAGGTCGCGCCTAATTTATGATCCAGGGATTTTTATTCGCTATTTTTTTACACAGCATATAGTGGGGGTTTAAAACCCCCGCAATCTTGTTTATGTTTTTTTCAGGCAAACGCAGGACACTTGGGGAAGATGGTGATGTGTAGGCCAATGATTAGCGCGTTTGAATTTCGCGCGGAAAAATATCACTAACTCATGTTTTGACTGATATTATTTATTGGTTATATTATATACAAAGCGTTCAGGTGGTTCAAGTGGCAAGGCGTTGGGTTGGTAATCTCTGGGACCTGGGTTCGAATCCCAGGTCCCCCTTTCTTATTCCATATTATTTTTCTAATCATGCTTCTGTGCAGCTTCAATCCAAGCGTCCACCATACGCTCACAATCCAGGCACGCCACTTGTCCTACAGTCCTAATCCAAAGGCCAATGTTGGAAGAGTACCATGGGCATAAGTCAGAGGTGCCACATATGCGCTGAAAAGTCAACAAAATGCCTCCAAAGATGGGCCAAAAATGCTAGACAACACCTCCTGATTGGGGCAGAACCCCCCTAGTGTATTGTATCTCTTTCTCTTTTCCTTTTTTCTATTTTTTTTTATTATTTGTTTTAATTCAATTGTTTTCTTTTAATTTATTAAAAATTAATTTCACCAAAATAACAAAAAAATCATAAAAGACAAAAATAAAAATATATTTTATTTAAATGTTATTTTTTGTAAATAAATGATACTAATTAATTTAGTTTTAAAATTCTAGGATTAATGTTAATATTTTCTAATAAACTTAAAATTTGTAGAATTAGGGTCTAAATTACTTTTTTTTTCCTTTTCTTTCCTCATTATTAATAATTAATTATATATTTTTGTAAATAAAATTGTATTTATTAATTAGGTTTAATTTTAGGTTCAATTTTAATGTTTTTTCTTAATAAATAAAAAAGGTTAGAATTAGGGTTAATTAATTTCTAATTTCATTTAATTCTCTCATAAAAATCCATAAATACAAAAACTCAAAAAATCTTTTCTTTTTATTTTAATTTAATCAATTCGTTAATCATAATTTAGTTTCATTAAAAAGGGCCCAACGCCCTCGCTTTCGATTATTAGTTTGTTTCGCGCATTTATTTCCTTTTATAAATTTTATGTAATTCTCCCAAAGCCATGTAAATTCGATATTTATATTTCTCGCACTTTACTTTATTTTATGTCAAATCGGGTCCTGGATTTAATTTGGCGATGTGGACCCGCGCCTTTGTAATAGTTTAGGAACTTTATATTTCTCGCAACTTTTTAACTGCTAATAAATTGCATGCAAGAATGAATGTTAAAATAAAAACAAAAGCGTAGATCACCCATGACATGAATAAGACAAAAGTAAATGAACATGACACACAAATCACACACCACCCCTAGGGTACGCCTCACTGTTGCCTTGCCCCTCGAAATGTGATCGTCGAGTAAAGGATGTCTTAGTAAGTCCTCATGATCCGGGAACCTGGCATGAGGGTAGCTTCTAAGGTATCTTCCTATTGCTCTGGTGATCACCATGTCCCGAACCTCGAATTGACCCGAACACCTCCAACGGTGGTGCTACCTACCTCTCAATGGTGGGATGGCACTACTTTAAGGACATTTACACAGACGAATTCCTTAGGGTAGGTAGACGACTCTAGATACTTGCTCTAATTTCAAAACAAATAAAAAATACTTTTCACACCGACACCTTTTCAAAAGCTTTCGAAAGCAATTTTTCAAACACTCTTGAGGACCGATACAAGAGTCGAACTGAAATTTTCAAAGAAACTTTTTTAAACCCACAGTTGAAAAGCAAACAAACCATTTTTGAAAACACAATGAGCAAGTATCTAAGAGCCCATGGATAACCATGGATAGAAAGGGTGCTAACACCTTCCCTTTCTATAATCTACCTCCCGAACCGAGAGCGATCTCTATAAGGAATTTTTCTGTGCTTTTGTCCTTTCCATTTGGAGAAAATAAAAGACGGTGGCGACTCTTGCTTCCGCGACATTTCGCGAACCAGCGTTAAACAGTCAGTTCCAGATCCACCGATCACAGAGGTCCAGGAAAAGTTAGGGATTAAAAGCATACGATTATGTCGCGTTGGATCACTTACAACAAGCTTTATTACCAACGTCAAGTTCAAACGGTGCAAATCAATTCAATCAACTTCTTCTGACAGTAAGGGATGAGATGTTCGAAGACATTGGGGAAATAGCAGAGTTGGAACCCAACGAGATCATTTCCACAGAGCTTTATATTTTTCTTTCACTTTGTACTCTTTCATTTCATGACGACTTCCTCTTACTAGGGTTTCCGTCTCTTTGTACAAAATCGCTTGTTTATGGGCAAATTATCAATACAAATACATTCTAAAATTCAAACATTTTGTTTATTCTATTTTGTCTACAAAAACATCCAATGACTAAAATTGAATGAACATATGCATATAAACGTGACTAATTATTAACAAATATATACATAAGAACAGGAATAAGCATTTACTCAGGACTCTAGGAGTTAGGATGATGTCCAAGCCACCCACAAATTCAACATAACCACTTCCATGAGATTATCCCCACAGAGTAATCTTCAACGAAGATACATCCCCCGCAATTTCCCTAACCTACAGAGTTACAATCAGTACGATTCATGAAAATTCCCTTCCCCAGTCGAGTTTATTCCTCCAAAACTAAAAAAACCCTACAGATTTCTTCTCTTTAGCAAAATTCAATTTCCCCAAGAGAGTTTGTTTTCTTAGCAGAATATTTCTCTATCAGGTTTATTTCCCCAACAGATTACAGTCTCCTCAGTTTGAGTCTATTCCTCAGATTGCTACGAATTATCGGCGAAATTCCTCTCCCCAATGAAATTTCCATTATCTCCAGAGAGTCGCTACGAAACTAGGAACCAGACCGGATACCAGTTAATTGTATCCTCCCCAAATGAGTCGGGAGGTTATCCATCTCTTTTATCCCCAGTCGGGGTATCTAAGAATTATCCTCCCCAGACGAGTCGGAAGGTTATTCATCTCTTTATTCCCATTCAAGGTATATAAGAGTTAAATTCCCCAGTAGAGTGATGAATAACCAGTGTTCATGAACTCCTCTCCCCAAAGCAGAAATCAACATTCCCCTGCAGAGTTTCCTCAAAAGACAAGAATCCCCAGCGGAAGCCTTTTATATAAGATTGAAGATACACATTCATATGTCATAACATAGGCATACGAAACGCATGTAGCACAGTCTCATTTATTTTGAGAACATCATTATGCAATGCATTTCATACATAATGACATTGCATACAACTAACTCTTTACCTTTTCAAGAAAGATCAATTAACAGACGAATATTATTACCAATAGGTCCAAGATTAATTCCTGAAACAAGACAGGGCAAATATCTACATGATAAATACTTCCTTCAAACCTCTTCCGGCTAGGATTAAATCGACCAAAGATTTATTCTGATACTTCTCCCATTAGACATTTTCTGGCTCAGATTAAATCGACCAAATATTTATTTTGATACTTCTTCCAGTTAAAGACAAAAATACATTTTCCCGTCTCAGATTAAATCGACCAAAGATTTATTCTATTACTTCTCCCAGTAGACCTTTTATGGCTCAGATTAAATCGACCAAAGATTTATTCTGATAATTCTTCCAGTTAAAGAAAAAAAAGACATTTTCTTGGCTCAGATTAAATCGACCAAAGATTTATTCTGATGCTTCTCCCAGTAAACCTTTTCTAGCTCAGATTAAATCGACTAAATATTTATTCTAATACTTCTTCCAGTTAAAGATGAAAAGACATCTTTTGGCTCGGATCAAATTAACCAAAGATTTATTCTGATACTTCCTCCAGTAGACCTTTTCTGGCTCAAATTAAATCGACTAAAGATTTATTATGATACCTCTTCTGATTAAAAAAGAAAAGACATTTTCTAGCTCGGATTAAATTAACCAAAGATTTATTCTGATACTTCCTCCAGTAGACATTTTCCTGGCTCAGATTAAATCGACCAAAAATTTATTCTGATACTTCTTCCAGTAGACATTTTTATGGATCAGATTAAATCGACCAAAGATTTATTTTGATACTTCTTCTAGTACACATTTTCTGGCTCAGATTAAATCGACCAAAGATTTATTCTGATACTTCTTCCAGTTAAAGTCGAGCATAGACTTAGTCTAAATTCTCCATCAACAATTACTTTGGATGGCATCTATAAGCCCATCTCCTACAACTCTTCATTACATCTCCAAATGGCATCTTTAAGCCCATTCCTGGCATAATCAACCAACAGCACTACTTCGTGCACAAGCGATTGCAAATTTCTGGGCACTTGTGTGTTCAATCATTTTCCACCTTCAAGTCACGAATGGCAGACATGCCAATCTAACTCTTCAGGTTTAAGAAGATTGAACAGGGGAAGCTATTGTACCACAAAATTTTCCCTCCCTTTTTATCAATACATTTCTTACAAAAGTTCTCAAATGCTCAAGGATTCTCAAAGATGATCAGACAAGCTCACCTCATAAGCACCGGGTCCACAACTAGGGTTTTGGTTTTCTCAAGGAAATTTGGAATTATAATGTGCCTCAATTGAATTTCATGGTTCATCATAGGTCTCCAAGAATTCTCATACCATGTTTCAAGCCTTGCATCTCAAATTTTCTCAGTCAATTGCTCAAATGACTAAAAATATGTTGTATTGGGTAAAAAGTCAATTGTGGCCAACATACAGTCAAACTTCAAGATTTTTTTCCAACATCAACATCTTGATGTGATATTCATCATTTAATCAAGGGTTGATTATAATTCCTTAAGAAAAGCACTCAAATCATCAAAGGGGCAAAATTGTCAAAATTAGGATTTTGATTGAGAATGACTGATCATTAACTTTTGACCTAGTACATGACCTAATGACTTGAAGCATGATCTTAAGGACTCAAACACAATATCTTTACCTAATTACATGTTTCAAGACATTTCCCAAGGTGAAAGAGATTGATATTTTAAGAATTGAGATCAACTAATGAAAAGTCAATTGTCCCACAAAAGTCAAACTTTGACTTTTTGGTCAACTTTGAACTTCAAAGATCAAGAGTCATAAAAACATTCAAATTTGTCAAGCTTGATCCACAAGAATCACAAAGTTAACAAAAATTCAAAATTTACAATACTTAGAAAAATTCTAAGTGTTTTGTCCTTAATAAATTTACTACTTCATGACCATTTTTCACCAAAATACAAGATGATTCAAGGAAAAATTTCAACATGAAAGTTGTAGAGCATGATGAATTCTAAAAATTTGTCCTTGAGGAATGATGTCCAAAAAATGCTTGGATTAGGATATATAGGCCCATGAAGTCATGACATTTTTATCTAACACTTAGAGAAATTTTCAACAAGTTTGGTCATATTTTTGTCCCAACTTCTTGGCAATTTTTCACTAAGTTTCAAGTTGATTTAGCCAAAATGGTCAACATGAAAGTTGTAGACAATGTTTCAAGATTTCCAAAATATCCAAGAACACGTTTTTATCATGCTTGAGCTAAGTGATTCGAAGAGATAAATTTGGGCATCCATTCTTGAAGTATAGGTCATATTTGTGAAGAGCTCAAGAACAAATCCTCATGCCATGCCGCATAGTCTTGCTTTGTAGGCCTCTTAACTTCCAAATCACTCCATAATTAAATTTTTACACAAACTTTTGAGCTATGTTCCATTTGATTTAAGCATTTTCCAAACCATTTTGCCATTTTGGCACAAAGTTAACATTGTCATTCTTGCAAAGTTGCTTTAATCACAAAGTCAACTTCTTGAGCCTCTAACTTGCTCCCTCTGCACACACTCAACAAAAAAATCCAGAAGCAACATGTTTAAAGTTCCTAACCACTTTAGATTTCCCTGTACTTCACATTGAAACCATGCATTTCAAAGATTGCTTCATTTACAATCCAACCAAACCATAACATGTGATCTTGCAAATCAGATCAACCCTTGTCTTAAAAACTCTTTCCTATAAATAGAGGAGGTATTTGCAAGCTAGGAAATGAGTTCATAAGCCCTCTAACCATCTCAAACTGTCCCAAGTCAGAATTGTACACAAAACCTCCATTGTTTGCAAATTCTGACCTTGAACTTCAAACACCTAATCCACTCATGCGTTTTCATTCTAAATCATCCACAAAGCTTCTATAACTCATATAGAAGCTATTCAAACACCTATTATACCACTATAACATCATCTTCATCATCCTCCATTTTCAAAAATAGAGCTCCGCAACTTGACTTGTCCAGAAGAATCCAGGTACTCTCAATCCAAAGTAAGCATTACAATAGCTTCCTGGGAGTTCAGTGAAGCTATCCAAATCATCACAACACCTCCAGAAATGCTCCAACGTAAAACACGATTCTCACTTTTGAGGTAAGTTTTCTAAACTTTGAACTTTTTGTACAACCATCATTAGTATTTACTTTCTGAATAAAAAATGTAGACATCATTGCCCTGAAGCTAACCATGTGCTTACATTTCATTTATCTTGCCCGAGTGATGAAAATTTTGAAACTGAAGTTTCTGACATTCTAGGGTTTAGTTTGGTACCATGTAAAATTATAACTCATCTTTGATCTATAGCTTTTGAAATTTATATGGTTGGATTCGTGGTTAAATTTCAAGCAAATTTCATGTTTACACTTTTCAATTTGGTTGAGAAATGAGCATTTTCAGAAATTCAAAAATGTTGTTGAAGTTACTGGCGTGAGGAAGAATATGAAGTCCATTTAGAAATAAGTTTGTAATATGTTTAATAGTTGTTGCTTTAACTACCGGATGTATCACCACCCTAGTGGTTAAAGCGCGTGCCTGTGACTATAGGGACCTGAGTTCGAGCCTCAGTGGTACCCTTTTATTTGTTTCACATTTATTTCTTGCACATTCAATACCAACAAGCAAAGCGTGCATACTATACACCCTCTCATCATCACCATTTGATCTCCCCGTGGCCAGATCACACGCCCCATAAGGCAAGCGCATGATACACTTCCAAGAGGCAGCCATACTGAATCCCCGGGCGCCTAGACTCTTATGTTGGGCCTGATTTGAATTTCTTTTCATACACCTCCCTTTTACTTCACATCATAGGTCCATTTTTATTTTTATTTTTCTTATTCGAAAATAAAAATTGTGTTGGGCCTAGTATTCCTTTTCACACCCTTCAATTTCATTTTACTAACGCCAGGCCCAATTTGTTTTTATATTTCCTATACTTTTGTTTATTTTTTTCATTTAATTAAAATACAAAAAATTTAATTTTTATTTATATAAAAATTAGATTTAGGTTTTTTAATTAATTAATTTAATTGTTGACAAAAATTGATTTATTTTAATCACCTTAATTTTGTTAGAATTAGGCTATATTTCAAATATCTTTTTCTAAATAAAACTCAAAAAATATTTTCTAAATACTTAGAATTATTTAGACTTTAATTTAATTTTTATAATAAAATATCACTTAATCACATCTTATTTTCTTGTAAATAATTAATTTGTAAATAAAATTAGAACTATGTATAACTTTTCTTTCATTTCGAATATTTTCTAAGCAAAGAAACAATAAATTATTTTCTCAAATACTTAGAAGTTTTTTTTAGGGTTTTAAACCTTTTCCCTTTTCACTATCTCCGCGCGTTGGTTTTTTTTTCACATCATTATTTTCATAGTTATGTAATTTCTTATAATCTGTAATAGATAATTTGGGTTTATTGCTTTCTTCCCCATTCACAAAATTTGTACCCCCGATTCCCAAAGCATTGTAATAGCGTAGGACATTTAATTTCTATAATTTATCGCTTTCCATATTTCTGTTAGTAATTAGGGTTTGTATGACAAGATTAAAAATAATCATAACAAAACCCTAATTCATGATAAAATAATTGAATCAAACACACCTTGCACACTTACACCTCTAGGGTTAACTTCACTTATTGCCTCGCATATAAACATTCATGTCCCTTGAACGTGGGATACTTTAGCAAAGACCCTCGGTTATAAGATCGTAGTCCCTCAATGACCCTTCGATGTTGCCTTCGGTAAACGATATTAGTCCCTTACGACAATTGCTAAAGCATCTTACAAGTTGCCTTATATGAATGTACGATGACCCACGCATGTCCCTCATATCCAATGATAGAGCTCCCTACTAACTAATGTAAGGATAGCACTACCTAAAGGAGGAGGAAAAGAAAAAAGACTTTTTGGGTAGGTAGATCGCTCGTAATCGCTTGCTCACAAACTAAAATAATCTTTCCACATCTTACACTTTCAAAACAAATATTTTCAAAACACTTTTCAAAACAAACATTTTGTATACATTCTCAACGATACGAGAATCATTACAAAATTGCCTTACATTGGCATTTTCAAAACATATTTCCACACACTACCCTTTCAACAAATATTTTCAAACTAAATATTTTGTATACATTCTCAACGATACGAGAATCATTACAAAATTGCTGCACTTAGGCAGTTTTCAAAATATTTTCAAATGTACACAAACACAAAACATTTTTAAAGTGAGTTAGCAATTAAGAGCCCGTAGATAACTACGAATGAAAAGGGTGCTAACACCTTCCCTTTTCCTAATCTATCCCCCGAAATCAAGAAAATTCTCAAAGGTATTTCCTGTTCTTTTCACCCTTTCCTTTATTGGATAAAAGAAAAGTCGGTGGCGACTCTTGCTATCCACAATATTTGTGATAAAATGCAAAACACCAAGTCAGTTTTCCCACTGTATTACACTAGTCATAAGTACTGATGTCAATCATTTTCTCCCAGCCATAATTACGGATGTCAATCATTTATTCCCAGTCATAAGTGTTGATATCAATCATTTGTTCCCAGTTATAAGTACTGATGTCAATCATTCGTTTAATAGTCTTGGTACTGATGATTATTGTCATCCCTAAGTCGGTATTAGCTTTTTCTACCTTCATCCTTCGGGTTAGTAGTTTACTATCCTTTGTGAGTCAGTATTGCTCTCTTTTTTCTACCTCCGCTGCGAGTGGGTAGTTCATAGTTATTTATCAGTCATTGTTATCCATTGCTTTTTCCTCATTTATTGAGATGATGTTACTTTGTATCTTCTTTGGCATTTACCCTAGTAGAGTTGAGTCCTCTTTTCCCAGCGGATTTGATTTTGTCTCCAACAGAGTCAAGTTTCTTTCCCTAGTCGAGCTTGTAACCCTTTCTTAAAGGTTACCTCATTGTTAGCTTGTTGCTTGCATTGTTAAGGATTTCCCCATTAAAATTCTTACTTTGTGTTTTATTTCTTTAAACAGTGATATTGGCTTTTCCTATTCATAGTTTCCCCCAGAGTCGTTTTGTTCCCTATTGATTTATTTTCCTAGTTGTACTCTTTTAGTTTGTCTTATGTCATAGCTTTGTCTACATTATTTTGTTTTTCCCAGTGGTATCTTGTTTCTCCTATGGATTTCGTATTTTACATTCATAATTATTAAGCATGGCATGGCCTCTTAGGTCCAAAAATAGGGCTTATTATGTATTTAAGCATCTCCAATCGTATCGAGATGAATATTTTAATCTTTGTATCTCCTGATAGAAGATACTTAAATAAGGGCAGTTGTTATACCCTAATTTTCGCCCCTAAGATCTCTCATCATCTCATATCATCATAATACATCAAGATCACACATTAGGTTTGGTTCTCTCTTATACTTCCTCTTATCTTTAAGTTTGCTCTTGAGGGATCACCAAGCACCTTGAATTGTGTATCTTGTACATGTACTCCCTCTGACCATTTTTATAAGCAAATATTCTCTTTTTAGTTCATTAAGTAATGAATGTATCTGGTCTTTTATGTAGACCAGATAGATTCATTACTCAATGAACCTAAAAAGAGAATCTTTGCTTATAAATAAGGCCGAAGGGATCACATCTTACATTGATTAACTCTTAGCTAACATCAAAATATCTATATATGTTTCCTTGGATGTTTATATTGTAGGTTATGATACAATTGCATCCATCTCACCATCTAACTTAGGGTTTTGAGGGATGGTCCTCAGTCAAATGGTTATTCAATGAAGTCCAAGAGTTTGAGTGTCAAGTCTATTTTTATGACATCATAATTATTTGGTTTTAAGAACTCTCTCAATTTCATTTATGTCAAGTTTGCTTCAAAGAGAATGACATTCATCAAGAAGATTCACAGGTTCATGTGTTTATTTCCATGCCTTCTTCAACAAGTTTCATTGAGACTTAAGCTCCATATTTTAGTGTTCTTCAAGATAAAATCATTTCAAGGTCTAATGGGATCCATCGTGCTTTATTTTGCAAAGAAAGTTCAAAAGATTCAAGGTTGATTCAACAAGTTTAACCTAATTGAACAAGTACTTAATTCAGTGATCAGAAGTGCATAACTCTCTCAATTTTCAACATTTTTAGTTGTTTATTTTTTCTATGGATTCTTATCATCATCTATAACAACTTCTTTTTACATGTCAAGATCCATTTGTGCATTGAAAGTCATCAATATTTGAAATGGGTTACAAGTCAATTTGGCACTCTCTGAGTAAGGGTAGGTTGACTTCCAATTACCATATCTTGCTCAATTTTTGAGATTTTAGTTTGATTCTGAAGCCATGATTCTCTTTGAAGAGTCCTTAATAACTTCTATTCAAGGATCTAAGGCTAATTATGAATGTAAGATCACTAATGGTTGAAGAATATTACAAGTCCTTTGAAAAGGCTATCAAACTCTCTTGTGTGACTTCAAAGGATCATAACTTGGTCATCTTTTATCTCCTTGAGCTCATTATTTTTTCAAAATAAACTTTAGGATGTCTACTACAACTTTGTTTCAAGGTGCAAGGCTTGAAAAGATATGGAAAGTCTTTAAAGAATTGAAAAGATTATAGGTCATTTATGGATTTCTCCAAATTTGTTCATCATTTTCCAAAGGCCATAACTCTTTCAATTTTTAGGATTTTTGAATGATCTCAATTTCACAATTAAATTTGAAGAGTCTACTTCATTTCCTCTTCAAGGATCAAGATCAAATTTTGAGTGGACATGCTTGTAAGTTTGCAAGACATTATAGCTCATTTTGAAGCTCAACACTTAAAAATATTTCTAAGTACAAAATTCAGATTATTTTTTACGATTTCAAATGGACACAACTTCCATCTCAATCATCCAAATGGTGTATTTCTTGGAACATTGTTAAGAGGATGATATGATATTTCAAATGCTTCAAGAATTATCCCATAAAGCTTCCTGAGTTAAGTGCACCATGAATTCAAAGTGGATACCTTGGAACTGAAGTTTCTCCTGAAAGTCAGAATGTATTTCCATAATGTGCTTTCTAATCACCAAATATGTGCGTGTTTTTGATTTAAACATGATTAATATTCTTGCTCAGACTTTTTTAAACCCTAAAATGCAAGAATTAGATGAGTTTTAGGTGGATTAGAGTCACACTTTCCTCACTTTCGAGATCCATGTGATTTCCCTCCAAACCTCACTATTTCTTCCAATTCTCATCACCATTCAATTTACTATAAATATAAGACCACTCTCCATTCATTTTCCAAGCTTTAGAGAGCCATAATCACTCTGCCAAAGTTTACTCGAAGCTTGGAATTTTATTTCATAATGTCAAGCCTTCTCTCCTCAAATTCTTTTCTGATTCATCATTCTCCATGATTATACAAACTCTCCATCACCTAAACTAAGCATATCGCACCATATTTAGAGCTAAAAATGTTCAGTTTCATAGCCATTTTTTTAGCTTCGTTAAG
Source organism: Vicia faba (assembly GCA_948472305.1). Classification (NCBI taxonomy): domain Eukaryota; kingdom Viridiplantae; phylum Streptophyta; class Magnoliopsida; order Fabales; family Fabaceae; genus Vicia; species Vicia faba. The sequence continues at coordinate 954,106,751 of OX451740.1, forward strand.
GTAGAATTCTTAACCAAATCAATCCAAACAAGTTACTAACTTGTAGTTCTTCTTCCTCTAATCCTCAAACTTGTTTTAGTTTTTATTTTCATTGAGATTTGAGCATTTATTTATAAAATTAGTTTGACAATTTTTCTATGGTAATCTTCAAATCGAGTGCGTTGTATTTTATATAAATTTTTCGTGAGGGTAGGGTTAGGATCATCTGGAAGAGACGAATCCAAGGATACCACTATGAGTTTCTAATTTTTCCATTTGAAGAAACTCATAGAAATACCACACATAGGTGTTCGGAGGTTGAAGATGACCTACGTGTCGTTCTTCAACCAATGATCCTTGGACAATTGTTTTAATTTGATTGACCTGATTTTAATTGATTTTGTGTGTTTTTCAGTAAGGTCCATATCATGTGCAGCACGTCAGGTTCTTTGGATCTGCTTACTAACGCGTTTTGACATTGATTCAGTGGTCCATATTTTTTGGTTTTATTTTTATATTTTCTGATTTTCATAAGGATCAGGATTGTTATTCAATAAAGACCATAGCATGCACAACGCGTCAGATCCGTCAGATCTATTTACTAACGTGTTTTGACGTTGATCAAATGGTCCTGATCTTTTTGGTTTATTGTTTTATTTTATGATTTTTATTTTATTTGTTTTAAACTTAAAAAATTCATAAAAAAAATCATTTGACTTTAAAATTATGAAGAAATTACTAAAAATGTTTTTGAATATTCTCTTTCTGATTCTTTTTTTTCATAATTTTATTTTATAATTTGATATTTTTTATGATTTTACTCTTTATTTGATTTGTTTTAATTGTTTAAAAATATTTTTTGACTTTTTAATTTCTGAGAAAATTACGGAAGGATCCAATGATAGTTTGACAAATATTGGTGACCTCATTTATCATTCATTTTTGGTTTTACTATTTTTTATGATTTTGTTTATTTTAATTAATTGTTATATATTTTTTTAAATAGTTTATGACTTTTAAAAATTCTAAAATGTTTTGTCAACACTTGTTGACTCATGTTTGACTTCTGGTAATTTTTTGAGATTTTATTTGATGTTTTGATACACTTTATTTTTTTTCATCATTGTTTTAATTAACCATTTAATTGATTTGACCAAATTAATTTTAAATTATAGTTTGCTATTTTGTTATTGGTTCTGATTTGGAGACACTTGAGTGGTACTTTGGGACAAATTCATCAACCTCATTGGATTTTGGGTGTTGATAGGTTAAAAACCAAATCCACCAAAATGGATGAATGATGTTGATAATATTTGAATCTCTAAATTCATCTGAGGCATTGGTTACACTGTGTTTTCCCCTTTTCCTCTCCATGTCATCCCCTTTATTCTTTCCTATTGATTGGTTCTTAGTGGCCCAAACTTGATGTTTTCAAGCCCAAGTATGGTTAAGTGGTGAGCTATGGCCAATAACCTTGATGACTCATTGTGTAAAGACTTTGATTCTATCAATTCTCTAATGAGTCTTCATTAACTTTGACCATTTCTTAAGGCTCAAACCGTCATGGATCATATCACTTGGAATCCTCTCTTTTTCATCTTTTATTTGACTGATTCTTTATGGTCCAAACCTTATGTTTGTAAGCCCAAATATGATTAAATATTGAGCTATGGCCAATTTACTTGAAAGCTCATTGTTAGGAGGCTTTAATTCTATCAATCCTCTAATGAGTCTTCATCAACTTTGACCTAGGCTCAATGTTCAAATAATTATGGATCACTCTTCTAAAACATTCAACCCTTAACTTTTAATCACTAACTTCTAACCATTGACTATTAACCATTGACTTTACTTTATGCTTTTACTTTATGCATTTATTTTATGTCTTTACTTTATGTCACTTACCTTTAGCATTTAAATCTCATGCTATTTTCCTCTTGCTCACTTGAGCATTTACTTGCTGTCATTTTTTTATCTTTGCTCACTTGAGCTTTATTTCTTTTGTAAATATACTTAATAATCAACTTGAACATTAAAAGCTTTAAAGCTACTTGGACTATCTGGTTACTATCCATAGCCTTGTGGAGTTGTGTACCCTTGAGATGTAGGATTAGAAACCTTGAGAACTTGAAACTATGTGATCTTTATTGTGATATTCTTGTGAAGTTGTTCTAAAGTCCTTGGGGTTTACTCCAAGGAATTGGTTTGAATTTTTTGTGTGCAGGTTATTCTGATTTCCATGCTTTGTTTGTAATTGGGAATTCCTCTGTATGCAGTTGTTACTATGGCCAATTTTTTCTTGAAGATTTACTTGGTTCTTAATTCATCAGAAGCTTGGTGTTCATTTGAGGTTTAGTATTATGCTTGCTTGGTTTTAATCCAAAGGATGGGAATTCTACATTGACTTCTTTATATAAAGTTTTGGCTTCTTATTGGTTAGAGTTTTCTTACCTTAGCTTTTACTTTGTGTATATAGGATAGTCCCTCCATCTCCTTCCATCTTCTTTAATTTCAAAATCTTCTCCCTCCTTTTTAAAACTCTTCTTGTTTTTCAACTTGAACCGCTTTCATAATAAACTTGGACTTTGGTCCATGTATTTTCAAAACCTTTTGTCTTAATCAAACTCTTAATCAATTTAATCATACTTTGACATGTTTTTCAAGACTCAAATTCATTAACCTCACTCAAACTATTTTTGCCACTTTGGCTTTTGATTTTAAAACTCTTTTTCTTAAAAGATTAGACTCTTGTTGATTCTTATAGTGATGTGAGCTACTATACTTCTACAATATGTAGTGAAATGAGCCATTTACCACTTGGGTGTTGAGTGATGACTTGTGGATTTTAAAATCCAAGTGATGTTCTCCACTTTGAGGTGATACAGATGCTCCTTTCTCATAATTGTGGGTAGTAAGTATGTTTTCCACTCAGATATGACAAGATGTCTCTTCTCTTAAAATTAACCAACACACGTGTGTTTTAAATTTTTTGAGGTGAACTACGAGTACCCGGATCTCTTATTGCACGGAAGGTTGTATGTAGGCACTAAAGGTTCGCATTCGCGGAGGGTGCAAAAATTGTAAAAAATAATACTTTTCTCATCTCCATCAACTATTTTTTTGTAAATATTTCTTTTATAGCCAAATACATAGATTTACAAAGAGGTTCCTGCGGAGTACCATAGATGTTTAGGGTGTTAATACCTTCGCTTTTCATAGCCAACCCCCGTACCTATATTCTCTCCCTCTTACTTTTTAGGGTTTATTCGCTATTTTCCCATTTCCTTTGGAAACTATAAAGCGAGATGGCGATTTTTATTTTGATATGTACAATGTAAGTCAATCCAATGGATTAGTCTCAACATTTTTGCCGCTACAGTACCCCTAACTCGTTTTGTATGATATCCATTGTGGTTTGCATGTTGGGAATTTGGGATTTTGGGGTCTGAAATCGTACTCTGCATTTTTTAGTTTTTTTGTGTGTAGTATAGTTCGCTAAGCTAACTTTAGCTCGCTTAGCGAATTCCTGGAGTTATTAAGGAATTATATGATGTGAAGTTTGCTTAGCAAACCATGGTTCTCTTAGCGAAGTAACCTTCGCTACAGAGTTCGCATAGCGATGGTCTGGGACTGAAGAAAAGAAATAAATAATTATTCCCTGCTAGTTCGCTTAGCAAATCACGCATTCGTTGGGAGTTCGCTTAGAGAACTGTGAGTTCTATAACTTGGTGAAGCTATTGACTTCATTTGTTGGGACTTTGCTTAGCGAATAGGGTATTTGCTGGAGGTTCGCTTAGCGAACCTGTCCTAACAGAATAACATGATTTCTCCCTAAAGTGTAGAATTGTTTCGAAATCAGAAACGAATTGCCTTAGTAGTTATCTAATGATGTTGTATGTATATTTAAGGCAAATGTATTGTTATGTATGCTCTATAAGAATGTTCATGGATGATATTTATGCTTAATACATGTTATTGTTGAAATGTATTATATGATGGACAAATGTATGAATATTGTGTTTTTCTGTTTGTTCTGGGGTGAATGATTCAGATGTATTTTCCGTATGGCTTGATGTGATTATTTATATAGTGTTGTGTGATCTCGGTGAATGTATGCTTGAATCGGAGTAGGCTCGGACACTAGGTGATAAATCACTCATGACATAGACCTTGTGTATCATTTATAGTGTTGCGGTGTGCTTCTGTGGGTCTATTTGATATGGCATTTCCACCAGTAGTTAATAGCATATGCGTTCTCGGTATGTCATAAACACCTGAGCTACCATTGTGATGCGCTTGTGTGGGTCCACGAGAGGCATTTCTACCAGCAGTTAATAACATTGTATGCTTGGTATGGTGGAGTTGTGATGCCACGTAGGCAATATCACTTCGTGGATTTCCAACTCACCTTTAATGGTGCCACGTACGCAAAACCATTAGGATTTTTCCCGGTGGGCTCGTGTTGTCAAGATGGCGTTTTTGCACTGACAGTTAATCATATGCATTTAGATGATGCACGAGTTGTGATGCCACCTCGGTGAATGTCACTCCTGGAACTTGTCACGGATGGAATTCTATGTAGGAATGATTTGATTCATCATGTTGTGACCAGTGTAAGTCTCTTGATGCAATGCACGGGTGTAACTCACCGAGGGTGTGATAGTGTAATCTGAGTAGGGGAGTTAACGTACTTATGGATTCCTCATACACGGGTACGTGTCTGCATACTTGTTTGTATTTAGCTATATGTTTGTTTAATCTCATTGGAACGTCAAGGGACTACTATTGGAGATGTTCCCATTTGTGTACTTGTACCTAGCCGCGAGAAGAACCCTGTATTTGTGGTGAATCTGTTTTGATGCATGCACCCTGTAGAACTGAGTGAACCCTTAAGATAGGGAGACTCACTGAGATTTAGTAATCTGACCCCCATTCCAATTATTATTTTTCAATAGTTTAAGGCAGGATCGTGGCAAGGGTAAGATGACTTAGCTTGTCGGCGATGATTCTTGTAGATGTGTTGACATTTTGTTCTTTCGTAAGTTTCCACTTTTGTTCCTTGGACTTATGTATTAGGGATCTTTTGGATTTGTATTATTTTGGCCATGACGGTTTCAGCAAGTAGTAATTTGTACTAATACATGTTTCTATTTCTGTTGCTCATGTATGAATGTTTTATGTACCATATTAATACCATATGCATATATCCTAGGAAATATATGTGTGGGGTGTTACAGTTGGTACCAGAGCAGGTCAATTCTCGGCTTTGCCATGAAGCATCATAAGTCAGCTCAATTTTGCCTCATATGTGTAATTGTCGACGTGTGTCCTTATGTTCTACTTATGGAATTGAGCCTGATCAACTTGATTCTATGTGTAGGACAAACAAGAAGATGGTTGATGGACACAGAGGTCTCGGGAGGCCCAGGACTAGGAATGTGTGGCCTGAGGCTGAAATTGGAGATGCTAATATGCCCTAGGTGCAGATGATGCAGAATATGCAACAACAAAATCAGATGATGATGCAGATGATACAGAATATGCACGGGAAATAACCAGCTGCTCTAGTTCCACAAGCTAAAGCAAGTCCTAATTTTCGTGCCTTTTTCAAAATGAAACCACCAGAGTTTGTGGGTCACTTGGATCTTGTGGCTGCACATGATTGGTTGAATAGCATGGAGAGAGTATTCCAGGCCATCCACTATACTGGAGAGGATAAGGTGATGTTTGTTGCCCAAATGTTAAAAGGCCCAATTGGTAGGTGGTGGGATACTACATCTACCTACTTCACCTCTCAGATGATCCTGAAGGATTGGCAACACTTCAAGATAGCTTTCTTGGAGAAATATTATCCTAATAGCTTGCATGCACAGAAGGAGCGGGAATTTCAATTATTCAAACAAGACAACATGTTGGTTTCTGAATATGCTGATAATTTTGAAGACATGGCTTCCTACTCCATACAAGCTGTCTATGCACCTGATGAGTTGTGGAAGATTGACCATTTTTTTGGATGAATGCTGATGTAGCCCATAGTGTGTCCCAACGAGAATTCTCCACTTATGTTGAGTGTTTGAGGCAATGTTATGTTGCTGAAAATAGTCTGAAGAGATTTAAGGAAGAAAGGGATAAAATTCGGTCTTTACGTAAGGATCGGGGGAAATCGATGCAATATCTGAAACCCTGTAATTCACCTCCAGTAAGGAAGCAAGCTTATGGTGATCATTCAATTCAACCTCCTCAGTGTGGCAAGTGCAACAAGAGGTATAATGGGAATTGTTAGATGGACCCAAGGAAGTGTCATTAGTGTGGATTGACGGATCACTTTATTAAGGATTGTCCAAATCAGAATGTCCAGGAGAAGACTGTGGGTCGTGTTTACACCTTAGAAGCTAGGAAGGCTCAAGGAAACACAAATATTGTTGTTGGTACATGCTATGTTAATAACCAAACTTTGTTTGTTTTAGTGGATTATGGAGTGACACATTCCTTTATTTCTAACTCATGTGTGCGACGGCTCAAATTTTAAGCCATAACTCTTTCTAATCATATGACTATCTCGTCCTCTATGGATGATATAGTATAAGCTCATAAGGTCTACAAAGATTGTTCTATTACTTTCAATGACTGTAACTTCTTGATTGATCTTATATGTTTTCCGCTCAAGAAGATCGACGTGATACTGGGTATGGACTGGTTATCAGCTAACTCAATATGAATTAGTTATAAAGAGAAATCTATCTTCATTCCTGTTGAGGAAGGTGCTCCTGTTAATTCTATAGGAAATATGATTGAAGGTACAATTAACTTGGTCAATTGTCTTTTTTCTCAAAAGAAGTATTTTCTTTTGGTCCTCACTACAGACCCCCAATGCGAGAAGAGTGTGTCAGAGATTCCTGTAGTGTATGGATTTTTTTATGTTTTTCCGGAGGATGTCACTTCTCTCTCACCAGAAAGAGAAGTTGAGTTCTCAATTGACCTTGTTCTGGGAAACGCTCTGGTTTCTATCGCACCGTATCAGATGTCTCCTTCAGAGTTGAGAGGGCTAAAGATCCAATTGGAAGAGTTGTTGGCAAAACACTTTGTTAGGCGTAGTGTTTCTTCATGGGGTGCTCATGTCTTATTGGTTAAGAATAAGGATGGTAGTACGCGTTTGTGTATTTACTATCGTAGATTGAATAAAGTAACCATAAAGAACAAGTGCACTCTACCATGGATTGATAACCTCCTGGATCAATTAAAATGAGCATGCGTGTTCTCGAAGATTAATCTCAAGTCAAGATATCATCAAATTCGGGTTAAGAGTTCGGATGTGTTGAAGACCACGTTTAGGACGCGATATGGCCATTTTGAATTCTTGGTTATGCCGTTTGGAGTGACCAATGCTCATGTTGTCTTTATGGATTACATGAACCATGTGTTCCAACCATATCTGGACCAGTACGTGGTAATCTTTATAAATGACATTCTGATTTAATCTCGAACTATGGAAGAGCTTATGGAACACTTGAGAATTGTACTGTCTATTTTGAGAGAGGAGCAACTGTTTGAAAAGTTTAACAGGTGTGAGTTCTGAATGTCGAAAGTCAAGTTTCTTGGACATGTTATTTCTAGTGGCGATGTAGTCGTAGATCCATCTAAGGTGGAAGTTATGATAAACTGGGAACATCCTAAGAATGCAACTGAAGTCTGTAGTTTCCTAGGTTTGGCAGGTTACTATCGGATGTAAATTATGGGATTTTCCAAATTGGCACTACCTTTGACAAGGCTTACAAGTAAGTAGATTTCTTACGATTGGAATTCTGAATATGAGAGAAGTTTCCATAAGTTGAAGGAGAAACTAACTAATGCTCTGGTGTTAGTGATTCCAAATCTGAAAGGATCCTATGAAATTTTCGGTGATGCTTCTAAGAAAGGATTAGGTGGTGTTCTGATGCAAGATGGTAAGGTAGTAACTTATGCGTCTCGACTTATGAGACTGCACGAAGATAATTATCCTACTCATGATCTTGGACTGGCTGCCATTGTTTTTGCACTTAAGGTGTGGTGACATTACTTGTATGGAGTCCACTTTGAGATGTTTAGTGATTATAAGAGCTTGAAGTATCTCTTTGATCAGAAAGAGTTGAATATGTGTCTGAGGATGTGATACGGTGGGAAGAACTGACTGTTTTTGGAATGCTGGTTTGCGTTTTGCGTTTGTTTTCGCAAAATGTCGCGGTAAGCAAGAGTCGCCACCATCTTTTATTTTATCCAACAAGGAAAGGAAAAAAGCACAGAAAAATACCTTTTTCGAGATGTTTCTCGGGTCCGGGGGGTAGATTATAGGAAGGGAAGGTGTTAGCACCCTTTCTATCCGTAGTTATCCACGGGCTCTTAGGTACTTGCTCATAATGTTTTCAAAATTTTCTTTTCTTTGTGTTTGTGGGTTTGAAAGAAGTTTTTGTTTGAAAGGTGTAAGTGCGAAAAGTTTTTGTTTTGTTTTGAAAGAGCAAGTACTTAAGAACCATCTACCTACTCGAAAAAGGAATCAATCTGTACTAATGTCCTTTAGACAATGCTATCCCACTATTGATGAGTAGGTAGCATCGTCGTTGGAGTTTAAGGGTCAATTCGATTAAGGGACGTGCGGTCACTAAAGCAATGCTAGGACGCCTTAGCGGTAACCCTAATGTCTTAGATCATTTTTCTGAGGCAACCGTTTCGAGGCAACTATGATCTTTGGACAAGAGGGCGACCTCTAAAACTTCCTATACTTAATGACCGCGTACGAAAGCAACCAAGTGAGGTGTACCCTAAGAGTGCGCATGTGCGAGTGTGTTGTTTTCAGTTAATTTTGTCTTTGTACATGTCAATGGTTATCTATGTTGATTTTAGGTTAAACATTCGATCTTGTCATGCATTCCCTATTATCAAACATCTAACAGTTTATAAGTTGCGGAAATTAAACTAACTATTACAAGGCGTCGGGTATTTACATCGCCAAAAACAACCCTTGAAATTAAAATGCGGAAAAATAAATAAAGCGATAAAAGATATTTAAAGTCCTGTTAAGCTATTACATTCCGGAAACAAATACAATATTGAAATAAAATGGATCGCGTGCAGGAAAATAAATCGGGCGAGTTCTAGGGTTTTGACCCTTTAATTATTAAAGAAAGGATTTTTGTTTATTTTTGAATTAAAAAGAAATCAAACTAAGTTAATTATTAAATTAATAAGCTAATTAATTAATTAATGAAAATGATTTTTTTTTTATATTTAAAGAAATAAAAATAAATTAATCAAAGTTAATAAAAACCTAATTGTCTAAGTTAATTTTAATTATTGCAAAAAAATATTAAAGTAATTACTGATTAAAACTAAATTAATTAATTGATTTATGAATAAAAATAAAATATTGAAATTTAATTTTATACACAAAACATGTTTTTGTTTTTTTTTTGATTTTATGAAGAAAAAGTTTTGATTGGTTAGTTAATAATAAAAATAATAACAAAAAATAATTAAAAGAAATAACAAAAAGGAAATAGAAAGAATTAGGGTTTGGGCCTGATTAGGGGGGCTTGCTTAGCAATTTCCAAGGCCCAATTAAACTGGCCCGTGTTGGCCTTTTGAAATCCAGCGTGGCACTTTGACTAGGGAGTATGATGGACGTCCCATCTGGACCACCAGATCCGCAGCTGAATTCGTAGATTAATCCTAAAATCCACTCTAGGCCATGAAAACGACCCCCAAGACCATGGTTGTGCTCGTCTAGGCTTCCTGAACAAACCTATACCCTTCTTGAACCTTGATTTTCCCTGAAAAAGAAAACCCTAAAATCTAATGCAAAACCCTAGCCATACGGTTATGGGGTTAGAGTTCATATCAATGCAATCAAATAATGCAAAAAGTCCATAAATTTCATAAGCATCATGAATATGTCAACTATTTGCCAAAAAAAATGCAAGAATATGGAGTTACGATTTTGAATACAGGGTTGTATTTTGAGATACTTACAGAGATTTAGAGCGTGTGTGAGAGCTTGTTAGGGGGTGGTTCTGCTTCAGGGATTTCCTAGCAATTGATTAGTGTTGAGTCTTGCCTTTGAAAACGCCTCCAAGCTCGATTTCAATTTTGCACTTTTTTGTCAATTTTTCAAGTTTAGTTCTTGATGATTTTGCAGCCTCTACCTCTTGAATTCGTGTGCTTTGGCTTGTATAAGTAATGTGCAATGCATTAGGTCAAAAATGTGGGTTGAATCCTTCCAAATCAATGCCTTAATATTGGATTTGATCCTCCATTGAAATCTTGCCTATTTTGTCCAAAATCCAATCTTTTTGCACATGGAATGCTTGATACGAATTTGGTCATGATATTGATGATGATTAGGTCCTATAATGTCCAAATTTGTAACTTCTTGTGAGTGCATTTTCTGATCTTGGGGTATGAATATGGATTGTAGGAAATTGCATCCTCTTCAAAATGAGCTTTGGATGGGTCATTTCTCATAAAGTATGAGAAAGTTATGCTTGGTCAAAGTTGAGTTGACTTTTCCTACAAAACCCTAATTTAGCAACTTTTGAGTCTTGATGAATTTTGAGCAATCCTTGATGAATCATGATCAACCCTTGATCAAATGATGAAATATCCTTCAAAATGAGAATGTTGACAAAAAATCTTGAAGTTTGACTGTTTGTAGGTCACAGTTGACTTTTGCCCTAACATAGTCAATTTTTGGACCTTTTGAACAATTGACTGAGCAAACTTCCTCTGCAAGGCTTGAAATTTGACATGGATGACCTTGAGAACATATTAGGAAATTAGGGAGCACTTGAGGTCATTTGGACTCAAAGATCTTGATGCAACACAAAACCCTAATTTGGGGTTGACTGCCTTAGGAGATGACTTGTATGACCCACTCTTGAGCAATCTTGATCCACTTGGAGATTTTTCTTGAAATGTGTTGAGAAATATGAGAGGGAAAATTTTTGGGTACAACAGCTGCCCCAGTTCAATCTTCTTAAACCTGAGGATGTAGACTGGCTTTCGGGCCTTTCGTGATCCGAAGGTGAAAGATGATTGAACACTAGAGTGCCCAGAAATTTGCACTCGCATGAAGTTGTATCAGCCTTGTGATATCGGGAATGGGCTTACAGATGCCATTTGGAGACCGTTGATAGGTGGTCTGAACTTCACATGGAATATGAATCAGGGAGATCTTAGCGTCGATCTGACTGAACCAGAGAAGGTCTTGGATTATCTTCGACTGGAATACGAATCAGGGAGATCTTAGGGTCGATCTGACTAAACCAGAGAAGGTCTTGGATTAACTTTGACTGGATCAGAATCAGGAAGATCTTAGGGTCGATCTAACTGAACCAGACAAAAGTCTTGAAATATCTTCAACTGGAATACAAATCAGGGAGATCTCAGGGTCGATCTGACTGAACCAGAGAAGGTCTTGGATTAACTTTGACTGGATCGGAATCAGGAAGATCTTAGGGTCGATCTAACTGAACCAGACAAAAGTCTTGGAATATCTTCAAATGGAATACGAATCAGAGAGATCTTAGGTTCGATCTCACTGAACCAGAGAAGGTCTTGGATTAACTTTGGTTAGATCGGCATCAGAAAAATCTTAGGATCGATTTAACTGGACCAGACAAAAGTTTTGGAATATCTTCAAATGGAATACGAATCAGGGAGATCTTAGGGTTGATCTAACTGAACCAGAGAAGGGCTTGGATTAACTTTGACTGGATCTATTAGAACAAAGTTTGAATCTACTACCCTAAGTTTAAGTTTTGATGATAACAAAATGAAAAGATATATTAACTATGTGATTAATGTAAGAACTATTTGCTACCTAAGATATTACGTTCTGTTTTGCAGAAACTCTGATAGGTATCAGCAAGAGCACACTTAATCAGCATCAGAAGTTTCTATATCAGAATACCAGAATCAGAAGAACAATTCACGCGTATGCTGAAGCTTGATGAACAGAACTGCGCTCAACACTCTGATAAAGACAACAACAGTTCATCAGCACTTAAGCAGAGTCAGAATGAGCCAAGCCAGAACACGCTTTAAGTAGCAACGGTACTGTGCATTCAAAGCGAATTATTACCAACGGCATCATTCCAGACAAGATCTTCTCAATAAGGAAAGTTTGTTATTGGCATTGAATCAAGATTATTGCTCCAACGTTCAACATTTTAGTGCTATATAAACAACACAATGAAGATTGAATTGGCTAATGCTCTACATCATATTACACACCTAAAAGCTAATCATCATCTTCCTTCTCTCAGTTTGCTAAACACTTCATATCTCCTTACTCAGTATTTTAGCAATCTAGTTTCATAAGCTTAAGTTGTGTAATATCACAGTTGTGATAAACTGTTTTTGTAGAAAACATTCACACACTTATTTCTCTTCTTTGTAAGAAAGTGTTTCCTTGACAAACCAGGTTGTGGTTTGCATCAAGAAGGCTTTAGCAGTTGTTAAAGCAGATTGTAATATTCAGTTGAATATAGTGGATTAAGACCTCGTTGGAGAGAGGCGAAATCACCTTGACGGGTGGACTGGAGTAGTTTGAGATCAAACAAACCAGGATAAAAATATCTTGTTCATTGCATTGATTTTCAGTTTTACAATTCAACCCCCCTTCTTGTGTTTTTCACTTCTTCAATTGGCATCAGAGAGCCTGGTTCTGAGCTAAAACACTTAACCGTGTCAGTACAAGATCCAGCGTCAGAAAAACACAATGGCAGGAAATTATTCTCACACCAGCAATGACAACCATGAGGACAGAGACAGATTCAGCGGGAAACCTCCAGTCTTTGATGGAGAAAACTTTGATTACTGGAAAGACAGAATTGAAAGCTTATTTCTGGCACATGATGTTGATCTATGGGATATGGTGACAGATGGATACACGCACCCTGTGAATTCAAGCGGCCAGAAGATTGATAGGAAAACAATGTCTGACCAACAAAAGCGTGACTTCAAGAATCACCACAAGGCCAGAACTATCCTTCTCAGCGCCATCTCGTATGCTGAATATGAAAAGATCTCCAACAGAGACACAGCAAAGAACATGTTTGACTCACTCAGAATGACACATGAGGGCAACGTTCAGGTCAAAGAAACTAAAGCTCTTGCGCTCATTCAGAAGTATGAGGCATTCAAAATGGAAGAAAGTGAATCCATTGAAACAATGTTCTCAAGATTCCAGATTCTGGTAGCTGGTCTCAAGGTTCTGGACAAAGGTTACTCTACTGCTGACCACGTCAAGAAAATCATCAGAAGCTTACCCAAGCAGTGAAGGCCAATGGTTACAGCTCTGAAGCTAGCAAAAGATCTCAACAAAATTTCTCTGGAGGAACTTATCAGCTCCCTCAGAAGTCATGAGATAGAGCTAGAAGCTGATGAACCCCAGAAGCAAGGTAAGCCTTTAGCATTAAAATCTAACAAAAAATCTGAGTCTAAAGTTTTGCAGGCAGTTGAAGAAACATCTGATGGATCCTCATCAGAAGAAGACGAACTCTCCCTTCTCTCCAGAAGAGTGAATCAACTGTGGAAGCAGAGGCAAAGGAAGTTCAGGAATCCCAGAAGATCTGATCAGAACGAGTCTTCTTCCAGATACAGAAGGACAGATTCTTCCTCTGGATACAGAAGATCTGAAGGCTCCTCAGGTAGCAGAAAGCCAAACACCAAGGACATCATCTGCTATGAGTGCAATGAGCAAGGGCACTACAAGAGTGACTGCCCAAAGCTTCAGAGGGAAAAGCCCAAAAAGAAGTTTGGAAGAGAAAAGAAGAAAAGTCTCATGGCTACATGGGATGACTCTGACTCGTCTGAAGCTGACTCAGAATCAGATGATGAGAGAGCAAACATAGCTCTCATGGCTAACATTTCAGAAGATAGTGAAGCTTCTGAATCAGACTCAGAATCAGATACTGAAGAGGTATTTCCTAACTTTGTTGTTAATTTTACCAAGGCTGAACTTGCTGAAAGCCTTAATGAAATTCTGGAAAGGTATCAACAGATTAGAGTTAAATTCAGAGACCTGAAAAGGAATCTTGAATCTGACTCTAATAAGACTGAGAGTCTTAAATTGGAGAATTCTGAGCTGAGAATTAAAATTTCAAAATTAGAAAATACTTTACAAAACTCTCAGAAGGAACCAATTTCTGAAACTCCCAGCAACGCTGATGAGATCATCAAGGAGTATGATCACAGTTTCCAGAAGTTCCTTGCTAAAAGCATAAATAGAAGCAAAATGGCTTCAATGATCTATGGAGTTAACAGAAATGGCAGGAAAGGAATAGGATACCAAGGTAAGGTTCCTACACCAAAGAATGTCATGGATTTAACCATTAAACACACTCCTCTAAATTCACATTTTGTGTATGGTCACACACATGATATAAAATACACTAGCAGTAAGTACTCTGTGAAACCAAAATTCAACCAGAGTTTTGGTAAATCTAACAAATCAGGACCCAAGAAAATCTGGGTACCTAAGGATAAAATAATACATGTTGCAGATATCTTTAGCAGCAAGTCAGAAACACCAGTCATGGTACCTGGACTCTGGCTGCTCGCGACACATGACGGGAAGAAGGCATATGTTCCAAAGCCTGGAACTTAAGCCTGGAGGCCACGTTGGCTTTGGAGGCAATCAGAGGGGAAAGATCATTGGCTCTGGAACTGTAGGTAATGGAAATCTTCCCTCTATTAATAATGTTCTGCTAGTAGATGGATTAATGCATAATCTGTTATCCATAAGTCAATTAAGTGATAACAGTTATGATATAATCTTTAATCAAAAATCATGTAAAGCTGTTAGTCAGAAAGATGGGACTATCCTGTTTAATGGAAAGAGGAAAAACAACATTTACAAAATCAAACTTTCTGAACTAAAAAGTCAGAATGTAAAGTGCCTTCTGTCTGTTAACAACGAGAAGTGGATCTGGCACAGAAGATTGGGGCATGTTAGTATGAGAAGAATATCTCAGATTAACAAACTCAATCTGGTCAGAGGACTTCCTAACTTGAAGTTCAATTCAGATGCTCTGTGTGAAGCATGTCAGAAAGGCAAGTTTTCAAAACCTTCTTTTAAATCTAAAAATGTTGTTTCTACCTCTAAGCCATTAGAACTTCTGCACATTGACTTATTTGGACCAGTTAAAACTGCGTCAGTGAGTGGCAAGAAGTATGGGTTAGTAATCGTAGATGACTATAGCAGATGGACATGGGTAAAGTTCTTAAGACACAAGTACGAGTCACACTCTGTGTTTGTTACCTTCTGTAACCAAGTTCAGAATGAAAAGGATCTTAGAATCGTTAAAGTCAGAAGTGATCATGGTGGAGAGTTTGAAAACAAAGATTTTGAGTCATTCTTTAATGACAGAGGCATTCTGCATGATTTCTCTTGTCCAAGAACTCCCCAACAAAATGGAGTTGTAGAACGAAAGAACAAAACATTGCAAGAAATGGCCAGAACCATGATCAATGAGACAAACGTTGCTAAGATCTTTTGGGCAGAGGCAATAAACACAGCGTGTTACATTCAGAATAGAATCTCAATAAGACCTATTCTGGAAAAGACTCCATATGAATTGTGGAAGAACAGAAAGCCTAACATTTCATATTTTCATCCATTTGGATGTACCTGTTTTATGTTAAATACAAAGAATTATTTGAACAAGTTTGACTCTAAAGCACAGAAGTGTATTATATTAGGATACTCTGAACGCTCAAGAGGGTACAGAGTATACAATACAGAAACACAGATTGTGGAAGAATCAATCAGTGTTCGTTTTGATGATAAGCTTGACTCTGAAAAGTCAAAGCAGAATGAAGTTTTTGCAGGTATGGAAATTGAATTTACAGGTTCTGAAGACAAGTCATCAGAAGCTCTCAACACAGACACTCCTTCAACGTCTGAAAGGGGCACTGCTAGAAATCCTACAACAGATGCTGATCAACCTCAGAAGAGATTACCCATAAGCAGCTTGGATCACCCAGAAGAGACTATCTTAGGAAGAAAGGAAGATCCAATCAGAACAAGAGCAAGCTTCAGAAACTCTGAAGAAACCCTCATGGGACTTGTGTCCCTGATTGAACCTTCTTCTATTGATGAAGCACTTCTGGATAATGACTGGATTCTGGCAATGCAAGAAGAGCTGAATCAATTCACCAGAAATGACGTATGGGATCTTGTTCCCAGACCAAAAGGATTCAACGTCATTGGAACAAGATGGGTGTTCAGAAACAAGCTAAATGAACAAGGTGAAGTTATCAGAAACAAGGCACAACTGGTTGCACAATGTTATAGTCAGCAAGAGGGGATAGACTATACAGAAACCTTTGCCCCAGTCACCAGGTTAGAATCTATCAGACTTTTAATTTCATTTGCTGTTAATAGAGGCATCACTCTGTATCAGATGGATGTCAAAAGTGCATTCTTAAATGGTTATATAGAAGAAGAGGTTTATGTGCACCAACCCCCTGGTTTTGAAAATACAAAACATCCAGAACATGTTTTTAAACTAAAGAAGTCACTATATGGTCTGAAACAAGCTCCCAGAACTTGGTATGAAAGACTAAGTAACTTTCTGTTAGAAAATGAATTCACCAGAGGGAAGGTGGACACTACCTTATTCTGTAAGTCAGTTAAGAATGACATCTTAGTCTGTCAAATTTATGTTGATGATATTATTTTTGGTTCTACTAATCCCTCTCTTGGAAGAAAATTTGCTAAGTGTATGCAGGCAGAATTTGAGATGAGCCTCATGGGGGAACTGAAATTCTTTCTAGGAATTCAGATCAATCAAACCCCAGAGGGAACTTACATTCATCAGAGCAAATACATCATAGATCTTATGAAGAAATTTGACCTTTCAGAATGTAAGCCATCAAAGATTCCAATGCATCCCACCTGCATTCTGGAAAGAGAAGAGGTAAGCAAAAATGTAGAACAGAAAGTCTACAGAGGTATGATTGGTTCTCTCCTTTATCTGACAGCTTCAAGACCTGATATATTATTCAGCGTATGTATTTGTGATAGATTCCAATCAGATCCTAGAGAATCTCACTTAACAGCTGTTAAGCGAATTTTCAAGTATCTGAAAGGTACTACTAATTTGGGTTTGTTTTATAGAAAATCTAGTGATTACAGTTTAGTAGGCTACTGCGATGCTGACTTTGCTGGAGACAGAGTAGAGCGTAAAAGTACTTCTGGAAGCTGCCAGTTTCTGGGAGAAAATTTGATCTCTTGGTCCAGCAAAAGGCAATCCACAATTGCACTATCAACAGCAGAAGCTGAGTACATAGCAGCAGCAGGATGTAGCACACAAATGCTCTGGATGAAAAGTCAGCTTGAAGACTTCCAGATTTTTGAGAGTAACATCCCTATACTCTGTGACAATACTTCTGCTATTTGCTTAAGTAAGAATCCCATTTTACATTCTAGAGCTAAGCATATAGAAATAAAACATCATTTCATTAGGGACTATATTCAGAAAGGAATTTTGAACTTAAAATTTATAGATACAGACCATCAATGGGCTGATATCTTCACTAAACCCCTTTCTGAAGATAGGTTCAATTTCATTCTGAAACATCTCAGCATGAAAATCTGCCCAGAGTGAAAATGTTTTAATTCCATATATTTATCTTCAAAATGTATTTGTTTTACTGTGAACTTCTGATCAATCTCTTTTCAGAAAGATAGAACATGCAGATTGTATCAGATGCTAGTCTTAAAGATCTGAGAGTCTAAGCTCAAGGATAGACGTGCTGATCACTAAATCAAACAAGTGTCATCCAATCATCAGCATATCTCTGAAGCAGAACATGCGTGCACGCTTCTGAGAAGGCAAAATGCTGATTGGGTGCATTGAGACACATGTCTGGTAACCGTTTTAAGTATCTTTCTCAAATCCCCCAAAATCAGCAAGCATTAAATGAAAGTAATCATGTTTTTAAAACATAATCATGATTTTATTTCTCTCTCTTGAAAATGTTTACTATTTCAAAATATTCTGAAGCCTATTTAAGCACGTTAATTTCTCACTTTAATCTTTTACAGTTTCTCATTATCTCTCAAGTATTCTCTGCATTTTTCTGTGTTCATCTCTCTCAAACCCATTTTCTCAGTTTTTCTCAAAATCCCTAAGTGTGAACATGGCAACCTCCAGCAGTGCTTCTGCAGGTTCTCAGAAGAAAGCATCCTCTGAACAGTATCAAGTTCCATTCAGAACACTCCTCACTCCAGTGAAGAATCTTGAAGTGTTATCTGAACTGATCATTGATTTTGGCAGTCTGAAAGAGAATGGTTTTGACTTGACAGAAGAAGTTAGGGCACAGAAATGGGAAAGGTATTTTGACAGGTTGGTTGGACCAACATTCCCAATGTTAGTCAAGGAGTTCTAGATTCATGCAACTGCGTCAACGCATCAAGTCACCTCCTACATAATGGGGAAGAAGATTGTGATCACGGAGGATCACATAGCAAGGTTAATTGGTTACAGTGGCGGTGGCGTCCGCTGTATTGATATGGCTGAAAGATGTGCTGACGTGGGCGTCATAGCAGAAAGGATTTTTACCCTTGGGTTGCCCAGCAGCAAGATCAGAGATCTGAAGGATCACCACAGAGTTTGGGCGAAGATCATTCTGGGGTGTTTTAATCATAGGAAGACAACTAGTTCCCCTGATTAGATAAATATAAATCAGCAGTTTCTGATCTATTTTATCAATCAGAAGGTAAAAATCAACTTGGCTCATCTTCTGTTTAATCACCTCAGAACAAGTGTGAAGGAGACCAGGGAAGAAGAAAGAACAAAGATGGATTGGATACCCTTTGGAAGGTTAATATCAGATATTCTGACTGAGAATAGGCTGATAGAGCACCTGATAGAAGCTCAAGAGTTAAGCACCATTGAACCAACTGTTGGGAAGCCTCTGAACGCGAAGAATCTGAAGAAAATGAAGTTAATAGAGAATATCAGAAAGGAACCCAGCATTACTCCCACTGCTGACATCACCAGCAGAAGAGTTCCACTGAGTGACTTTCCTTTATTTTCTGAGATAGAATCTAAACCAGTGGTAGTTCTCAGATATTTGGACGCGTGCAAGGCTGATGGTACAGATCCCAATCTGAATATCAAAGATCTGCACCAACCTCAACCAGAAGTTACATTGAAGAAGACGAAGAAAAGGAAGGCCCCTTCAGAAGGAACATCCCAGCAGACACCCAAGAAAAGAGGTAATTTATCTGCTGCTTCTGTTTTAAATTCTTCTACTATTCCAACATCAATCCCAACTCCAACCTCTCATAGAATCTCAATCCCCATCCCAACAATAGATGAAACCGAACCAGAAGATGACCCTTCTGAGGCACTACAACTCAGAAGACCCCGCACCAAACATCCCAAACCAACAATTTCAACAACATCAGCAATTGACAAAGTTCTGTCTGACATTGATCAACATGCCTCTGATCACCCCCTCCAATAATCCAAACTCTGAACCACAAATTGTCCACTCTCCTCAACCAGAACAACCTCTCTCACCCATTCCAGAAGAACCACATATTCCTGAACAACCAGAAATTCCTCCTCCTTCTCCACAACCAGCAATTCCTTCTCCCTCTCCTCAACCAGAAATTCATCCACCATCACCTCAACCATCACCTCAACCTGAGTTTCATCACTCTGAAACTCCAACTCCTCCTCCTTCTGAACCTCATTCTCCTCAATCCTCTGAACCACAACCTCTGGCAATCCAGCTGCCATGTGGAACAACGGTCACAATGGCCCAGCTGCCATCCTCGCCAGAAACCACACCAACAAATACTCCCAAAACCCCAAACAGTCCAATCATTATTTCTGATTCTCCCACTCCATCTCCCAAACAAACAGCTCCCAAGAAAACCACAGAAGACCCCAGTAGGACCTTCATAGATTTAACAATCCTTGACCGTCTTGCTGATCTGAAAAATAAAATAGCCATTCCAAAACCAAAACAGCCAGATGTTGGCTCTGGTATTATGAATTTTGAAACAGGTTTGCAGCAGTGGATTGCTTCTCTGAAGCAAGTCTGTCCTGGAATGATTGATCCAGCTGCCTCTGACCAACTCTGGTCACAATTCAGAATTTGGGTACGTGCTGAAGCTCTAAAATTGCAAGACATCAACTATGAGCAAGCACAGCAGAATTTCAGCAAGCTTCTGAATGAAGTTGGAAGTCAGCTGCTGAAAGAAGACGTGCTCCTTCTGGATAGTGAGCCATGGTCTGAGAAGCGTCCAGCTTCAAAGGTGCAGCCAGAAGAATATCAGACTATTCAAGCTGAAGCCAGTCAAGCTGAAGATGTTGCAGAAAGCTCTCAGAAGCTCCCTGCTTCTGATGTTTCTCAAGCTGCCTTGGACAGGCAGACTCTGGAAGAACTGAAGCTGAATGATATCCGTCTGCAGCAAAGGATGGATGAAAATGACCAGATAATGAAAGAAAGGATGGATGTGCAGGATAGCAAGATAGATACAGTAGTCAGCATGGTGCACAAGAAGAATGAGACTGCTGATCAGATCAAAGCCATGCTGGAGAACCTGTTCACACGCCTTCCTCCCCAACCTTAGATTTTCATTCATGCCATTTTCATGTTTTCTTTGCTTATCTGTTGTACTGCTTTGTCTGTTTTGAACATTTTAATATGATAAGTTTTTCTGATCTAAATGTTTTAGCACATCACTTACACTTTTTGATTGCTGACAAAAAGGGGGAGAACAAGAATGATATTTTCAATAACGGATTACTGACACAGAAAATCTCAAACATTCTAACTCTGATATACTTGAATATGTTTTCTGTTTTTGCTTAAGTCTACAGGTACAAGAATGCTCTCTAACTCACTGAAGACTAAAGCTCTGATACACTGATCCAAAGCAAAGCTCTGATAATGCTCTGATATTCTGATCTAAAAGCTTCTGATAGTCAAGGCTCTGATATTCTGATGATCAAAGAAAGACAATAAAGATCTGATCCTGAAGAACTCTTGGAATTAAAAAGGGAAGTAATAAATTCAGGGGGAGTATCTCTCAACTTTGATATCTCTTTATCCCTTATCTTTGATAACTTCTTTCTCTGATACATCTTATCATTTAGTTATCTCTGATACTTTTTCACGTTATTTTCAATTAAAAATATCTAGTTTTTGTCATCATCAAAAAGGGGGAGATTGTTAGAACAAAGTTTGAATCTACTACCCTAAGTTTAAGTTTTGATGATAACAAAATGAAAAGATATATTAATTATGTGATTCATGTAAGAACTATTTGCTACCTAAGATATTACGTTCTGTTTTGCAGAAACTCTGATAGGTATCAGCAAGAGCACACTTAATCAGCATCAGAAGTTGCTATATCAGAATACCAGAATCAGAAGAACAATTCACGCGTATGCTGAAGCTTGATGAACAGCACTGTGCTCAACACTCTGATAAAGACAACAACAGTTCATCAGCACTTAAGCAGAGTCAGAATGAGCCAAGCCAGAACACGCTTTAAGTAGCAACGGTACTGTGCATTCAAAGCAAATTATTACCAACGGCATCATTCCAGACAAGATCTGCTCAATAAGGAAAGTTTGTTATTGGCATTGAATCAAGATTATTGCTCCAACGTTCAACATTTTAGTGCTATATAAACAACACAATGAAGATTGAATTGGCTAATGCTCTACATCATATTACACGCCTAAAAGCTAATCATCATCTTCCTTCTCTCAGTTTGCTAAACACTTCATATCTCCTTACTCAGTATTTTAGCAATCTAGTTTCATAAGCTTAAGTTGTGTAATATCACAGTTGTGATAAACTGTTTTTGTAGAAAACATTCACACACCTATTTCTCTTCTTTGTAAGAAAGTGTTTCCTTGACAAACCGGGTTGTGGTTTGCATCAAGAAGGCTTTAGCAGTTGTTAAAGCAGATTGTAATATTCAGTTGAATATAGTGGATTAAGACCTCGTTGGAGAGAGGCGAAATCACCTTGACGGGTGGACTGGAGTAGTTTGAGATCAAACGAACCAGGATAAAAATATCTTGTTCATTGCATTGATTTTCAGTTTTACAATTCAACCCCCCTTCTTGTGTTTTTCACTTCTTCAGGATCGGCATCAGAAAAATCTTAGGATCGATTTAACTGGACCAGACAAAAGTCTTGGAATATCTTCAACTGGAATACGAATCAGGGAGATCTTAGGGTCGATCTAACTAAACCAGAGAAGGTCTTGGATTAACTTTTACTGGATCGGCATCAGAAAAATCTTAGGATCGATTTAACTGGACCAGACAAAAGTCTTGGAATATCTTCAACTGGAATACGAATCAGGGAGATCTTAGGGTCGATCTGACTGAACCAGAGAAGGTCTTGGATTAACTTTGACTGGATCGGCATCAAAAAAATCTTAGGATCGATTTAACTGGACCAGACAAAAGTCTTGGAATATCTTCAACTGGAATACGAATCAGGGAGATCTTAGGGTCGATCTGACTGAACCAGAGAAGGTCTTTCACATAGATGGGAACTTAATTGCATCTTTTCTGAAAGGTAAAGGTCAGTCATATGCAATGTCATGATGTATGAAATGCATGATACATATCAAGCAATGATGCTATCAACATAAATGAGATTGTATGGTACGATGTGTATATGCATGTATCATGATGTATGGGAATGTAATGTTTCTAGCTGGGGAAAATAAATCCTGGATAGTTGCTGGAGAATAGAGTTGAATTCTTCGTTTCCGTTGGGGATGACGAACAAAGAGAATTGTGAGAATAAACCTACAGGAGAAGATAACTCTGTTGGGGAATAAACTGATGAGGAGATTACTCTGTGGGGAAGAGATGTTCTGTTGAGGATTCCACCGATAAATTCTGTCGGGATGAATTATCGTTGCTGGTGATATTGAATCCTGTTGGGGGATTGAATTCCTGTTTCTGAAAGGAAAGAACTTCACTGGGGACGATCTTCAGTTGCGAATTCACTGGGGATAACCTTGTTAGACTTTTGTGGGGATAATCCTCTGAGCTTCGCTGGGGACAATCTTCCTTTGAACTCGGCTGGGGAGATTTATTTTTGTACTCCGCTGGGGATAAACTTCCAGAGTCTACCAGGGATGATGCTTCAACTCCGTTGGGGAAGCTTTTTCAGACTGCGCTGGGAAAATTTTAACTCCACTGGGGGTATCGTGTATTCTAACAGGGAATATTCTTATACTTTGCCAGGGAATATTAAGACTGTCGGGGATATCAAGCCTTTTTAGTGCTGATGGTAGATCAACTCTGCTTGGGGAGAGCATTGTTGATTTGTTCGTAGTTGCAAGTCCCAGCTGGGGGAGAGCTACCATTATTGTCTTACTCTGCGGGGAGTGGAAGCATCTTAGCCATATTCTTCAGCTGAATTCATCATGTACCTGGTGGTAGAGCAACTATACAGCTTGGACACTTCTTATTGCCCCTGTTTCTGATATTACCCGTAATCATCTTTTGTTTCGCATGTAAATATTCATGAGCAGCAATTAATGTCAAATGCATATATCAAAAATGAACATTGGACGTTCTTTTCAAAACAAAACAGATAAAGGAAAAACAGTTTGAAATTTCTTTGAAAATGAATTATATTGATTTTGATGTTTGGCCTGTAAATAGGCGTTTTTGTACAAGAGGCTGACGTCCTAGTAGGAGAACACCATCGAACAGATAGAATTTACACAAATTGTGAAAAACAAAATAGCTATGTGAATAATCCCACTGGGTTCCCACTCTGCTATTGCCTTTATATCCTCGAGCATCTCATCACTTTGCTACTTGGTTGAAGGTAGATCAGATTGATTAGTGTCGTCCGAGCTTAATAGCTGATATCGAAGTCTGGATGCAAGGTGATCCAATGAGACATAGTGTTAAGCTTCGATCCCTAATTTTTGCCTGGACCACCCTTTCGGGTTTTCAGTCCACCAGGATACCCTTTTTTGCCCAAGCCGCCTTTTCAGGTTTTCGACTTGCCGGGTGTACAGATTTTTTCATTTTCATCCCTTATTTTTGCCCGAACCCTTTTGGTTCGCCGGGAAGCCCTTATTTTTTCCTAGGCCAGTCAACCTAGAGGGTCTTTGATTATGCGTAATATCTTTTCACTATGTCTGCATTGACGGGGTGAGGAAGGTCGTCACCATCCATGGTGGTTAGAATCATAGCTCCTCCTGAGAAAATGTTCTTAACCACAAATGGCCCTTCGTAAGTAGGGGTCCATTTGCCCCTGGGATCACCTTGAGGTAAGATAATGCGCTTGATCACCAGATCCCCCACTTGATACTCTTGTCGTCTGACTTTCTTGTTAAATGCCTTGATCATTCGCTTTTGATACGTTTGACCATGAGAAATAGCAGTAAGTCTCTTTTTGTCGATTAGGTTTAGCTGATCAAGCCGGGTCTGAATCCAGTCATCTTCTCTCAAACATGCGTCCTTCATGATCCGAAGAGAGGGTATCTGAACTTCAATGGGTAAGACTGCCTCCATGCCATATACCAAGGAGTAGGGTGTTAGCCCTGTTAACGTCCACGCTGAGGTACGGTACCCATGAAGAGCAAATGGTGACATCTCGTGCCAATATTTGTATGTCACTGTCATCTTCTGCACAATCTTCTTAATATTCTTATTAGCCGCTTCTACAGCCCCATTCATCTTCGGCTGGTAGGGAGAAGATTTGTGATGTTGTATCTTGAACTGTTTGCAGAGCTCGGTGATTATCTTGTTGTTGAGATTGGTACCATTGTCCGTAATGATCCTCTCTGGTACACCATATCGACAGATCATATTATGCTGAATGAACCGTGCTACGACGTTCTTGGTCACAGTAGCAAAGGAAGCTGCTTCAACCCACTTTGTAAAGTAATCAATAGCCACCAGGATGAAACGATGCCCGTTGGATGTCGTAGGTCTTATCTCACCGATCATATCAATGCCCCACATTGCAAAAGGCCAAGGAGCTGTCAAGACGTTCAGAGGAACTGGAGGTATGTGCACTTTATCAGCATAGACTTGACACTTGTGACATGTCCGAGAATGCTGATAGCAGTCGGCTTCCATTGTGGACCAATAATATCCTGCCCGTAGGATTTTCTTTGCCATGGTGTATCCACTGGAATGAGTCCCGAAAGTACCTTCATGTAATTCCGCCATGATCCTTTCTGCCTCGGTCTTATCCATACATCACAGTAAGGTCGAATCATGGTTACGCTTGTAAAGAATGCCATTGCTGATGAAGAACTTCTCCGTGAACCTCCTCAAAAACTTCTTGTCATTAACAGATGCACCCTCGGGGTATTCCTGAGCTTCAAGATACCTCTTCACCTCATGAAACCAGGGTTTAGCCGCTACCTCTTCAGTCTCAATATCACAGCAATGTGCAGGTTCGTCCAGTCTTTCAATGATAATCTGGGGAGCCTCATTGTCCCAATTGACTCTGAACATAGAAGACATCGTAGCCAGCGCGTCCGCCAACTGATTCTCCTCTCACGGGAAGTGTTCAAAGGTTATCTCCTCAAAATATGGAAGCAGCGTCAATACATACTCCTTGTAAGGAATAAGATTAGGGTGTTTCGTATCCCACTCGCCTTTGATCTGAATGATCACGAGAGCAGAATCTCCGAAGACACTCAAGAACTTAATCCTTAGGTCAATTGCTGCTTGAAGACCCATGATGCACACTTCATACTCCGCCATATTGTTGGTGCAGTTAAAACATAATCGGGCGGTAAATGGAGTATGAGAGCCTTTAAGAGATATGATCACGGTGCCAATGCCGTTACCCAAAGCATTTGAAGCTCTATCAAAGTACATAGACCATCGGGATCCTTCCTCAGGTCCTTCATCCGGTCCAGGTGTCTCATAGTCAGTTACCAACATGATATTCTCGTCCGGGAACTCAAAGTTCATAGACTGGTAATCATCCACTGCCTGATGTGCCAAATGGTCTGCCAACACACTTCCTTTGATTGCCTTTTGGGTCGTATACTGGATTTCATACTCAGTCAAGATCATCTGCCATCTCGCTATTCTTCCGGACAAGGCAGGCTTTTCGAAGATATACTTGATTGGATCCATCTTTGATATAAACAGAGTAGTGTGAGTCAACATATACTGTCTCATCCGACGAGCAGCCCATGCCAAAGCACAGCAAATTTTCTCGAGCAGTGAGTATCGGGTCTCACAGTCGGTAAAAAATTTTCTAAGGTAATAAATAGCATGCTCTTTTCGGCCAGACTCGTCATGCTGACCTAGCACACACCCCATTGAATTGTCGAGTACTGTTAAGTATAAGATCAGAGGTCTCCCTTCAACCGGAGGCATCAGAATAGGTGGCTCTTGGAGATACTCTTTGATCCTTTCGAAAGCGGCTTGACATTCATCGTTCCAATGTAATACTTGATCTTTCTTCAGTAGCTTGAAGATTGGCTTACAAGTAGCAGTCAGGTGCGAGATGAATCGGGCAATGTAGTTCAGTCGTCCTAGAAAGCCTTTGACTTCTTTCTCTGTTCTGGGTGCTGACATTTCCTATATAGCCTTCACCTTTGCAGGATCCACCTTAATACCTTTGTCGCTTACAACGAAACCCAGCAGCTTACCATATCTCACCCCGAAGGTGCACTTGTTCGGGTTTAACCTCAGCTTGTACAACTTCAACATGTCAAACAACTTCTGAAGGTGGTCCAGATGTTCTTCCTCCGTCTGGGATCTTGCAATTATGTCGCCGAAGTATACCTCAATCTCGTGATGGATCATGTCATGAAACAAAGCAACCATGGCACGCTGATACGTTGCCCCAGCATTCTTCAGTCCAAAAGGCATGACCTTGTAGCAAAAGGTACCCCACTGAGTAACAAAGGTTGTCTTCTCCATGTCTTCGGGAGCCATTTTAATCTGATAATAACCGGAGAAACCATCCATAAAGGAGAAAACCTTATGCTGAGCGGTGTTGTCAACCAGAATGTCGATATGAGGCAGAGGGAAATCATCCTTGGGGCTTGCCCTGTTCAGATCCCTGTAGTCAACACACATTCGAACCTTACCATCTTTCTTTGGCACAGGAACCACATTGGCAACCCATTGAGGGTAATAAGTAACTGCTAGAAAACCGCCGTCAAACTGTTTCATAACTTCAGCCTTGATTTTCTCAGACATCTCTGGACGCATTCGGAGGACCTTCTGTTTCACTGGAGGACATTCTTCCTTGGTAGGCAGGCGATGAACCACAATATCGGTATCCAACCCAGGCATATCTTCGTAAGACCAGGCAAAGATCTCAACATAGTCGCGCAACATCTGAATCAACCATTGCTTCACACTAGCTTCCAGATTTGCATTGATCTTGACCTCTTTCTTATCCTCTTCTGTACCCAGGTTCACTGATTCCACCGGCTCTTCGTGCGGCTGAATAGCCCTCTCTTCCTGAAGTAGCAGTCTTGCAAGTTCACCAGGCACTTCACAATCATCTTCACCTTCGTCTTCGGCTAAGTTGATCGGATTTTCGAAGTCGTAACTGGAAGTAGCAGAGTCGTTACCAGTGAGGTCCAGAGTGGATGTAGACCTGTATATGTGAGTGTGTGTAAAATAGCTGTTTGCAATATGTAATAAAAGAAAAACAAGGAGCACAAAATTTGAAATGCAAGAAATGTACAATGCTTTTATTAATGACATATGTAAATGACACACATAAAGCCCTCACAAATGAAGCCACGGTGCCCCGGGTAAGACATCAGGCCGTAGAGTTTAAAACATTTTCTGTTACAAAAACAAAAAGTTTCATTACTGGGTAACAAAAGAAATAGGGATGAAGTCCTTTGCTGTCCAGTTGCTTGGTCCACCGTCGGTCATAGTATAGATCCAACCATCGAACTCAGACTCTTCAACGCCGGCTTCAATGGCATTTAATCCTGAATTGCTGATGAACAAGGGAGGTCTTCTGATTCGTGCATTCCGAACAGCCTTTTGCGCTTCTGCAGTGAAACCCAAACCAAACTTGTTAGTCTTCTGTGTAAAATCAGGGAGTTTCCCCCAATTTGCACACCCACCTTTCTCAACAATAGCCCGGGCATCCTTGAAGGAAGCCATCTTCATAGGAGGATCTTCAACAACAGTCTCAGTTGAAGCCAGCATCTGGGGAACCTCTTCAAAATGCTGAAACAGGGTCTTGATGAACTCCCCATCCATCTCTATATGTCGGAAAGAATTGAGGTGGCTCACCATGTACTCCTCTTCCCCTTGTACTGTCACAATCTTCCCTTTGACCGGGTACTTCAGCTTCTGGTGGAGCGTAGAGGTCACTGCCCCAACTTTGTGGATCCATGGGCGACCCAGCAAACAAGAATAAGATGGTTGAATGTCCATCACATAGAATGTAGAGGTAAAAACTTAAGAACCAACCTTAATCAGGATATCAACTTCTCCGTGTACCATTATTTTAGACCCATCAAAGGCCCTGACGACAATGTTGCTTGGTTTCAACTCCAATCCTTCACGGTCCAACCGGTCTAGAGCTTTCTTAGGCAAAACATTCAATGAGGAACCAGTATCCACCAATCCATGAGCAAGAGTAGTGCCCCTGCATTCAATGGAGACATGCAGGGCATTGTTGTGATTCTTCCCTTTAGCAGTCAAGTCGGCGTCAGAGAAACCCAACCCATTATCAGCAGTCAAACTAGCCACGCAATCTTTAAATTGATTAGCCGATGTCTCTTGTGGTACGTGTGCAGTCTTCAAAAATGTAATCAGAGCCTTGGCATGGGCCTCTAAGCATAGCAACAGTGACAGCATAGAGATTTTGGACGAGGTTTGCCCCAGCTGTTCAACTACATTATAGTCGCTCTTTTTGATGATTTTTAGAATCTCTTCCATCTCTTGTCTAGAAGCTTCAACAGTAATCGTCTTTGGTGCCTCCGTCTGGGCCGGCTCACTGGTGGTCCCTTTGCCCCGAGTATTAGATGACTTGGCGACAGGGGTAAGAATAGGAACTGGAACAGGAATAGTAGCAGGTACACTGGCAGGTGTAATAACAATAGGTTTTCGGGCAGTTGGCGGAGAGATATCAGGTGAGAAAAGTCTTCCGTTGCGGGTGACTTTAGCAGGTCCAACAATATTTCTGACGTCAGTATCAGCATCTAACTCTTGTTTAACTCCATGAAAATAAACATCGGCCCCGTAATTCCAAGGGACAGCTTTATCAGAGGTGTAGGGAATAGGCCCAGGAACAGTGATGATCAACGGTGCGATTCTTGGAAGAGATGTAATTCTAACAGGCTTTCTCGAGGAAGCCTTGGAAGAATTGTCGAGAATGGTGATAATAGCAACTTCTTCAGTATGAACTAAGGGAACAACAGTCTTCTCAAATAGAATTTCTTTACTATCCATCAGGCGTTGGACACCTGATTTCAAAAGTGGGCAATCGGTTGGTAGGGTAGAACACATACGGCAACCTTCGTCACAGCCCGGAAATAAACCGGCTAGAAAAAGGTTCTTCTTCACAGTCATCAGAGGGGTAACAATGTCGTTCACAGAAACCACAAACGAGTCTTCATCTATAGCATTTACTCCATGCTTGGGCATATGAGCAGTCACAACATTAGGCCTTTCGGGCGCCTCGAACTCAATCTCCTTAGCATCAATTAAGTCCTATATCTTGTTCTTCAAAGCCCAACAATCATCTGTATTATGCCCCGGGCTATCAGAGTGAAAAGCACAGCGGGCATTGGGGTTGTACTTCGGTGATGTTGTATTTGGATTCTTCGGGGCTTCCCTTGGAATCACTAGATTAGTTTTCAATAACTATGGCAGAATCTGAGATAAAGTCATGTTGAGATGGGTGAATTGCCTTCGAGGTCGCTCGGCCTTTTGTTGATTGTTGTGCTGAGTAGCACCAGCAGGTCTTGAAATAACAACCGCATTAACAGCTTGGCGGCATTCAGGTCTATTCTGGCTTTTCGAACTGTAGACAGCACTGGACTCTTTCTTAAAAGGCTTTTTCTCGGTGCTTGATGAGGCACCCTTTTGTATCTTACCAGCCTTAATACCAGCCTCAATCCTCTCACCGGTCATAATTAGCTATGTAAACCCAGACAAAGAGCTTCCAATCAAATGGTTGAAAAATGGACCAGACAAGGTCCCCAGAAACATGTCCACAAGCTCCCGATCAGCCAAGGGTGGTTGCACTCTTCCGGCGAGGTCCCTCCACTTCTGAGCATAATCTTTGAAACCTTCACCCGTTCCCATTGACATACCCTGAAGTTGGGTACGCGTGGGAGCGAGGTCGGAATTGTATTGGTACTGCCTGTAGAAAGCAGTAGCCAAATCTTCCCAACTGCGGATACTGGCTCCATCCAACTGGTAGAACCATTCAAGCTGAGTCCCTGAGAGACTGTCTTGAAATAAGTGGATCCAAAGGTTCTTATCAGTGGTGTACGGATGAATCTTCCTTACATATGACCGGAGGTGCAGCTTCGGACAAGAAACTCTGTCATACTTAGCAAAGGCTGGTGCCTTGAACTTGTGGGGAATCACCACCCCAGATGATAGACCCAGATCACTAAAGTCCAGACCAGGCACTTTCTGAACTTCCATCGCACTCAACCGGTCTTCCAGTTGCTTGTATCTATCCTCAGTAGGAGGATACTGGTCTTCGTTGAAGTCCATCTTGTTGTCTGAGATCACAGGGCTAGGAGCCCTCCTTTCTTCCTGACTATTTCCCTCCAGATGAGGTGGTCAAATCAACTTCATCCCGTAGCCTGTTTCCAAACCTGTGACATGTGTTAAACAGGACTGTCCTCTTCTTCTTCTTCTTCTTATCTTTCAGAATCAGGGTCTTCAGATCTTGCTGACCCTTAGCTAGATTCATGAACAGCTCTTGGAATTGGGAATTTTGGGCCTGTAGAGCATTGATTGCTTGCTCGGTTGATGGTTCAGCAGACATGGTGAGTGATGAAATAAACAGCAAAGAAGATAAGAGACCTGTAATGGGTACCTGTTATGAAGTGCATGGGATGAAATGCGTATGCTATGATTTCAAAGACGTCGAGAGATTCAAATTTGTAAACAAAAAATGAAACACACTTTTATTAGATAAACTTTGAAATTTAAATTGTTCAACAAATTACCCTTAAGGCGTTACAAGAAAGGAAATACTAAAACATAAATAAATACTGGAAAGGAAATAATCAAAGGACAATCAGTGCTCCCATGGTCGCTTCTTGTCGGTGCGGACATAGTCATTGAGAATTCGCTCGTTCTCCAGCTGCCTAGTCAACTTCTGGATCTTCTGCTCTTGCTCGTTAAACTTTTCTCGGTAAGCGTCCCGCTCTTCT
This sequence comes from Vicia faba, assembly GCA_948472305.1. Classification (NCBI taxonomy): domain Eukaryota; kingdom Viridiplantae; phylum Streptophyta; class Magnoliopsida; order Fabales; family Fabaceae; genus Vicia; species Vicia faba. The sequence goes on from OX451740.1 coordinate 954,138,132, forward strand.
CTCAGCTGCATCCAAGACCTTTTCAGTGCCCCAATGTCAGTGGGCATGTAAGGATGGAGGATGGTAGGAAGAACCCCTTCTTCATTAGCAACTTCAACAATGATAGGCAGGACGGCTTCATACGGCATACCCAGCTTTTGGGCACGGATACGAACCCATCTGAGATATGGCTCCATCAGAAGAGAAGTCTTTGGACCTAGCTCATGTGGATCAGAACTGTGAACTCTATCCCAAGCCCTTATGAATCTGCGGAGTTGCTCGTCGCTATCCCCTTGAAAATAAAAGATGATACTAGGCATTAGCAATTCATGAGGACCTTCTCTTCTGGCTCTCCCAAACTGACGTAAGGCCAAGCATGGATTGTAAAAAATTCCTCCATGGGTTCCTATCAGTGGAACATTGGGGTACTCCCCACATCGATCAATAATAGCCACCTCGTCCATACCCTTGACAGTCCAGATGATGTCATTATGAGAGAGAGACATAACCCTATAGGCCCATCCCATGCCTTCTTTGTTCTTCGGCACTGATTTGGGGAGGTGCGAAATAAACCACCTCGCCAATAATGGAGCACAGCACATCAAGGTTCCCCGCTTTCGGGCAGTACGAGCATAAAGCTGATGAAGAATGTCACCCAAGAGAGTGGGTACAGGATTATGAGAGATGAAGATTTTCACCGCATTCACATCAACAAAGGAGTCAGGATTCAGAAACAATACCAAGCCATATATCAGAAGAGCCAGAATATCTTTGAATGCCTTGAAGTCTAAGCTATCCCAGAAATAATTAGCCTTACCAACCAAGAACTTAGTCAGAAAGCCCTTTGCTCCACTTCTGCTCGGGGTCTGCTCCAGAATAGAGATACCGAGCAGATCAGAAAACTCTTCTAAGGTGGGAACCAACTGGTAGTCCTGCAAAGTAAAGCAATGGTATAGCGGATCATAGAACTGGACTAGGACACTCATCATCTGCTCGTCCAATTTGGAGGTGACCAAACTGAGAAGATACCCATGTCTTCTGATGAAGGAGGTAGTATCAGGCATCTTTGCAATCAATTCTTTAAGCATGGTGGGAACCTGGACAAAGTTGATCTGGATGGTATTCCTACGCATGGGCATCATGACCTACAAAACAGAACAAAGATGAATCCCTCCTGTCTTTGAAATAGGTTAGTCCAATGCAAGATGTATGCAATGTTATGATGTCATGATGTCATGATAGAAAGCACATCACAAGTATCCACAAATAGCAAACATGGTAAAGGCACACAAGTCACACAGAGATCCCTTAGATTTCAGGATGGCAAGGAGCTTAGGTACTACCCTCTTTCAGTTCAGTTGGTTTAAACCTGTCCTAAAAATAGTAATCGGGTTCTAGAGGATCTCAATATCACTGACTACCCTCGATCGCTCATAATTCCAGTTTAGCAACCTTTTCTTGCAGCCGGAATCATCGCGAGAGTTTAGTCTCAATGAGTGTAGCATACTGCTACTGTTCTATGGCCAAGTTGGTCAATTTAAAGGTTCTAAGGTCAGTTGGTGCTTAATGACCCCTTAGATGATCCATATTCTCCTCGTTCCAACACAAGGGGTATCGGTACAATCTAAAGTGCCACACCAACATAGCTACTGCTTCAACCGTATCGGTCTACACCGTACAGTTCCCTCACAGTTTATTGCTACTTACCTAAAGGGTATCCCCCAGATCTGGGTTAGGATCTATAGTAAATCTGATTCAAGCCCACAAATATAAATCATACGAAGCAAACAATTGAAAACACAATGATCTAATCCTAAGGTACACCCCACTTATTAAGCGTCCCCAGTAGAGTCGCCAGTTCTGTGATACGGTGGGAAGAACTGACTGTTTTTGGAATGCTGGTTTGCGTTTTGTGTTTGTTTTTTCAAAATGTCGCGGTAAGCAAGAGTCGCAACCGTCTTTTATTTTATCCAACAAGGAAAGGAAAAAAGCACAGAAAAATTCCTTTTTCGAGATGTTTCTCGGGTCCGAGGGGTAGATTATAGGAAGGGAAGGTGTTAGCACCCTTTCTATCTGTGTTTATCCACGAGCTCTTAGGTACTTGCTCATAATGTTTTTAAAATTTTATTTTCTTTGTGTTTGTGGGTTTGAAAGAAGTTTTTGTTTGAAAGGTGTAAGTGCGAAAAGTTTTTGTTTTGTTTTGAAAGAGCAAGTACTTAAGAACCATCTACCTACTCAAAAAAGGAATCAATCTGTACTAATGTCCTTTAGACAATGCTATACCACTATTGATGAGTAGGTAGCATCGCCGTTGGAGTTTAAGGGTCGATTCGATTAAGGGACGTGCGGTCACTAAAGCAATGTTAGGACGCATTAGCGGTAAACCTAATGTCTTAGATCATTTTTCCGAGGCAACCGTTTCTAGGCAACTGTGATCTTTGGACAAGAGGGCGACCTCTAAAACTTCCTATACTTAATGACCGCGTACGAAGGCAACCAAGTGAGGTGTACCCTAAGAGTGCATATGTTCGAGTGTGTTATTTTCAGTTAATTTTATCTTTGTACATGTCAATGGTTATCTATGTTGATTTTAGGTGAAACATTCGATCTTGTCATGCATTCCCTATTATCAAACATCTAACAGTTTATAAGTTGCAGAAATTAAATTACGGAAATTAAACTAACTATTACAAGGCGTCGGGTATTTACATCGCCAAAAACAACCCTTGAAATTAAAATACGGAAAAATAAATAAAGCGATAAAAGATTTTTAAAGTCCTATTAAGCTATTACATTCCGGAAACAAATAAAATATTGAAATAAAATGGATCGCGTGCGGGAAATTAAATCGGGTGAGTTCTAGGGTTTTGACCCTTTAATTATTAAAGAAAGGATTTTTGTTTATTTTTGAATTAAAAAGAAATTAAACTAAGTTAATTATTAAATTAATAAGCTAATTAATTAATTAATGAAAATAACTTTTTTTTTTATATTTAAAGAAATAAAAATAAATTAATCAAAGTTAATAAAAACCTAATTGTCTAGGTTAATTTTAATTATTGCAAAAAAATATTAAAGTTATTACTTATTAAAACTAAATTAATTAATTGATTTATGAATAAAAATAAAATATTGAAATTTAATTTTATAAACAAAACATGTTTTTGTTTTTTTTTTTAATTTTATGAAGAAAAAGTTTTGATTGGTTAGTTAATAATAAAAATAATAACAAAAAATAATTAAAAGAAATAATAAAAAGGAAATAGAAAGAATTAGGGTTTGGGGCTGATTAGGGGGGCTTGCTTAGCAATTTCCAAGGCCCAATTGAACTGGCCTGTGTTGACCTTTTGAAATCCAGCGTGGCACTTTGACTAGGGAGTATGATGGACGTCTCATCTGGACCACCAGATCTGGCCTGGGGCCATCTGGCAAGAGATTGAATGAGAGACCATAGTGGACTGCACGCTTGGAATTACACTGGATCCCTTGGCTGAAAAATACAACAAATAATATGGGGACTTGGGATTCGAACCCAGGTCCTGTTGGATCTTGAACGTACGCCACTACCATTGCACCACTGCTTCTCAATAGTTAAGTAAATACAAACAAAACATAATATATGAAACGCATTAAAATTCCAGAAAATAAAAAAACAAAGCGCGCGAATTATGAATCATCCACTGGGGGAGGGCCACGTCTTCACCCCTAACCTCCAGCCCTGTACATTTTCCTGCGGATTCATATCTGCAGCTGAATTCGTAGATTAATCCTAAAATCCACTCTAGGCCGTGAAAACGACCCCCAAGACCATGGTTGTGCTCGTCTAGGCTTCCTGAACAAACTTATACCCTTCTTGAACCTTGATTTTCCCTGAAAAAGAAAACCCTAAAATCTAATGCAAAACCCTAGCCATACGGTTATGGGGTTAGAGTTCATATCAATGCAATCAAATAATGCCAAAAGTCCAGAAATTTCATAAGCATCATGAATATGTCAACGATTTGCTAGAAAAATGCAAGAATATGGAGTTACGATTTTGAATATAGGGCGGTATTTTGAGATACTTACAGAGCTTTAAAGCGTGTGTGAGAGCTTGTTAGGGGGTGGTTCTGCTTCAGGGATTTCCCAGCAATTTATTAGTGTTGAGTCTTGCCTTTGAAAACTCCTCCAAGCTCGATTTCAGTTTTGCACTTTTTTGTCAATTTTTCAAGTTTGGTTCTTGATGATTTTGCAGCCTCTACCTCTTGAATTCGTGTGTTTTGGCTTGTATAAGTAATGTGCAATGCATTAGGTCAACAAATATGGTTTTAATCCTTCCAAATAAATGCCTTGAGATTGTATTTGATCCTCCATTGAAAGCTTGCCTATTTTGTCCAAAATCCAATCTTTTTGCACATGGAATGCTTGATACGAATTTGGTCATGATATTGATGATGATTAGGTCCTATAATGTCCAAATTTGTAACTTCTTGTGAGTGCATTTTCTGATCTTGGGGTATGAATATGGATTGTAGGAAATTTCATCCTCTTCAAAATGAGCTTTGGATGGGTCATTTCTCATAAAGTATGAGAAAGTTATGCTTGGTCAAAGTTGAGTTGACTTTTCCTACAAAACCCTAATTTAGCAACTTTTGAGTCTTGATAATTTTGAGCAATCCTTGATGAATCATGATCAACCCTTGATCAAATGATGAAATATCCTTCAAAATGAGAATGTTGACAAAAAATCTTGAAGTTTGACTGTTTGTAGGTCACAGTTGACTTTTGCCCTAGCACAGTCAATTTTTGGACCTTTTGAATAATTGACTGAGCAAACTTCCTCTGCAAGGCTTGAAATTTGACATGGATGACCTTGAGAACATATTATGACATTAGGGAGCACTTGAGGTCATTTGGACTCAAAGATCTTGATGCAACACAAAACCCTAATTTGGGGTTGATTGCCTTAGGAGATGACTTGTATGACCCACTCTTGAGCAATCTTGATCCACTTGGAGATTTTTCTTGAAATATGTTGAGAAATATGAGAGGGAAAATTTTGGGGTACAACATATGAGATGGATGGAGTACCTTAAGGATTATGAATTTGATTTAAGGTATCATCCTGGGAAAGATAACATGGTAGCTGATGCTCTGAGTAGGAAGGAAATTCGAGTTGCAGAACTAATGGTGTTGGAGTTTGATTTGTTGGAGAAATTCAATAACCTTGATTTACAATTCGAATGGGTACCAATAGGTATTTTGATTAGTAATCTAAATTTTAAGAATGTATTGTGGGAAAGAATCTGCCAAGCGCAACGCAACGATGCAGATTTGCAATCTAAGGAAAATCTCTCGGATTTCTTTCGAGCATCCGATGGGATCATTCTATTTAGATGAAGGGTGTGCGTACCAAATGATGCAATGTTAAAGAGAATGGTTCTGGATAGAGCTCACAAGATCAAGTTTACCATTCATCCTGAATCGACCAAGATGTACCAAGACTTGAAGAAGAGTTTTTAGTGGCCCGATATGAAAAGGGATCTTGCTGATTATGTGGAGCAGAGTGTGATTTGTCAACAAGTGAAGATAGAGCACCAGATGTCCGGTGGAATGTTACAACCCTTATATATTCCTAAATGTAAGTTGGATAGTGTTGTACCCCAAAATTTTCCCTCTCATTTATCAAGATTTTTCTCACAAGACTTCTTAGACTCAAGACAGGATTAGGGTTTGGTCAGCTCAAGACATATCATCTTGCACTGATCACCCAAAATTAGGGTTTGAGTTTGCACAAGGATTTTTGGACCATCAATGCTTCATGTGACTCTCATAGATCATTTTGGACCCCTAAGATTGCTCATGTTAAGTTTCAAGCCTTGAACCACATTTTTGATCAGTCAATTGGACAGTTGACCTACAAATCAGTTGTATTGGGGAAAAAGTCAATCATGGCCAATTTACAGTCAAACTTCATAATTTTTTATCCACATCAACATTTTAGAATCATATGTACAATTTGATCAAGTTTGGATCACAACTCCTCAAGAAATTTGATCAAATCATCAAAAGGGCAAAATGGTCAAAATTAGGGTTTTAAATGAGATAGGGCAATTTCTGATTTTTAACCTAGCCAATGACCAATTGAGTTCAAACATGATTTCAAGGGTACAATGGCATCATCTTGACATAATTACATGGTTCAAAAGATCTCAAGTTCATTGGATTGACAGATGAATTTTGCAGTCAACTGATCAAAAGTCAACTGTGCACTGAAAAGTCAAACTTTGACTTTTTGGTCAAAATCAAGTGCCAAGGGTCATAATTCATCAAGATATGTCAAAATATGAAACTTGTTCACCAAGAAAACCAATTTTGAAAATTAGGGTTTTGAATTTGAAAATGTTCATAACTTAGAATTTTTCAAAGTATGGAAATTTTCTTATTTTTCCCAACTTTTCACCACTTTTTCACCATGATGCATTTTGATTCAAAGAAAACTTCCAACATAAAAGTTGTATTCCTCCATGAAATATACAACTTTTCTTCACAAACTTTTCCCAAAATATGCTTGGATCTCAAGTTATGAATTTGTGAATATAGGTCCATGAACTAAATAACTTAGTGAAATTTTGCCCTAATTTAGGCAGGTTTTTTACCCAACTTCATGGACATTTTTCACCTAGTTCCAAGAGGTATCTCAAGATTCATTTCAAAGATGGATTATAGAGCACATTGCAAGCTTTCCAAAATGTCCAACAACTCTCCAAGATCATTTTTGGTTAGGGAGAATCGAAGAAGAGAAGTTGGCATTTTATCACTTTTGTTCATGCCATTTTCACAAAGCATCAAGTTGCAAATCAGATCTTTGATGTTTGAATCTTGCTTTACAGGTCCTAAACTCATTCTACACTCCATAATTAAATTCAAACTCAGAAGCTAAAGTCATTATTTTTGCTTTTGGAGCTTTGTACAAGAGATAATTCCATTTTAGGCATAAAGTTCACATTGCCATTTTCATAAAGATGAGCTTTTGTAACTTTATCAATCTTGAGCCTTGGACTTGTTTCTTTGATACAAGCAACTTACACAGCACCCAAGCAGTTGGTACAAGTTCGTTCCAGGCTTCAAGCAAGCAAGGACAAGCATGTAGCATAAGTCACTTCAATTTACTTCAAAAGCAAGAAAGTTGGTGAAAAGGTCAAAGCTTGCACATCTGTTGAGAAGCTGACTTTGTATCCATTCTATACAAGTATACAAACTTGTCACAATGCAAAAGACGATGGGCTTGCATCTAGAACTCACTCAAACTCAAAAACTCCAAAATTATGTCCAAACACACAGTTGCTGCAAAACCATAGCCAACTCATTTTTGGCTCGTGCGTTTTGTATTTTAACACTTCAAACACCTTCTACATATCATACCAAAGCAAGCCAAGCCCTTACCCTGGTTCTGTAAGCCCTGTTTCAGCATCCACCATTTTCATTTTGGAAGCTTGCAACTTGACTTGTTCACAGAGTTCCAGCCATCCTCAGAGCAAGCTAAGCATTGGAATAGCTTGAGGGAAGTACAAGGAAGCTTGAGCAATCCTCAGGCCTCCATTAAAGCCCCTACATTGCTCTACTCAAATCTAACTGAAGGAGGTATTTTCTTGAACTCTATCTCTCTGAATAGGCATCCTCAAGCCACGATTTGTGAAGAAAAAATGTAGTCCATAACATGGTGAAGTTGTACATATGCATACTTTTCATTTATATTAACTATGCTGTGAGAATTTGAAGCTTGAAGTTCATGAAAAAGTTAGGTCACGAATTAGGGCTGCCAAAATTCTCTCTTATCTTTGAGAGTTAGGTTACAAATTTTATATGGTTGGAATCGTGAGATTAAATGCCACAAGTTTCATGTTATGAGTTTTTGTTTTTGTGCAAGCATGTGAAAGTTACAGTTTGAATGAAAGAACGTGTGCAAGGAAGCTGGCTGGAGGACAGGGACGATGCTTTTGGGCTTTTTTGGCGCCTAGCCTTTTTGCTTTCACTATTTGCACCCCCTGATTTACTTTTACACCTCCTTGACTAACTTTGTTATATTTTTGTATTTATTTTATATTTTCATATTTTTATACTTTCATTTATTTTTCTGAATAATAAAAATCATAAAAAATAATTTCATTATTTTTTACAATTTTATTTTATTTTTTTATTATTTTTTTGCATAAAAAATAGTTTATTTAATAGAATAGAACTTATTTTCTTAAAATAACTTATAAATATATTTAAAAATACTTATTATTTTTTTATATATTATTTACACACATAAATATTTATTTTCCACACATATTTAATTTTTAATATTTACATATAATATTATTTATTATTTTCTTGTACAAAAAATGGACAAAATAATAATAGGAAACATTATTTTCTTTTAATTAGAAAATTAGGGTTTCACCCCTTTCCAAAAATAATAATTTTATTTTTTCCTTATTTTTAGGGTTTAAATTAATTATTTTTCTCATACAAAAAACAATACCAACACTTTTTTCACATAAATACATTTGCATTGCATCTTAAATACTTGTATATTTATTTAATTCGCGCAATTATTCGATTGGGTTGTAATAATATTTTTAGGTTTATATTTGTGCAAAAGTCCCCATTCAAAACTTGTATCCCCCCTCCCATAATAATTGTTGTAATAGCTTAGTTTATTTTACGAAATTTATTGCTTTACATACTATGTTTAGTAAACTAGGGTTTGCATGACAAGAACAAAAACAAGCAAAATAGAAAACCCTAAATACAAGACAAAAGCATGAAAATGACACACTTTGCACACAAGCACCCTTAGGGTTTCTCCCACTTGGTTGCCTAAACAAAAATGGCCATGTTACGCATGTAAAGTATCTTGGAAAAACAAAACAAATAAAAGATCATAGTCCCTCGATGACGATATACAAAGGTTGCCTAAACAAAATGATCTTGGTCCCTCAAACAAGCTAAGATACTTGGCAATATTGCTATCATGGTCATACGATGACCCACGCCCGTCCCGTTTACATCCAAAGATAGGGTTGCTTACCAAATCAATGGTAAGTCAACAATGTCAAAGGAATAAAAATGCACAAGAAATACATTTGAGTAGGTAGATAGCTTCTAGTTACTTGTACCATTTCAAAACAATCCTTGCTATTTTCAAAAACAAACACACACACATTTCAAAACATCTTGCAAAACATTGAAAACATTTTCAAAAAACAAACATCTTTGTATACATTCTTACGAACGAGAATCATTACAAAGATTGCCTAAATGAATGGCCTCTTTTTCAAAATACTTTCAAAACCACACCAAACATCATTTCAAACAAAACAAAGCAAAGCAAGTGATCTAAACAAGTAACTAAGAGCCCATGGAAAACCATGGATGAAAAGGGTGCTAGCATCTTCCCTTTTCATAATCTACCCCCCAAACTCAAGAAAATATCTCAAAGGTATTTCCTGTGCTTTTTTACCTTTCCTTTTGGATAAAAGAAAAGTCGGTGGCGACTCTTGCTAACCTCAATATTTGCAAACACAAACGCAAAACCTCAAGTCATTTCTCCCACCGCATCACAGAACTGGCGACTCTGCTGGGGATCATTCTAAAAGTGGGGTTACCTTAGGGTTTAGATCACATTTATTTGCTTACAATTGTTTGACTTGTTTGCTTTACAATTATGGTTCTTTGTTTGGGTTTGAATCCTCCACCCAGATTTGGGAAACATTATAGGTAAATAGCAATACGTTGTGGAAACTGTGCGGGGTATACCAACATGGTCTAAGCAATAGCTATATTAGTGTGACATGTTTGTGGGTACTGGTAGCCTTTGAGTCAATCAAAGAGAATATGGGGCCGCTGAGTGGTGTCATAAAGCACTAATGGACTTCTAGAACCTTTACTTGACCAACTTGGCCTTTTAGGATGTAGTGAGATGACTGGCTTTGGTGCAGTCCGAAGTTGGTAGATACTCGATACTACACTCATTGAGGGTTGGTTTCTTGGAATATTTTGGTCGCCAGTAAAGAGGCTTGAACTGAAACAATGAACAAGGAAATAATCCAGTGATATTGAGCTCCTTAGAACCCGGTTACTATTACTAGGATAGGTTGAGCCAACTAAACTTCAAGAGAGTACTTACCTATAAACCTCATGCAAGCCTAAACTAAGAACTTGTTTGATTTGCTTGTACATATATACTTGTGCATAACATCATGGACATCATGAACATCATATGCATTCACTAACCATTTCAAGGATTTTGGAGATTCATCTTTGTTCTTGTTTTGTAGGTTATGGATTCACTTCGCAGAAAAACTATCCAAATCAACCTTATTCCTCCACAACTCAAGGAGCTAGCTTCAAGGATCCCTGAAAATTCTCCGTTCACCGAGAGACATGGTCGTCTACTCAACTTGGTCACTTCCAACACAGAGGAGGATATGATGAAAGTTCTCTTCCAATTCTTTGACCCTTTGCATCAATGCCTCACATTTCCTGACTATCAACTTGTGCCCACTTTGGAAGAATTCTCTCAACTCTTAAGGATTCCTATTCTCAATCAACTACCTTTCAACGGTACAGAAAGAGATCCAAAGCCAGAAGAGATTGCTCAAGCCCTGCACTTGCACTCATCTGATGTCACAACTCATTGGGAAACTAGAAGTGGTGTCAAAGGCTTCTTGGAAAAGTTTCTATTTGAGAAGGCCCAAAGCTGTTGGAATTCCCTAGACTTGCAAGCTTTTGAGGAGATTGTAGCTCTTCTCATCTATGGGATGGTCTTGTTCCCTAATCCTGACCAACTCATAGATGTGAGCGCTGTCAAAATCTTCATGACTCGCAACCCGGTGCCTACATTGCTTGGGGATATCCTCCACTCTTTTCACACTCGTACAATGAGGAAAAGAGGTGTTCTTATGTGTTGCACTCCTCTCCTGGCAAGATGGTTTATTTCTCATCTTCCCCAATCATTCTTGAAGAATGAGCAAGGTTTAAGGTAGTCACAAAGGTTAATGACGCTTACACATTCAGATATTCATTGGTGTTCTCGATCCAAAGAGAATGTTACCATTGTTGACCGTTGTGGGGAATTCCCTAATGTCCCTCTACTTGGCATTAGGGGAGGCATCACCTACAACCCTTGCTTGGCTCTAAGACAGTTTGGTTATGCCCGAAGGGATGACCCACATGATATGCTGATTCAAGGATTGGTTTTCGACTACGACAACGACAACCAAGGACTCTGCCAGAGATTCATCCGAGCTTGGAGGATGCTAAACAAGGTGGATAGCAAGACTTTGGGACACAAGAATTCCATCCCTCTTGAGCCTTACCTCAAGTGGGTACGAACCCGCGCCCAAAGTCTTATGATGCCTTATCTCTCCATTCTCCCAATGATTATAGAGCCTGTTAAGGAAGGAGAGGTTCCATACGCCATCCTACATCCTGACATGCCGACATCACTCGAAGACCTACAAAGGAGTTGGATACAGCTCAAGGTAGAGCGCGATACTTTCGAAGCCCAATTCTACGCAAGCGAGAAGAAGGTTTTGGAACTCACTCGGCTACTTCATGAAGAGCAGACTCTCAACACCTACATTGCACCAAAGAGGATGTGCAACGTCTTTTTACCTTAGAATTATGTATTATTTTGCCCAAGGGGCATTGATGTACTCAAATTCTATTTTATTAATATGACGTGTGTTTCTTTTTTGTTTAAAAAAATTTGAATTTCTAAATCCTTGAAAGCATTGCATGAATACATATCATTCATCATAAGCATAAACAGGTCTTTGCAACAAGTTTCCTCATCTCTCTACTGTTTATTTCAGTAAGATAGATATCGAACAAACGGTCAAAGATCTGCAAGCTCAGAACTCACAGTTTCAACAGTTGCTCATGACCTTAGCCAAGGGGCAAGAGGAGCTGAAGACTCTGCTAGAAAAAGAGAAAGATAAAAAGAAGAAGAAGCTAGCTGGTGTGGTTATCATGGGCAGAAGGTTTCAGGGACAAGCCAGAAGGACCTTGAAATTTCCAACAACATCTGATGAAGGGGAAAGAAAAGGAAAAGAAACGTCAGTACCATCAGATTCTGAATAAGAAGAAGAAGAGGAAGAAGAGGTCTACTCTGAACAACAATACCCTCCTGTTGATGACAAGTACAAACACCTTGAAGAGCAACTAAGAGCTATGGAAATCCAGAGAGTACCAGGGCTAGATTTTGAAGAGTTGGGGCTGGTGTCAGGAATTGTAATCCCGCCAAAGTTTAAAGTGCCACTATTTTCCAAGTATGATGGGGTGTCTTGCCCAAAAATGCACCTCAGATCCTATGTCAGGAAGATTCAACCACACTCTGCCGAAAAAGACTTGTGGGTCCACTTTTTCCAAGACAGTTTATCAGGAACGCAACTTGATTGGTTCTACCAGTTGGAGAGGGTTGACGTCCACAATTGGGAAGATTTAGCAGCAGCTTTCTATAAACAGTATCAATGCAACGCCGACTTGGCACCTACCCGTACTCAGCTTTAGAGTATGGCCATGGTTTCCAATGAGGGCTTTAAAGATTACGCGCAAAAGTGGAGAGACCTAGCCGGAAGGGTGCAACCCCCTCTATTTGAGAGGGAGTTGGTGGACATGTTCTTGGGAACTCTATCAGGTCCTTTCTTCAATCATCTGATTGGGAGTTCTTCTGCAGGATTTACCGAATTGATTCTAACTGACGAAAGAGTGGAGGCTGGTATAAGAAATGGGAAAATTCAGAAAGACGCGTCTCCTCAATAGCTGTAAAAAAGCCCTTCACGGGAAGAAAGGAAGTATCTGCTGTCTATTCACAGAGGAATCAGGGAAGAACCGAGCGCCGACCAACGGTGGGGGCTGTTATGATTCTGAAGCCTGCATCAGACCAGCCAAGAAATAACCAGCAAAGGGTAGAAAGGCCAGTTCGGAAATTTAGCAAGATTAACATGACTCCAGCCCAAGTTCTACCACATCTCCTGAAGTTGAATCTGGCCACTTTGAAAGAGGCCCCAAAGAATCCTAATACTGCGTCTCCATATTACCATCCTAACGCCAGATGCGCGTACCATTCTGAAAGTCCAGGGCACGACACCAACAATTGTTGGGCTCTGAAGAACAAAATCCAGGACCTAATAGATGCGAAGGAAGTTGAGTTTGAAGCGCCTGAGAAACCGAATGTTATTTCCGCTCCAATGCCTAGGCATGGTCACAATGCCAACACTATTGAAGAAGATCTGTTTGTTGCTACCGTGGATAAACTGTTAACTCCGCTCCCGATTATCAAGTTGAATTTGTTGAAAGCTGGCATTTTCCCAGGTTGTGACAAAGACTGCATGTTTGCCTGTCCTCATCATTTGACTGCCCTCTGTTGAAGAAAGGTATCCAACGACTAATGGATAACCAAGAAATTTTGTTTGAGAATGCTCATGTTTCACCTGTTCCAGTGGAAGAAGTTTCAATATAACCATCTACGCCAATCTTTCCAGGGCCCCTAGAAGACCCGTTAGGATTACACCTGCTCTAAAGACTACTCCACTTAAGATAACAATGCACGAGCCTTCCCCATACAAATCAGATAAAATAGTACCATGGAACTATGGTGGAGAAATCTACTACCATGGTATTAAATAGGATGAACTGACTGCCGAAGAAGAAAGCTCCGAAGAGGATAATTCTGACATTAGCAATATTGTTGGAACTAGCAAGATCACCCACAGTGGTAGGATCTTCTCTCCAGAGATTGCTCCTCCAACAACAGTCTTTGGACCCGTGGCCGTTCCGAAGATTACCTCTACACCAGTGATTGTACCTGCAAGTGTACCTACCGACAAAGACAATACAATTCCTATCCCTACTTATACTGCTGAGAATAAAGGAAAGAACGTTCAAGAGGAGCCTATCCAGACGAAGGCTCAATCACTAGTTATTCCTGAAGTATCCAAGAAGAAGATGGAAGAAATCCTGAGGATAATTAAGAAGAGTGATTATGATATGGTTGAACAGTTGGGGCAGACCCCTTCCAAGATCTCTATGCTAGCCCTGCTGCTGTAATCTGAAGCACATGCCAAAGCTCTGGTAAAATTTCTGAAGACAGCTCATGTGCCGTAAGAGACGTCTGTTGACCAATTCCAGGACTGTGTGGCCAGTTTGACAGCTGATAATGGCCTGGGTTTCTCTGATGCTGAATTGACACCCAGAGGGAGAAAACACAACGAGGCATTACATGTCTCAGTGGAGTGCAGAGGAACAACCCTAGCTCATGTCTTGGTTGATAGTGGGTCGTCTTTAAATGTTTTGCCGAAGAAAGCCCTTGATAGATTAGATTATGAGGGGCTGACTTTAAAACCCAGTAACATAGTGGTGAGAGCTTTTGATGGTTCGAAGAGGATGGTACACGGGGAGGTGGACATCCCAATCAAGGTGGGAACTCAGGTCTTCAACTCAGCCTTCTATGTGATGGACATCCGTCCTTCTTATTCCTATCTGTTGGGACGCCCCTGGATCCACAATGCCGGTGCTGTCACCTCCACCTTGCATCAGATGCTAAAATACCCGGTCCAAGGGAAGATCATAATTGTCCATGAGGAAGAGGAGTACATGATTAGTCATTTGAATTCTTTTCGATATGTAGAGTTGGATGGCGAATTCATTGAGACCCCTTTCTAATATTTTGAAGAAGTCTCTCCAGAAATAGCAGCGACCAAGGCGGTATCCTCAACTCCTAAGATCACAAGACCTCCACTTCGGATGTCATCTCTAAAGGATGCAAAGGAAGTAGTGGAAGAAGGGGGATGCACCATCTGGGGTCAGCTTCCAGACATTCCTTACAAAACAGACAAGTTTGGCTTGGGGTTTACTTCGACTGGTCAGAAAGCTGTGCGTCGTGCCCGTGCTGGGGGGCCACCTGTGAAGATTACCAACCAAGGGGTCAATGCAGTAGAAGACAATGAAGAGGATGGTAGCTTGGAAGATTGGATATTTCCTACTATCAGCGGAGGACTTCGCAACTGGGAAGCCAAAGAATTTGTTTCGATAACTTTCATCTCGCAGTAATTTATCTTTTACATTTCTGTTGGACTTGTAATAATTCACAAACAATTCGCACTTTAAAAACCTTGTGTCTTACCCGAGGCACAACGGTCCATTTGTAAGGGTTTTTATTTCATCTTCATATGTCATTCAATGAATCATGGACGCTTTTTCATATATAAACCTTTTGTGCTCATTGTCTTTCTTTTGCATTTTATTGTTTTAAGATGGCTATATCCTTACACACACCCATACTCACAAATACAGGTACCCTTCCATTCTGGATCCCATGGGTAATGATACTGCTATAGCCTTCAGTGACTCTGAAGATCTAATCTACCAAGCCGAATACGAAGGTGAGGAAGATTGTGAGGTGCCATGGGAATTGGCCAGACTATTACAACAAGAGGAAAGAGATATTCAGCCTCATGATGAGCTGTTGGATACAATCAACTTGGGAACCAAGGAAGATAAAAAGGAAATCAAAATAGGTGCCAATCTAGAGCCGAGTGTCAAGGAGCGCCTAATTCAGCTACTGCATGATTATGTTGAGATCTTTGCCTGGTCATACGAAGACATGTCGGGACTCAATACAGACATTGTGGTACATCATCTACCCATAAGAGAAGACTGTCCACCAGTGAAACAAAAAGTCCACCGCATGAGACCTGACATGTCAGAGAAGATCAAAGCAGAAGTTATGAAACATTTCAATGTTGGATTTATGGTTGTTATTTCTTATCCTCAATGGGTGGCCAACATTGTTCCTGTGCCTAAAAAGGACGGCAAAGTGAGAATGTGCGTGGATTATAGAGATTTAAACAGGGCCATCCCTAAAGATGATTTTCCACTTCCACACATTGACATCCTGGTCGACAATACAGCCCAGCACAAAGTATTTTCTTTCATGGACGAATTCTCGGGCTATAACCAGATCAAAATGGAACCTGAAGACATGGAGAAAACTACATTTATCACACAGTAGGGTACGTTCTGCTACAAAGTGATGCCATTCAGACTGAAGAATGTCGGGGCAACCTATCAACGCGCCATGGTAGCTTTGTTTCATGATATGATACATCATGAGATAGAGGTCTACGTAGATGACATGATAGCCCGATCACAAACTGAAGAAGAACACCTTGATCACTTGCAAAAGTTGTTTGTCAGGTTGAAGGAGTACAAGCTAAGATTGAATCCAAACAAGTGAACATTTGGAGTCCGGTCCGGTAAACTCTTAGGTTTCGTTGTCAGCAACAAAGGCATCGAGGTTGATCCTGCCAAAGTCAAAGTGATACAAGAAATGCCTGCTCCTCGCACTGAGAAGGAAGTTAGAGGTTTTTTGGGACGCCTAAACTATATTGCCAGATTCATCTCTCACCTAACGTCTACTTGTGAAACAATCTTCAAGCTGTTGAAGAAAGATCAAGTAGTCAGATGGAACGATGAATGTCAGATTGCTTTCGACAAAATCAAGGAGTATTTGCTAGAGCCTCATGTCTTGATGCCACCCGTCGAGGGAAGACCGCTAATCATGTATCTGACCGTCTTAGAGAATTCAATAGGGTGCGTACTGGGGCAGCATGACGAGTCTGGCCGAAAAGAGCACGCCATTTATTACCTAAGCAAAAAGTTTACCGACTGTGAAACCAGATATTCACTGCTCGAGAAAACTTATTACGCTTTGGTATGGGATGCTCGCCGGCTAAGGCAGTATATGTTGACTCATACCACTTTGTTGATATCTAAGATGGATTTGATAAAGTACATCTTTGAGAAGCCTGATTTGTCTGGGAGGATAGCTAGATGGCAGATGGTCCTAACAGAATACGACATACACTACACGACCCAAAAAGTTATAAAGGGCAATGTGCTCGCTGATCATCTGGCCCATCAAGCTGTAGAAGATTATCAATCCATGAAGTTCGACTTCCCTGACGAAGACATCATGACAGTAGACAACTGCGAAGAGATCAGACCATATGACGGACCTGGACAAGGATCCCGATGGACCATGTACTTTGATGGGGCATCTAATGCACTTGGTAACGGTATCGGTGTTGTACTCATATCTCTGGAAGGATGCCATACCCCTTTCACGGCCAGACTTTGCTTCAACTGTACGAATAATATAGTAGAGTACGAAGCATGCATCTTTGGTCTCAAGGCTGCCATAGACTTGGGAATCAAATCTTTAGTTGTGTTTGGAGATTCAGCTTTGGTCATCAGTCAGATCAAAGGGGAATGGGACACTAAGCATCCAAACCTCATCCCTTACAAAGAACATGTTTTGACATTGTTACCACATTTCGATCAGATTACCTTTGAGCATTTCCCGCGAGAAGAAAGTCAGCTAGCAGATGCTCTAGCTACAATGTCATCTATGTTTAAACTTAGTTGGGATAACGAGGATCCCCAAATCACCATTGAACGGATGGACGAACCAGCACGCTGTCACGAGATTAATACCGAAGAAGTAGTGGACCAGCTGTGGTTTCATGAAGTCAAAAGGTATCTTGAGGCTCAAGAATACCCAGAAGGAGCTTCAGTCAATGACAAAAAGTTCTTAAGGAAATTCTCTGCTAAGTTCTTCCGAAGTAACGGCATCTTGTACAAACGTAATCATGATTCTATTCTACTCTGTTGTGTGGACAAGATTGAAGCTGAAAAGATCATGGTTGAATTGCATAAAGGTACCTTTAGAACTCACTCTAGTGGGAATACGATGGCGAAGAAAATCCTACGTGCAGGCTATTATTGGTCTACCATGGAAGCTGACTGCTATCAACACTCCAGGACCTGTCATAAGTGTCAAATCTATGCAGACAAGGTGCACGTGCCTCCGGTTCCTCTAAATGTCTTAACAGCTCCTTGGCCCTTCACTATGTGGGAAATCGACATGAATGGGGAAATCAAGCCTATAGCCTCCAATGGACACCGCTTCATTCTAGTGGCCATTGATTATTTCACCAAGTGGGTCGAAGCAGCTTTCTTCGCATCAGTTACTAAGAATGTTGTTACCTGCTTCATCAAGCAGAATCTCATTTACCGGTATGGCATCCCTGAAAGGATAATCACTGATAACGATACAAACCTTAACAATACTATGATCACCGCCTTGTGCGAGAAGTTCAAGATTCAACATCACAATTCATCTCCCTATAGGCCCAAGATGAATGGTGCAGTCGAAGCTGCTAACAAAAACATTAAGAAGATCATACAAAAGATGACAGTCACCTACAAGGACTGGCATGAGATGCTATCGTTTGCTCTCCACGGGTACCGTACCACGACTCGCACGTCAACTGGGGCAACACCCTATTCTTTGGTTTATGGCATGGAGGTTGTTCTACCTATTGAGGTTCAAATCCCCTCCTTGAGAATCATGAAAGATGCAAGTTTGAGTGAGGATGATTGGATCCAGACCCGGCTTCATCAATTGAACTTAATTGATGAAAAGAGACTTACTGCTGTTTTCCATGGTCAGACGTATCAAAAACGGATGATCAAGGCTTTCAACAAGAAAGTCAGACGCCAAGTTTATCAAGTTGGAGATCTAATGATCAAGCGCATCATCTTGCCACAAAGTGATCCCAGGGGAAAATGGACTCCTACCTATGAAGGACCGTTTGTAATCAAGAACATCTTTTCTGGTGGGGAAATGATCTTAACCACCATGGACGGTGACGACCGGCCACACCCTGCGAATGCAGACATAGTCAAAAGATACTACGCATAAGAGACCCGCTAGGTTGACAGGCCTAGGCAAAATAAGGGAATCTCGGCGAACCAAAAAGGTTCGGGAAAAAATTAGGGATAAAATGAAAAAAATATGTACACCCGACAAGTTGAAAACCCGAAAGGGCGACTTGGGCAAAAAAGGGTTTCCCGGTGGACTGAAAACCCAAAAGGGCGGTCCAGGAAAAAGTTAGGGAATTAAAGCGTATGACTATGTCTCGACGGATCACTTTAAGGACAATCTCTTCACTGACAAACCTGGAGCTTCTGATCAATTCAATCATCTTCGGACGAAGCAATGGATGGACAAGATATTCAGAGATATGAAGGCTATAGCGGAATGGGAACCCCATGGGATTATCACACATAGCTATCTTTCTTTGTATAAAATTTTCTTACTTTTATGACACCATCCTCTTACTAGGATGTCTGTCTCCTTTGTACAAAACACTTATTCAAAGTAAATACAAAGATATCTCTTTCAAAGTACAGAAAACTATTTGCCTTTTTCTTTACACTTGTGTTTTTATCTGCAAAAAACGTCCAATGATTCATTAATGAACATGTGCATTTGAACATAATTACTATTTACAAATAAACAGAATGGAAAAGAACAATTACTGGCAGGTTGAAAGGATAGGAAAACGTCTTTAGGCTATTCTAGAAGCAATCCCTACAATACATCATCTAGATCCCAGCGGAGATAAAACTTTAAACTCTCAATCCCCAGCAGAGCCAAAACTTCTAACTATTGATCCCCAGCAGAAACCATCCAGTTTCTCTAAATTCCCCAGAAAGTTATCTTGAAGCCTGAAAATCAACCAGATAACAGTTAACTTTTGTCTCTCCCCAACCTAGGATAATTCCCCAGTAGAGTGGCAGACGACTGAAACTCCTGAACTTTTTCCAAACAAGAATAAGTCTTCTTCCCCATAGAGTTTTCATTGCTCCCCAACAGAATGAAGATTCTCTTTATTAATTCCCTGCAGAAGTCATCGGAGTTTTTTTGGTTCCCCAACAGAACAAGGATTCCCATTGTTTAATTCCCAGCAGAAGTCATCAAAAATTCTCTAGATTCCCCAAGCAGATTACTCAGGCAGTATATGGCATTGCTCGCAACAGAATTTTTTGTCAATACTCCAAGGATCCCTATATCCCCAGAGAAGTCGCCAAGGATTTCTTATCCTCAGCAGTCAAGGATTTATTTTCCCCGGCAGTAGTCCAGGATTTATTTTCCTCAGTAATACAGCAAATCAGCTTACGTGCGCATACATTACATCCATATATCATAAACATTGATAAAGTACATATATTGCGTCATACATTTCATGCAACATAACTTTGTGTTTCAGCTAACATTTTACCCTTTTCAAGATAAGATTAACAGCTACCGTTTAACAATATGCAATCATGATACAGTTCAGATACACTCCAGACACAGAAGTCATTCTGTTACTCATCCAGACCTCAACTTCAAGATACAGTACATATACTCTCCAGACGCGGATGCCATTCTGATACTCATTCAGACTTCAATTATCAGATACAGTTCAGATACGCTCCAGACACGGAAGCCATTCTGTTACTTATTCAGATTTCAACTTCAAGATACAGTACAGATACGCTCCAGACACGGATGCCATTCTGATACTCATTCATACTTCAATTATCAGATACAGTTCAGATACGCTCTAGACACGGAAGCCATTATGTTACTTATTCAAATTTCAACTTCAAGATACAATTCAGATACGCTCCAGACACGGAAGCCATTCTGTTACAAATTCAGATCTCATATACAGTACGGATATGCTCCAGACACGGATGATATTCTGTTTCTCATTCAGATTTCAGTCTCCAGATACAGCTCAGATACGTTCCAGATACGGACACCATTATGATATTTATTCTTCTGACTTACAACTTACAATTCAGCAAACATTCTTGGATGGCATCTACAAGCCCATCTCCAACAAGATTCTATCACCTCTCCAAATGGCATCTTTAAGCCCATTCCCTCAACTACACTTTGACGAGTGCAAATTTATGGGCACTCTAGTGTCCAATCATCTTCTACCTTCGAGTCACGAACGGCAAAACTCGTCAATCTAACTCTTCAGGTTCAAGAAGATTGAACAGGGGCAGCTGTTGTACCCCAAAATTTTCCCTCTCATTTATCAAGATTTTTCTCACAAGACTTCTTGGACTCAAGATAGGATTAGGGTTTGGTCAGCTCAAGACATCTCATCTTGCACTAATCACCAAAAATTAGGGTTTGAGTTTGCACAAGGATTTTTGGAACATCAATGCTTCATGTGACTCTCATACATCATTTTGGACCCCTAAGATTTCTCATGTTAAGTTTCAAGCCTTAAACCACATTTTTGATCAGTCAATTGGACAGTTGACCTAAAAATCAGTTGTATTGGGGAAAAAGTCAACCATGACCAATTTACAGTCAAACTTCATAATTTTTTATCCATATCAACATTTTAGACTCATATGTACCATTTGATCAAGTTTGGATCACAACTCCTCAAGAAATTTGATCAAATCATCAAAAGGGCAAAATGGTCAAAATTAGGGTTTTGACTGAGAAAGGGCAATTTCTGATTTTTAACCTAGCCAATGACCAATTGAGTTCAAACATGATTTCAAGGGTACAATGGTATCATCTTGACCTAATTACATGGTGTTGGCTGAAGATTTTGATAATATTATTAGAAGCCAAATGAATTAAACGTTTCGATCGAAATGAAGCAAAGCGTCATGTTTCGAAGTAGCAGAAGCAGTGTTTCGAGTAAGCATGTCAAAGCTTGGAGCTTCGAGTGGCAATTATGGGAACATATCTAAAGAAGTCTCGGAATAACAACAAGGCTGTGTCTGAGGAGTGCGTTCGAAACAGAGAAGTACCAAAACATTTGAAATTCAAATGGAAGCGGGACATTCGAAGTTTGAAATTTATGTGCTGGAGCATTTGGAGACACGTGGAAAGAAGAAAGAGGCATTGTTCTGCATGTTCTGAACGTGGCATAATCCTATAGCAAGACCATTATGGTCGAATTAGTATAAATAGAAGTCTTAGTATTAGGATTTCGTGTGTCATATCTATTGTACTAAATACTCAGTAACATTCAAACTACCACATGGCAAGGGAAACGAATGCAAGAGCAATGTACGTATGATAGCACCATATATATTTATGATTTAATGAAAACCTTTTACCATTTCCAGCACTTTCCTTTATCTTTCTGTCAAATAACATTTATAAGTTTTCTCATTTACAGTCTTTTCACTTCGAAATCTCTTCATTAAAGTTTTACATTTCAATGCTTTCTTCACATTTCAAGCACTTTACATTTCAGAAAACTGTCATACTTTCCATGCCTTTACCTTCAAGCTTTATCCTTCGAACGCATATTTTTACTTAAAGTCATTTACAGATTTCTTGCATTAAACGCTTTCTTCATATTTCAAACCTTTTACGTTCCAGAAATCCTTTACATTAACTGTTCTTATAATTCGAAACCATTTACTTGCCTTTTATGCAATTTTACATGTCTTTACAATTAACATTTATTCATGCAACTTAGTTTCGTACACGCACATTTTGATTACATCTTTAGACCTTTGAGAGAGAAATCGAAATAAGCCAAACACCTATACAACACTCAAACATCAACCATGAATATATGTTCGATCATGAGAGTAACCCTAATGACCAAGGAATCCTAGGATCAATCTAGTCGATCCTATGAGTTACCAGAGGAATTGAATAACAGTCAGAAAGATTATTCGATAGTTTGGAAGACTAGCGGTTGTTTACCAGAAATCACTGGAAACAAATTGGCACACCTGGTGGGACCAATAATTGGATATTAGAAATAAAGATTGTTGAGACATAACCATTATAAAAACGTTGGAACCTAAGAAGTTTGCTGTTTTATGAACCTAAGAAGTGGTAAAATAACCAACAGCAACCAACCCTTATCCAGAAGAAAACGTTTGGACAAAATGTCTAATTCTGACAATCAACAAGGGGAACAAAATGCCCCACATACAACAGGCACTAATGTGTCCACTTCGATCGGAACATCTAATGTGATCCCTTCGAATGCACAGTCTATTGCATCTTCAACCAATAATATAGCCACCAATGGAGTAAGTGGCATATCAACTAATAGTTCGATCTTAGGAAATACTGGAACCATTGGTTACCCTGGGGGATTCGTTCCACCATCAGGGACACAATCCCATTTCGCCACTCCACTAACTAGACCACCCGGTTTCGATGGAAATAGAACCAGAAATTCCTCTTATGGAATGCCAACATCTTTTATGGCAGGTTTACACAATTCCACATCGAATTCATCCCCACAACTAGGGTCTGGGTCTGGGGCGAATCAGTTTATGACAAATAACCAAGGGTCAGTGGGTTATAGCACAATGCCTATTTTAACCACAGAAAACCAGTTGGCTTTTAGGCAATTGATGGATGACAGTAACCATAATATGATAGGGGTGTTAGCACAAACCATGCAGGAGATATTTGCCCCAATAGTGCAAAATGTGACTGTGACAAACAGGGAAAATGCTGACAACATGAGTCGAATAGCAGATTTCTTTGCTCCCCCAGAAAGGCGTAGGCAGAATCAGGCGGGATTTCGAGCAAACATGCCTGTTATAGAACAAATTGCTAACGACCCAATTTATAGACCACCCAGAGAAGAAGTTAACTTAGGGGCCAGGGCACCAAGGTTAGAAGCCCCAATAATCCCAGGCCCACAAAGAGAAATTATGGAACCAGGGGCAAGGGTCGAAAGGCTAGAAGCCCCAGAGTTTTGAGAAGAACAACCTAGGGGAGTTGTCTTGGTTGGTCGAAATCAAGATGTCGATGCTGTCGTTCATAGAATTCGAAACGATAACATCTTGGCAGAAAACAATCTAACCACCATGATAGAGAGAGTCATGGCCCAGAATGGCCTCAACACAGGAATGAGAAGGCCAAATTATGCTTCTCCTATATTGGATTGCATAATGCATACTGATTTACCAAGGGGTTATAAAATCCCTAAATTTACAAAGTTCGCTGGGGATACCAATGAGTCAACAGTCGAATACATAGCGAGATATCTAACTGAAGCGGGAGATATAGCCAATAATGAAGATCTCAGGATCAAATACTTCCCAAGTTCCTTGACTAAAAACGCCTTCACATGGTTTACCACTTTGCCTCCTGGGTCCATTGATACTTGGGCTCTCTTGGAGAGATTATTCCATGAACAATTTTACATGGGACAGTCGAAAATAAGCTTGAAGGAATTGGCCAGTGTTAAGAGAAAGTTCACTGAACCCATAGATGATTATCTGAATAGATTTAGGCTTTTGAAATCCAGATGTTACACCGTAGTGCCTGAACATGAGTTAGTCGAAATGGCCTCTGGTGGTTTGGATTACTCTATTCGAAAGAAACTAGATACTCAACATTTAAGGGATATGGCTCAGTTAGCCGATAGGGTTCGACAGGTCGAAAGGCTAAAGGCCGAAAAAGCCAGAGTCTTTAAGAATAGCAAGAAAGAAAGGATTTCCTATGTTGGAACTGAGGAAGCAGAAGAATATCCTGAATTCGAATTCGAAGAGGTCGAAATCGACCTCGCCGAATTAAAACAGGCTCCACCTTATTCCTACAAATTATTGGTTCCCACAAAAGGGAAAGAGATCGTTGAAAATGAGAAAAGTGACAAATTCCCAAAGAAGGTTTATACCTTCGATGTCACTAAATGTGACGAGATTTTTGACTTACTTGTCAAAGATGGCCAACTAATTGTGCCATCAAATGTCAAAATACCTCCTTTGGATCAGAGAAAGAAGAGAGGATTTTGCAAATATCATAGTTTCCTAGGCCACAAAACCTCACAATGTTTTCTTTTCAGGGACCTAATTCAAAACGCAATCAAAGATGGCAGACTAAAGTTTGCTGACAAGGTGAAGATGAAAGTGGACAAAGATCCCTTGGACGTCGCAGACACCAACTACTCCGAGCCTGCATGCATTGGAGAGATCAACATGGTGGAAACTGATCAAAGCGACGCCCTAACAGGAGAGAAGGGTACTGAAACTGAAAACTGGGTGATGGTCGAAGTCAATAAGGAGGTCACTGAAGACACCCAGAATACGCCAGAGACTTCGATTGCCGCACCTGTAGCTGTTGTAAGAGAAACCCAGGCTACTGAAGGCCAGGGAAATCAAAACCAAGAACTAACACAAGTCACTGAAGGCTTGAGGCTGGAATTGGAGAAAGTCCAAATCACGAAGCCAATTTCCCCTCAGAAGGAAATATGGGACACTCTAGGGGAACCCAGTGGAAAATTTGACTATTTGGTCAAATATTCTGCCCCAGAGAGTTCGAAGGTTCAGATTAAGGATATAAAGCCCACAGGATGGGGCGATGATGAGGCTAAGGGGGGAGATATTGAGATAAATATGGTGGATATGGAAAGGCCTCGCTCTGAGATGGAGGAAGTAGAAAAATACTTAGAAAAAGAAAAGCATAGAATGGAGGATAATCACACTGGAGATGCTAGTCTCAAGGATTACCTCATGACATGCCACAAAGGAGATTCAGGCATGATATTGTGCCCTAGGTGCAGCATCCTCTGCAATCAAAGAATCATTGTGAATTTCGAAAGGGTACAGAGGACTCGAACTGGAAACAATTGGCGCCAGGATAACCAGCTTTTTAGGTGTTATCCCAAGGCTGGAGAAAGTTTGCTGGAATTTGTGTTTCGCTGCTACAAAGGGGAAACCAAGTGCTTGATTTGCCCAAGGTGTTCTGCTGTGTATGACCAAAGCATGGCCAGAGCCTTCGAAACGATTCCATTCGCCCCTTGCTGGAACCATCAAGAAACTGTCCAGATGGGCCCACGTTTCGACAGTAGACACAAACAGCGAAGGCCTGATAGCCCTCACCCCAAGGCTGCTCGAAGAGTGACTTTCAAACTCCCTACTGAAGTGCCAACCGATAGATGGTTACAGGTCAGAAATGACAAAGGCAAAGATAGATGGAGAAACGCCAAACGAAATGCACGCCATGTTGTGACATACAGGAGGCAATTCAACACAGCAAAAAGGGAGGAGGTGAGATTAGAAAATTACAAAGGAAGGAACCCCATGTCAAGATCCCAGTGGCGCAGACAGCAAAGGATTCGAAAGGCTGAGAGGGAAGCTGTGGCAAACAAAGGGGTTACTTCAACAAAGAACCAAGGTGAATCTAGCACCAACAAACCAAAGAATCAAACTGAAGACAAACCTCCAGTCAATAGGAGGCTTTTCTCTAAAGTACAACGCGATGAACCAAAGGAATACACTCCAGGCCCAGAAGAGGACGAAGATATGATAACAGATAACTTCGAATCGGAGGGGGAGTCTTCATTTAACCTGAACTGTAACGTGGTGTCTGTGCTTCCCTGTGAATTTGGGCAGGAAACTGAAATTGATGAATATGAGGAAGAAGATACCACAGATTTGATGAAACATAGGCCCGTGTGCTACTATGTGATGGACAATGGGGCTGTTGAGGAACAAAATGCGTTCTTCGAACGTCCAGAACCTGCTATGAAGAACCATCTCAAGCCACTTTTTATTCGGGCGAAAGTTGGTGTCCATGGTGTGAACAAAGTTCTAGTGGATGGGGGTGCTGCAGTCAATTTGATACCCCATTTCATGCTAAAAAGATTAGAGATCCGCGAAGGAGACATCAAGCCCCATAATATGGTTCTGTCCAATTATGAGGGAAAAGTGGGCAAAACACTGGGAGTGGTCCAGTTGGAATTGACAATAGGCTCAAGCTGTAGGCCCACCATGTTTATGGTGATCGAAGCCAAGGCCAAGTATAACTTATTGCTGGGAAGGGAGTGGATCCATGGCGTGGGGGCAGTTCCTTCGTCAATGCACCAGCGACTAGTTCTGTGGAGAGATGATGGAATCGTGGAAAACATCGAAGCAGACCAGAGTTATTTTATGTCAACGGTCAATTTAGTTGACAAGAGGGATTATGATAAAAATCTGGCAAAGATTGCTCCGTGTGTTCCAAATGATGAGATTCATGAAACCAGAAACGCCCACTACTACATGACCCTTCGCCACGATGGCCTTTACTGGGATAGAACAATAATCAGTGAAGAAGAGGGAGTCGAAAGCACTATACAAAAACGGCCAGCAGGCTGGGACTTCGACAACCTTATCCATGACTGAGTCCACTTTTTTCGAAAGGATTTCGGCCTATATGGCTGAGAACGAATCAAAAGCGGCCTTAGAGGCTGAAATAAATAAATCAACTATAAAGATGAACGAAGTAAGTGGGGATGGCTCGAAATGCTCACCCTTCGAAGAGTTTGAGATGGATCAAAGGTTGGATGCCATCTATGATAAAGAACCTTTAGACTTTGAAAGGGACCCCATAAACTCAGGTGCCAAAATCTTGGCACAAGATCCACTCGAAGAAGTCAACTTAGGGGATGAAAAAATGAAAAGATTAACCTACATAAGTGAAAAACTTAGCCCAGGCCTCAAGAAAGAAGTAATCGAAGTCCTCAAGGAAAACAAAGATTGCTTCGCAAGGGATTATGACGAAATGCCTGGTTTAAAGAGGGAGTTGGTCGAACACAGACTGCCAATCAAAGATGGCAAGAGGCCCATCAAACAAACTCCCAGAAGATTCGCACCAGCGGTTCTCACAAAAATTAAAGCTGAGATCGAAAGGTTGCTGTGTTGCAAATTCATCAGAACAACAAGGTACGTCGAATGGTTAGCAAACATAGTACCTGTTATTAAGAAAAATGGTTCTTTAAGAATTTGCATAGATTTTAGGGATTTAAACACTGCAACCCCTAAAGATGAATATTCCATTCCTGTGGCAGAAATGCTAGTAGATTCTGCTGCAGGGTTCGAATACTTGAGTATGTTAGATGGATACTCTGGGTATAATCAGATTTTCATTGCTGAAGAAGATGTTGCAAAGACAGCATTTCGTTGCCCAGGAGCCTTAGGCACCTACGAATGGGTGGTGATGCCTTTTGGTTTAAAGAACGTTGGGGCAACTTATCAAAGGGCAATGAATTCAATTTTTCATGATTTCATTGAAACCTTCATGCAGGTGTATATTGATGATATAGTCATCAAATCTATATCTGCATAAACACATTTGCATCATTTGAGCCAATCATTCGAGCGAATGAGAAAACATGGCTTAAAGATGAATCCCCTTAAATGTGCATTTTTTGTGCAGGCTGGAGATTTTCTTGGTTTTGTGGTTCACAAGAAAGGGATTGAAATCAACCAGAACAAAACCAAAGCCATAATGGAGACGAAAGCACCTGCATCAAAAAGGGAGTTGCAATCTCTGCTAGGGAAAATTAACTTCCTCAGAAGATTCATTTCGAACCTGAGTGGAAGAACCCAAGCTTTCTCTCCGCTACTTCGTCTAAAGCAAGGCCAAGCCTTCGAATGGAACGAAGCTCACCAGGAGGCATTTGACAGGATAAAAGAATACCTCTCTCAGCCTCCTATTTTGTCTCCACCTTCATGGGGGAAGCCCATGAGATTGTACATATCTGCCTCTGAAGTTAGTATAGGTAGTATGCTAGCACAAGAGGATAGCAATGGTATCGAAAGAGCCATATACTATTTAAGTAGAGTGCTAAATGATGCAGAGACCAGATATAGCAATTTAGAAAAGCTATGTCTCTGTTTGTATTTTTCTTGTATGAAACTCAAGTATTATATAAAGCTTGTTGATGTTTATGTTTCATCTCATTTCGATGTCATTAAACATATGCTTTCAAAACCAATAATGCATAGCAGAGTTGGCAAATGGGCTTTAGCCTTAACAGAATATTCTTTGACTTTCATGCCTTTAAAAGCTATGAAAGGTCAAGTGATTTCTGACTTCATTGTGGACCATTCTTTGGTTGAGCAGACTGTCATGAGTTACGTCGAAATGCAACTATGGAAATTGTACTTTGATGGTTCAACCCACAGGAATGGAAGTGGCGTTGGAGTCCTTCTGATTTCTCCTGAAGGAATTCCAACAAAATTCAAGTATAAATTAGATGGTCCTCGTTGCTCGAACAACGAAGCTGAGTATGAAGCGCTCATTGTTGGACTTGAAGCTTTGTTGGAATTGGGGGCAACCAGAGTCGAAATTAAAGGAGACTCTGAATTAGTGGTCAAACAAATCACAAAGGAATATAAGTGCATAAAGGAAAACTTAATGGTATACTTCGTCATAGTCAATAGGCTATTGAGGAAATTTGAATACATGGATATTCAACACATACCAAGAATAGAGAACCAAGAAGCAAATGACTTAGCGCAGTTGGCTTCGGGTTATAAAGTGTCTACCAAGAACTTTAAGGATTTAGTTGAATTAAGGGGTAGAGTTATGGCTATTAGATTCACACCATCAGATCTGGAAAGTATGAAACTGGGATATGCTGAGAAACAGGGATTCGAAATATTAGCCATAAATACTTTGTCAGATGTAGATTGGCGAAGTCCACTGAAGAGTTATTTAGCAGACCCAACTCTAAACGTGGATAGAAAGACAAAATACAGAGCATTGTCATATCTCCTCATGGGGAACGAATTGTTTAAAAAGACCCAAGAGGGTGTATTATTGAAATGCCTAGGAGAAAGTGAGGCATATTTAGCATTGTCAGAAGTCCATAATGGGGCATGTGGGGCACATCAAGCAGGCCATAAAATGAAATGGCTGTTATTTCGATACGGCTTGTATTGGCCTAGCATGCTCAAAGATTGCATAGACTTTGCTAAAAGATGTGAGGAATGTCAGAAACATGCGGGGATTCAAAATGCCCCTGCAAGTGAGTTGCATTCGATCATCAAACCATGGCCATTTAGAGGATGGGCATTGGATTTGATAGGAGAAATAAATCCTGCTTTGTCCAAAGGACAGAAATACATCTTGGTGGGAATAGATTATTTTACCAAATGGATCGAAGCTATACCACTGATAGTTGCTGATCAAGAGGCTATTATTGAATTTATACAAAAGCACATTATCTATAGGTTCGGATTGCCAGAGAGCATAACCACAGACCAAGGCTCTGTGTTTACTGGTAGAAAGATGCAAGGATTTGCCCAAGAAATGGGGTTTAGATTGCTAACATCAACGCCATATTATGCTCAAGCAAACGGTCAAGTCGAAGCAGCAAATAAAGTAATAATAGGATTAATCAAGAAGCATATTGGCAAAAAGCCAAGAAACTGGCACAAAACTCTGGACCAAATATTATGGGCTTGTAGAACATCTCCTAAGGAAGCTACTAACACTACGCCCTTCCAACTCACATTTGGTCATGATGCAGTATTGCCAGTAGAAATTCATCTACAATCAGTTCAAATTCAGAAACAAAACGAAATCCCAGCTGCATTATATTGGGAAATGATGATGAATGAATTAGTTGAGTTGGACTAAATTAGATTACATGCATTGGAAGTCTTGATGAGACAAAAAGAAAGAGTGGCCAGAACATACAACAAAAGGGTGAAGAAAAAAGTATTCTTTATTAATGACTTAGTTTGGAGAGTCATATTGCCTATGGACAAGAAGAATAAAGCATTAGGTAAATGGTCACCTCATTGGGAAGGACCTTTTCGAATATTAAAAGTATTCTCAAACAATGCATACGAAATCGAAGAACTCGTGGATGATAAACGTATCCTAAAGGTTAATGGGAAATATTTAAAGAAATATAAGCCACGCCTGCAGGAGATTCGAATAGTAACAACGTAACCAAGATGTTATAAAAGGCCAAAATGGCAAGATAAAATGCCAAAATGGCGTTGTTCGAATATTACATATAAGAAACCAAAATTGTAGTCAAATAAACATCAAAATCTAGAAATAAGAGTTATTTTTCAATCGATTGAAAGTGCTTCGAAATGATTCAAGCTTCTGCTGAGCGAACCGCCTGGCTCCTTCCAAGGTTGCCACTTCTCCTTTAAGTTGTTCTGCAGTCTCCATTTCTGCAAGCCCCTGGTTGAGAAGCTCTTCGAATTGGTTACCAGCAGTATTGGTTTCGAAGGCTATTTGTTGTTCTTTAGCCTCCTTAACCTTTTGTTGAAGTTCCAGAATCTGCCTTTCCCAAAGAAGTATGGACTCAGCTCGAGCCTCATAATCAGTTTTCGCCTGCTTCAGATGCATAGCTTGATCCTCAGCTTCTTGAGAGAGTTTTGAAGCTTGTTCATAAGCAGCATCCATGGCAATGCGTTTCTCTTGAACCTTCTTGGAAGCAGATTCGTCTTGGAGAAGGTAACCAGTTACGTTGTCCAGCAAAGCCTGAAGATCGAACAAGAGAGTACTAACTGGCAAGGAGCAGGTAGAAAGATTGACCTTTGTAAGCAGCTCCTTCATAGTATAGCAAGCAGTACTATCTTGCTTGAGCACTTCGAATATATCCACATTGAGAATTGTTTTCCTAATTTTATTAAGAAGTACAATTCTTTCATCTGTGGGAAGAGGATAGCTGGTCGAACTTGTGCCAGCCCTAGCAAGTGGGACGTCCCTCTGAGCCAACTTTGCCTTCATGTACCCAATAGGGTCATTCCGTCTCAGAAGTGCCAGTTCCTCGTCAGTCATTCGAGACAAAGAGGATTGAGGGAGTTCCACACGTAGGGGAGCCACGTCCATTTCAACCTCCATGGGTTCGTTGGTTGCATTACCATCCCCTTCATTCGTTTCGTGCTCTTGGTCTTCTTCATCCTCATCCAAGTCCACCACTTCGATGCCTTCCCTTTCATTGCTATTTGCGTTGGACTCCGTCCCAGCAGTCGAACCGTCATTGGCATTCTCCTCCTCAGACTCTTCATCTGCAGATTCTTCGTCTCTTTGCCCAGAATCAGCTTTCTCTCCTTCAGTTTGAGTGTCCTTTGGGTCCTCCTGAAGAGTTTCAAGAGGGGACTTTTGAAGAGAAGCTCTTTGCAAATCCTCTGCAGATGTTTGAAGTGGTGTTTCATTTGTCTCTTTCAGAGGAATGGAGGTACCTTGATCATCCTGCTGTTCAGAAGTTCCAGCCAGAACCGCCATATTGGAGGAACCTTTATTCTGAACGAGGTTGCTGGAATCTCCTTGAGGAGAGGAGTTGAGTGGAGCAGCAACTTTGGATGGTGAGTTCGAAGTAGTGGAAGCTGGATTCAAGATGTTCTGCAAGGAGCAACAGAATGTTAAAAAACATTCACCAAGGTAATAAGAAGTTATTATTGTCAAAAAGATTTAAAGGTTCAATTTACCTGTGGACTCTCGGAGGAGAGGTTACTAGCTATACGTTCCAACATTGTGTTGGAGGTCGAAGGTGGGTTTTTGGATTTGGGTGAGGGAGCAGCATCCCTGGAATCAAGTCCAGAGACACTAGTTGGAATGGTACTTTTCGAAATATCTTTCTTTGGCTTCTTCTTCGAAGCAGTGGTTAAGTTTCCTCCAGCCTTGGGATCTTCCCCAGTGGTGCTTGATTTCCGCTTCTTGGGAGTAGTAGGAGGAAGCTTGTTGGTCTGAAAGGATTTAAACGAAGAGTTAGATGCAAACCATAAAACATGAGTGAATTTGAAACATCAAGGCTAAGTGATTACCGTTGGAGTTGGAACACTGGTTGTTTTTGGTATTATTGTTGTTGTTGTGGTTGCAGCAATAGTGGTTGTTTCGGGTGGAGTCACTTTGTCAGTAGTTTCGATGGAGGCTTGAGAGGCACTCCCTTCTTTCGACTTCGAGGCAGCTGTCTTTATCCTGATGGCTGAAATCGAAACAATTAAAGCAAAGGTTAAAGATATGGAAAATAAAAGACGTTTGGGATTTTCCCAAGCATTCGCACCTGTGCCTTGATCAGATTTAATTGACATGGCAGAAAGGTCGTATCGAAGGTGTCCTGGGAAATCATGAAGCCAGTGTCGAGCCCATGTCACAGTCTCAGATGGCTTTGGTTTCCTTTGAAGATGTTTGAACATCTCTTTGCAAGTGAACCACCAAGGATATGGGGGAAACCAAGCCAGAGCCAGTTCTGAGGTAGGTAATCTGGGAAATTTAGGTGGATGCATTTCGAATGCCAACCTATACCTATCCTCAGGTGATAACCCTGAAGGAAGTTTTAACTTAGAAACTTTTTGTTTAAATTTTTCCTTCAAGGTCTCAGTCGCTTGATGCACAGTGAAGTCCAAGCGTGTGGGGCCATAAGTAGTTTCAAAATAATTTTGGAAAGCTTTAATCTCTTTGGCATGAGTAAACATACCTTTCTTTGCTGGTACCTGCACATCGAAGGCATCAATTAGTTTCTGTTGAATTGTAAGTGTATCGAACATATAAGTTTGATAAAACTTGGTCCACCATTCCAGAAACCCTTTAGCTGTGAGATGGGTAGGTTCGAAGGTTATCACTCAAACTGGGCAAAGTCTTGATATTGTTCTTGCTGTATTTTGGCTTCCCGTGCCTTAAAAGTTCGCCCAGAAGTAATGGCGCTCTCAGTGTGGAATAAAGGTTCAGGAATGAGTTGACATAAGCCAAACTGTCTCGAAACAAAATTTGGCTGGTAAGCAAAAAGAAAAATCTGGTTCTTGGCTGGAGTTATTCTTGAAGAAATGAGTCTAGGTAGCAAAAAACCTCTCCATACATCCTGAATCTCCTTGCTCTTGATAGCTTCTGAGAGAGCCATGGTGAACCAAGAAGGTCCATGAGCCCTCGAAGCAAAAGGCGCCATGCTCTCTTCGAACTTGTGCCTTTTGGAGAATATCATGATGTACTTCGAGAATTGGACTTTGAAGTCATCTTTGTCGTCATTTGGAGTTAATCTTCGAAGCCTAGTGCCTTCGACTATCCTATCATTTATCTCAGGATCTTGTTCATCAATGGTGTTGACGGTTGACAAGGAGGGTTCGAACATGGCATTTAGCCATAGCTGAAGCAACCAAAAAGGGCCAGCCAACAGAATATTCTTGGAGGTATGGGATTTGAGGCTCGAAACAGCTGACCTCAGGCTTTCATAAAGGTCAACTAAGAGCAGTTCACTTAAGCACACTTTTCGATTTTCATGCAAATCCCTGGCTAGAGGAATGAACCTACTAGCTACCTGTAGGGATCTACTGCAGAAAATGTATCTTGACAGCCATAGGGTTAAGAAAGCAATGTGTTCCACGTCAGACACATTGTCCCCCTCAGCATGGTAATGACTGATAAACTTGGAAAAACTTGCTAGCTTGACTTCGAAGTCAATTATGCTTGAATGTTCTTCGTTGTCGGGGATATGAGTTTCTCCTACTGGCGATAGCCCAGTGATGGCCGCTATGTCGAAGAAGGTTGGGGTGATCATTCCACCTGGGAGATGGAAAGTGTTATAGGTACTGTCCCAGAAATAGAGGGACGCGAATAGCAGAGGGTGGCTATAGGTGAAACCAGGCTTCGATAGCTTAATCAGGTTATAGATACCTAATTCTTCCCATTGCTGGGATTTCTTAGCTTCTACTTTCTTGAACCAATTTTGATAAGCAGTATCAGAGGTGGGGCAAGATCGAAATGGCTTAAAATTACTTTTTACATTATCCAATACAAAGGGGTCCTTAGGAGGAACAGTTGGGTTTTTTATGGTATTTGAACTAGAAGATTCTATTGCCTTAGGGGCGTCCATTTTGTTAAACAAGGGTTTAAAACTATAACAAACTGGGAAAATCGTCCTGGTGTCTTTTAATATTTCAAAAACCGTAAGAGGGCCATTTAAGGCTAGCCTCTTACCAGCAACGGTGGTAGGAATGAGTACCTGTGACGCATACATCATTTCTTTTTCCTTTGAAATCATCTGAGGGGCAAGAACGGATTGACCTTGGTGAGTGATAATTTTACTTTCCATGGTAGGTCTTGCAGTTTTTCCTTTCTTCTTGGAGACTTTCTTGAGTTGGGATGAAGTAGAAGAAGACATTTTTGAAGGATGTTAAAAGCTTGGGTTTTTTGACGAGAGAAGGAGGGTAAAAGATTTATAGTGTGAAAAGAAAATGAAAAGATTAAGTTGGTGATGTTTTATAATGGGGAAGTTTAAGCATCCACTGAATAAGGGTGTGGTACATGGAAATCATGGGTTGGTGTGATGAAGAGGTGGCGTAAAGTTAACATGGGTAATAGGCGTGATTTAAAGATAATCATTGTTTGTAACTGCACCATACTGTGAAGTGGCTCCAGGCGGTTAAGGAATCCAAAAAGCGCTATGATTGACGTGACTGGAGTCAAATGCATTAAATGTTACGATGATTCGAAGGTCACATCAAAATCTTATGTAGATGTTTAAAATAGGTATTTCTCAGAGAAATCGAAATACATATTTTAAAGGGGCAATTTGTTGGCTGAAGATTTTGATAATATTATTAGAAGCCAAATGAATTAAACGTTTCGATCGAAATGAAGCAAAGTGTCATGTTTCGAAGTAGCAGAAGCAGTGTTTCGAATAAGCATGTCAAAGCTTGGAGCTTCGAGTGGCAATTATGGGAACATATCTAAAGAAGTCTCGGAATAACAACAAGGCTGTGTCTGAGGAGTGCGTTCGAAACGGAGAAGTACCAAAGCATTTGAAATTCAAATGGAAGCGGGACATTCGAAGTTTGAAATTTATGTGCTGGAGCATTTGGAGACACGTGGAAAGAAGAAAGAGGCATTGTTCTGCATGTTCTGAACGTGGCATAATCCTATAGCAAGACCGTTATGGTCGAATTAGTATAAATAGAAGTCTTAGTATTAGGATTTCGTGTGTCATATCTATTGTACTAAATACTCAGTAACATTCAAACTACCACATGGCAAGGGAAACGAATGCAAGAGCAATGTACGTATGATAGCACCATATATATTTATGATTTAATGAAAACCTTTTACCATTTCCAGCACTTTCCTTTATCTTTCTGTCAAATAACATTTATAAGTTTTCTCATTTACAGTCTTTTCACTTCGAAATCTCTTCATTAAAGTTTTACATTTCAATGCTTTCTTCACATTTCAAGCACTTTACATTTCAGAAAACTGTCATACTTTCCATGCCTTTACCTTCAAGCTTTATCCTTCGAACGCATATTTTTACTTAAAGTCATTTACAGATTTCTTGCATTAAACGCTTTCTTCATATTTCAAACCTTTTACGTTCCAGAAATCCTTTACATTAACTGTTCTTATAATTCGAAACCATTTACTTGCCTTTTATGCAATTTTACATGTCTTTACAATTAACATTTATTCATGCAACTTAGTTTCGTACACGCACATTTTGATTACATCTTTAGACCTTTGAGAGAGAAATCGAAATAAGCCAAACACCTATACAACACTCAAACATCAACCATGAATATCTGTTCGATCATGAGAGTAACCCTAATGACCAAGGAATCCTAGGATCAATCTAGTCGATCCTGTGAGTTACCAGAGGAATTGAATAACAGTCAGAAAGATTATTCGATAGTTTGGAAGACTAGCGGTTGTTTACCAGAAATCAATGGAAACACATGGTTCAAAAGATCTCAAGTTCATTGAATTGACAGATGAATTTTGCAGTCAACTGTGCACTGAAAAGTCAAACTTTGACTTTTTGGTCAAAATCAAGTGCCAGGGGTCATAATTCATCAAGATAAGTCAAAATATGAAACTTGTTCACCAAGAAAACCAATTTTGAAAATTAGGGTTTTGAATTTGAAAATGTTCATAACTTAGAATTTTTCTAAGTATGGAAATTTTCTTATTTTTTCCCAACTTTTCACCACTTTTTCACCATGATGCATTTTGATTCAAAGAAAACTTCCAACATGAAACTTGTAGTCCTCCATGAAATATAAAACTTTTCTTCACAAACTTTTCCAAAAAGATGCTTGGATCTCAAGTTATGAATTTGTGAATATAGGTCCATGAACTAAATAACTTAGTGAAATTTTGCCCTAATTTAGGCAGGTTTTTGACCCAACTTTATGGACATTTTTCACCTAGTTCCAAGAGGTATCTCAAGATTCATTTCAAAGATGGATTATAGAGAACACTGCAAGCTTTCCAAAATGTTCAACAACTCTCCAAGATCATTTTTGGTTAGGGAGAATCGAAGAAGAGAATTTCGCATTTTATCACTTTTGTTCATGCCATTTTCACAAAGCATCAAGTTGCAAATCAGATCTTTGATGTTTGAATCTTGATTTACAGGTCCTAAACGCATTCTACACTCTATAATTAAATGCAAACTCAGAAGCTAAAGGCATTATTTTTGCTTTTGGAGCTTTGTACAAGAGATAATTCCATTTTAGGTATAAAGTCACATTGCCATTTTCATAAAGATGAGCTTTTGTAACTTTATCAATCTTGAGCCTTGGAGATGTTTCTTTGATGCAAGCAACTTACACAGCACCCAAGCAGTTGGTATAAGTTCATTCCAAGCTTCAAGCAAGCAAGGACAAGCATGTAGCATAAGTCACTTCACTTTACTTCAAAAGCAAGAAAGTTGGTGAAAAGGTCAAAGCTTGCACATCTGTTGAGAAGCTGACTTTGTATCCATTCTATACAAGTATACAAACTTGTCACGATGCAAAAGACGATGGGCTTGCATCCAAAACTCACTCAAACTCAAAAACTCCAAAATTATGTCCAAACACACAGTTGCTACAAAACCATAGCCAACTCATTTTTGGCTCGTGCATTTTGTATTTTAACACTTCAAACACCTTCTACATATCATACCAAAGCAAGCCAAGCCCTTACCCTGGTTCTGTAAGCCCTGTTTCAGCATCCACCATTTTCATTTTAGAAGCTTGCAACTTGACTTGTGCACAGAGTTTCAGCCATCCTCAGAGCAAGCTAAGCATTGGAATAGCTTGAGGGAAGTACAAGGAAGCTTAAGCAATCCTCAGGCCTCCATTAAAGCCCCTACATTGCTCTACTCAAATCCAACTGAATGAGGTATTTTCTTGAACTCTATCTCTCTGAATAGGCATCCTCAAGCCACGATTTATGAAGAAAAAATGTAGTCCATAACATGGTGAAGCTGTACATATGCATACTTTTCATTTATATTAGCTATGCTGTGAGAATTTGAAGCTTGAAGTTCATGAAAAAGTTAGGTCACGAATTAGGGCTACCAAAATTCTCTCTGATCTTTGAGAGTTAGGTTACAAATTGTATATGGTTGGAATCGTGAGATTAAATGCCACAAGTTTCATGTTATGAGTTTTTATTTTTGTGCAAGCATGTGAAAGTTACAGTTTGAATGGAAGAACGCGCGCAAGGAAGCTGGCTGGAGGACAAGGACGATGCTTTTGGGCTTTTTTGGCGCCTGGCCTTTTTGCTTTCACTATTTGCACCCCCTGATTTACTTTTACACCTCCTTGACTAACTTTGTTATATTTTTGTATTTATTTTATATTTTCATATTTTTATACTTTCATTTATTTTTCTGAATAATAAAAATCATAAAAAAATAATTTCTTTATTTTTTACAATTTTATTTTATTTTTTTATTATTTTTTTTGCATAAAAAATAGTTTATTTAATAGAATAGAACTTATTTTCTTAAAATAACTTATAAATATATTTAAAAATACTTAATATTTTTTTTATATATTATTTACACACATAAAATATTTATTTTCCACACATATTTAATTTTTAATATTTACATATAATATTATTTATTATTTTCTTGTACAAAAAATGGATAAAATAATAATAGGAAACATTATTTTCTTTTAATTAGAAAATTAGGGTTTCACCCCTTTCCAAAAATAATAATTTTATTTTTTCCTTATTTTTAGGGTTTAAATTTATTATTTTTCTCATACAAAAAACAATACCAAAACTTTTTTCACATAAATACATTTGCATTGCATCTTAAATACTTGTATATTTATTTAATTCGCACAATTATTCGATTGGATTGTAATAATATTTTTAGGTTTATATTTGTGCAAAAGTCCCCATTCAAAACTTGTATCCCCCCTCCCATAATAATTGTTGTAATAGCTTAGTTTATTTTACGCAATTTATTGCTTTACATACTATGTTTAGTAAACTAGGGTTTGCATGACAAGAACAAAAACAAGCAAAATAGAAAACCCTAAATGCAAGACAAAAGCATGAAAATGACACACTTTGCACACAAGCACCCTTAGGGTTTCTCCCACTTGGTTGCCTAAACAAAAATGGCCATGTTACGCATGCGAAGTATCTTGGCAAAACAAAACAAATAAAAGATCATAGTCCCTCGATGACGCTATATAAAGGTTGCCTAAAAAAATGATCTTGGTCCCTCAAACATGCTAAGATACTTGGCAACATTGCTATCATGGTCATACGATGACCCACGCCCGTCCCGTTTACATCCAAAGATAGGGTTGCTTACCAAATCAATGGTAAGTCAACAATGTCAAAGGAATAAAAATGCACAAGAAAGACATTTGAGTAGGTAGATAGCTTCTAGTTACTTGTACCATTTCAAAACAATCCTTGCTATTTTCAAAAACAAACACACACACATTTCAAAACATCTTGCAAAACATTGAAAACTTTTTCAAAAGACAAACATATTTGTATACATTCTTACGAACGAGAATCATTACAAAGATTGCCTAAACGAATGGCCTCTTTTTCAAAATACTTTCAAAACCACACCAAACACCATTTCAAACAAAACAAAGCAAAGCAAGTGATCTAAACAAGTAACTAAGAGCCCATGGAAAACCATGGATGAAAAGGGTGCTAACACCTTCCCTTTTCATAATCTACCCCCCGAACTCAAGAAAACAGCTCAAAGGTCTTTCCTGTGCTTTTTTACCTTTCCTTTTGGATAAAAGAAAAGTCGGTGGTGACTCTTGCTAACCGCAACATTTTCAAACATGAACGCAAAACCTCAAGTCAGTTCTCCCACCGTATCACAGATAGTATATACATGGACTTCGTAGTAGGATTACTACGTGCCTTAGGTGGACATGAATCTTTTTGGGTGATTGTTGATCGATTGACAAAGTCTGTGCACTTATTACCGGTTAAGGTGACTCATAAGGTTGTATATCTCACAAGGCTCTTTGTAGTGGAAATTGTGAGATTACATGGTGTGTCGTCTAGTATTGTATCAGATAGAGATCTAAAGTTCACTTCTCAAGTTTGGAAGGCGTTTCATCATGAAATGGGAATGGAGTTGAATTTGAGTACTTCCAGTCATCCTCGGACTTATGGGCAAACAGAAAGAACTATCCAAACCATCGGGGACATGTTGAGAACTTGTAAACTTGAAAGTAATGGGAATTAGAAAGATCATTTTCCTTTGATTGAATTTGCATACAACAATAGCTATCACTCGAGTATCGGCATGGCACCATATGAAGCTTTGTATGGAAGGAAATGTCGATCACCTTTGTGTTGGTTGGAAGTTGGAGAAAAAGTAATTCTTGGACCAGAAATAATTCAAGAGACAATAGAGATGATTAAGAGGGTCCAAAAAAAGATGAAGAAATCACAAGATCGTTAGAAGAGTTACGCGGATAAAAGGAAAAGACCTTTGAAATTTGATGAAGGTGATCATGTGTTCTTGAAAGTTACTTTGAGGCTAAAGTTGAAAGGAACTTTTAAGACTCAGAAGCTTATTCTGAGATATGTAGGACCCTATCATATCATGGGACGGGTAGGTGAGGTTGCATACCAGTTAGCGTTGCCTCTTTCACTATTCGGGCTGCAGGATGTATTCCATGTATCTCAGCTCTGAAAGTTCGTGCCAAATTCATTTCATCTTATCCTTCCAGATGCTATTGAGATAGAACCAGATCTTTCCTTTCAACCGCATCCCTCTTGTATTTTGGAGCATGCTAGTATATCCTTGAGAAGTAAGGAGATACATCTTATGAAGGTGTTATGGGAAGAGTCTCTCCCAGAGGAAGCTACTTGGGAGCTTGTATCGGAGATGCAAGAGATGTACCCTCATCTTTTCTGGTAAGTTTTCGAATTTGAGGATGAATTCTATTTTAAGGGGGGGGGGGTGTAATGCCCCATTTTTATAAATCCAATTATGACAAAAATAGTCTATTTGATTAG
This sequence comes from Vicia faba, assembly GCA_948472305.1. NCBI lineage: Eukaryota > Viridiplantae > Streptophyta > Magnoliopsida > Fabales > Fabaceae > Vicia > Vicia faba. The sequence goes on from OX451740.1 coordinate 954,179,005, forward strand.
ATTTGAACTAAGGGGCAATTTAGTCATTTTTGCATAGTTGAGGGATAAAATGGAAATTTCACAAATCAAATCAGACATAATGGGTTGTTTGGTTTATGTCTCATTATCCAATTGTATCAAAATCAGATTTGGAGTAGAAGAGAGAAAGAGAATCGTGGAAAGAGAGGAAGAGAATAAGGAAGCCATTCTTGCCCAATCTTCATTTCCAACCTTGCATATCCCAAAGATCAGCTTCCGTCTCTTGAATTCATCCATTCTTATTCTACTCCAGCTCCTTCTCATCATCAAACTCAGGCGAGTCTCATAGATAGAGACTTGGGGAAACTTTAGGGTTTATATGGGGACAAGGGTTTGAGAGATAAATGCTTCTAAACTCTTAATAATGCATGATTTTGACACTTTTGATGCAATATTATGTACAAGTACCCCTAACTCATTTTGTATGATGTCCATTGTGGTTTGCATGTTGGGGATTAAGGATTTTGGGGTCTAAAATTATACTCTGCATTTTCTGGTTTTTCTGTGCGTAGTATAGTTCGCTTAGCGAACTTTAGCTCGCTTAGCGAACGCCTGAAGTTATAAAGGAATTGTATGCTGCAAAGTTCACTTAGAAAACCATGGTTCGCTTAACGAAGTAACCTTATCTACAGAGTTTACATAACGACGATCTGAGACTGAAGAAAAGAAATATATAATTATTCGTTGCTAGTTTGCTTAGCGAATAAGGCATTTGTTGGGAGTTTTCTTAGCGAGCTGTGACTTCCAGAACTTGGATAAGAGACAGACTTTGTTCGTTGGGACTTTGCTTAGCAAATTGGGTATTCGCTGGAGGTTCGTTTAGCGAACCTGTCTTGACATAATAACATGATTTCTCCCCAAAGTGCAGACTTGTTTTGGAATCGAGAACGGATTTCCTTAGTAGTTATCTAATGATGTTGTATGTATGTTTAAGGCAAATGTATTGTTATGTATGCTCTATAAGAATGTTCATGGATGCTATTTGTGCTTAATATATGCTATTGTTAAAACTTATTATGTGATGGACAAATGTATGAAAATTGTGTTTTTCAGTTCGTTTTAGGGTGAACAATTCGGATGTATCTTCTGTATGGCTTGATGTGATTATTTGTATCGTGTTATGGGATCTCAGTGAATGTATGATTGAATCGAAGTAGGCCCGGATACTAGGTGGTAAATTACTTATGACATAGACCTTGTGTGTCATTTATACTGTTGCAATATGCTTTGTAGGCCGATATAATAGGGCGTTTCGACCAGATGTTAATGGCATATGTATTCTCGGTATCTCATAAACACATGAGCTACCATTATGATGCGCTTGTGTGGGTCTATGAGAGGCGTTTCCACTAGCAGTTAATAACATCGCGTGCTTGGTATGGTGGGGGATGCCACGTAGGCAATATCACTTCATGGATTTCTAACTCACCTCTAATGGTGCCATGTAGGAAAAACCATTAGGCTTTCATTTGGTGGGCTCATGTTCTCAAGATGGCGTTTTTGCACCGGCAGGTAAACACATTCGTTTGGATGATGGACGAGTTGTGACGCCACCTCGGTGAATGTAACTCCTGGAACTTGTCACATATGGAATTCCATGTAGGAATAATCTGATTCATCATGTTGTTACCACTGGAAGTCTCTTGATGCGATGCACGGGTGTAACTTACCGAGGGTGTGATAGTGTAACCTGTGTAAGGGCATTAACATTCTTCTGGATTCCTCGTACACGGGTACGGGTATGCATACTTGTTTTTAGTTGGCTATATGTTTGTTTAATCTTGTTGGAACGTCAAGGGACTACCAATGGAGATATTCCCCTTTGTGTACTCGTACCTAGCCGTGAGAAGAAGCCTGAATTCACGGTGAATCCGCTTTGATGCATGCACCCTGTAGAACTTAGTGAACCCTTAAGATAGGGAGACTCACTGAGATTTAGTAATCCACTCAATTCCTATTATTATTTTTTAGGTAGTTCGAGGTAAGATCGTGGCAACGGTAAGATGACTTAGCTTGTCAGCGATGTTTCTTAGTGATGTGTTGACATTTTGCTCTTTCGTATATTTCCGCTTTTGTACCTTAGACTTATGTATTAGTGCTCTTTTAGATTTGTATTGTTTTGGACATGACGGCTTCAGCAAGTTGTAATTTATACTAATACATGTTTCTATTTCCGCTTCTCATGTTTGAATTATTTTATGTACCATATTAATAGTATATGCATATATACTAGGAAATGCATGTGAGGAGTGTTACACTTTCTCTTTTATGTATCTCTTATCGCTGCCACTCTTCAGGCTTAGACTTAGATTCTAATCATGTATTCAAAATATGATAAGAGTATTTCAAGAGAAAAAGAAGAAGAAGTTAACACAATTCAATCCATTTCTTGTGTTTTTCTCACCTTTATTGTCCTCTTGTGAGGTTTAGTATATTGTAGGATCATTTTCCTCATGTCAATCAATTTAGTTTGACTCTTTGATAAAGGAGTTAAAATGTGGTCAAAGAGACAATAAAATTGACGATTCACAAAAAATCTGCAATAAGCTTGGCCTAGAGTCCAATTTCACATGGAAGAAGCAAGTATATTGAGACAATATTTTATTTCATAAGAGAGAAAGTGATAAAAGGCATGATAGAAGTCATACATTGCCTTAAAAAGGAGCATTTGTTATATGGCTTAAAAAAAGCCTTGGGAATCGAATGTTTTGAATATTTTAAGAGTCAACTGGGACTTATAATCATTTAAAATTATGGGGGAATGATGTAATAATTTTAAATGAGGGTTTGTAACTAACTACAGTTGGTCTGAAAATTAGTTAAGTTAGTTAGCTTGTGACTCAAGTAAGTTACTTTAATCACAAGCAACTATAAAACCAACCTTCTTCATGCCTTTCATATAATGCGTTCTCAAAAGCTCGTGTGAAGCTTAAGTGAAACAGT